>OY754314.1:14051713-14262417 GCA_963573325.1 Astragalus glycyphyllos | reverse complement strand
AAGTAATCAATTTTAAAAATTCATATACCGCAAGAAAATTTAACTAAAACATTAAATTTTCCAATTCGATTCATATAACGATGGTCTCTCTTCTTGCTTTACTAATTTGACCCTGAGAACAACAAGTTTTCAATACCAATAGGGGCACATTTCCGATCATTCCACCCATTTTGCTTTACTAATTCACTTCTAGGTCTATCTATATCACTTTCATCACTACCTTCAATTTCACTATGCAGTATTCAACACTTGCATATTTAATATGGTGATTATAATATGCCTCTTTTCTCCTTTCGTAATCATATAATTAATTACTTATCTAAACATTTTGTTGTTGATCACTATTTGTTTTAACTATATGTGTGTGTTTGTTTTACAAACACATCTCCGTCATAATCTATTAGTTAATAGTATAAAATAGTCTTAAAATAGTTTTAAATATATTTTTCATCCCTACAAAATAGTATAAATAGGTTCGGAGATTGAGTCAAATTGATTGTAAGAAATAGTATAAAATAGTCTTAAATATAATTTTCACCCCTGCAAATATAACTTTTTTTAAATAAGTCCATTGCAAAAAAAAAATTAAATAAGTCCCCTACAAGTTTTATTTTTTTTTAATATACCCTTCATTTAACTCTCTGTTAGCCACTTGCTGATGTGGTTAATGTATGTTTGGTTTTGAGGTTTAAATAAATGGTTAATGTAAGTTTGGTTTTGAGTTTGAAACTCCAAACTCACATCCGTCTAGATCCCACTGTCGAAAAATTGTGTTAAAGCAGAAGCTACAAAAGGCAGCTTCACACCCACCTGTGGGTATTTGCCGCTACTTTCAATATCCTGACGCGAGACCAAACATGCATCTGTCACAAAAAAGTACAGACAAATTTAGTTAATGAGGATTTCAATTGAATATAATTTAAATTAATTCTTTAAGATCATTTTTAGGGATACTTTAGTCTTTATTAGGCACTAAATTGACCTACATTTTTATTTCTCAGGGACTAAATTGATACTTTTCATTTCTTTGAGACCAATTTGGTCTCCACATATTTTGTGAGAGTCCTATTTGGGTATTTACTCAAAAGTTTTTGTTTTTTATCCTTCATGTTTTATTTTTGACCTTTTAATATTTTTCCTAGTTTTATACTTAAATTAAAATTTATTTTGATTTCAGATCTAGAAATATAGATTATACATATAAAGACTAATTCTTAGAACTATATTTATTATAGGACTAAAAGCTGAAAAAGAATTTAATAGTAAAAAAGTCGAATTATCTAAGCATAAAATGGCTAGAGCTTACAACAAATAAGTGAGACCTAAGAGGTTTGTTAAAGGGGGGACCTAGTTGGGAAAACTATTTTGCGGATTGGGATTAAAGATTCTAAGTTTGGAGGGTCATAGATTGTGAGTAAGGCATACAATGGAGGTGTTTATCAACTAGTTAACATGCAAGGTGAAGAGCTCAACAGAACTATAAATGGTAAATATTTTAAACAGTATTATCCTACCAAATGGGAGGAAGTTGAAACTCAAGCATCGAATTGAAATAAGCAAAAGAAAGTTTGGGTGGCACCCCTCACACCGGTGGCTTGGCCATCTATCTCCTTTTGTAGCTTGGCCATCTAAACTAAAGTATCTTCTTTTCTTTTGGTAATGGTCGGCTTCCTGGCTAAAACTTTTTGTCTTTCATCCTCTAAGGCAAAGAAGGTGTTTTGGGTGATACAATCATCCAGTAGCCGAGGAATAAGTTTTATGAAATTTAAAAAGGAGAACAAAGCATACCCTCAAGCACTTCAAATTGGCAGTTGATTCCTTTTGAGCCTCGGCTACTCTTTCCCTAGTGGTAGGGGAAGGAGAGTTTGTTTCCCCTGCAATACTTGCAGGCCTGGTTCCCTTTCTTTGAATGAGAGGGGAATTGACTTCCTCCTCCTTCTTCATCATCATCAACTGTGATGGTGGTTTTGTTGTAGAAAAGCTAGCAATTTAGCTAATTGAACTACACATAGAAAATTGATCTGTACCTTGAGATCGCCTGTGGAGATGGTCAAGGAAAAGGTCGTCTGATGCTGTTGAATAAGGATAACCTGAACGCGCGCGGGGGTGTACCTGCAAGAACACTCCGACGCCCAAGTCAGCTATGTCGAGCTAGAACAATATCTAGTGAATATTCGAATGAATTGCGTACCTGACACCTAGTGACTGATGTTATTTATAGTGATTAGTATGGATCGTTTATGTCGGATAGCCCAGTTGCGCTGGGGGCCCAATTATCAGTTGAACTGATCTTTCCCTTGTCGGGCTCGATGTCCACGGCTGGATTGGGCCCAATTGAACTGATCCTCCCCTTGTTGGGTTGGATGACTACTAATGGATTGGGCCCGACGAATGGCCCAGTCCAGAACAGTTGCCCCCTAAGCCAAGGTCGATCACTGAGCGAGCGTAGGCTTGATCAGCAGTTCTGACGGTTATGCCCCTAGTTTACTACTTGTGAATACTTTTCGGTGATCGGGATCGTAACGGATCATTTGATAACTGAGGGGTGGTCGTCAAAAACTTCATTTTTTCTTCAAAAACTTTCCTCAGGGGCGATCACTCTGCCCACTGGGGCGACCACTCACTCGCGGACGGACACCCTCTAGGGCAACCACCTCCATACGGTGAGCAATTCTTTTGGGCGACCAACTCTTTTTGGCTGATCACCTCTCTTGGGCGACCAGCCCTCTTTGGCACCCTTATTTCGGCGGCCACCACCTCATACTCACACGCGGGCGAGCGATCTTGAAGGAGAGAGACGGGCGACCACGTGACTCGGACGCGATCATCTTCCTCCGGCGACGATCTTCCTTGAGGTGAGCGACCCAAAGCCATTCACGCGATATCCAGATTTCTAGCGTTCTCACGGGGCGATCTCATTCACAACTTCTGATCTACTCACGCACACCCACCGGCGATCATTCCATCTAAGGGGCGACCTATGCTTGTTTCACAGAGTGGACGATCTGACCATCCCGTTCGCGCGATTTTGGGCGATCTACTCTTGCAAGCGAGCTTAACTTCCGATGGATTCTTCTCGGGCGCTCACTCTTCTCTCCGGCGACCAATCGCACGGGCGATCACTCTCCAGATCCGACCACAACCTTTGCTCAATTTGCTTCGTTCGTGGGCAAGCAGATCGTCTCGCCGATTGGTGACCTCCTCCTTGGTGTGAGACGTGCTCTTGGTATTTTTCTTTCCTCTTGTTCTTGTATTATTCTTTTGCTTGCGTGGTGAACCTGGTAGGATCTGAATAACTTAGTGATTTGGCTTTTGATTTTCAACGTTTCATCGTGACCTTCTCTCTCTGTGATCTGGTGGTTTGATCTAGCTCTCAAGGTATGCTACCTTGATTTTGTTGTTATTAACTTGTCAAGATTGTTGCCCGTGTGCTCTTAATTGTAACTCTTCATTCTGTTGTCCTCCTGTGAGCCTGATCATGGTCTTGTTTTTATCTTCAGTGGGTTATCTAGATCGCGGATGATGGATAGTATAGCGGTACTAGGGGCTCAATAATCAGTTGGACTGATCATCCCCCTGTTGGGCTGGACGACCACTAATGGATTGGCCCTAGACTGGCCCAGGCCAGAACAAGCACTATGGAGGGCTGTCTAATCTGACAACCTTGGAGGCATGGGCAACCCAAAGATACTAAGCATCGATCGTGCAAAGATGAAATAGCAAATTTACTTAAAGCAAAAGAAAATCAAGCATGCAACAAAGTATCAAAAGCACAAACGATAAAAGTCTAGATTACTACAAAAGTCAGACCAAATGCAAATTTGGATCCTCCGGAGTAGCGTGGGAGCTGTCGTTTGGATTCCGTGGGGTAGAAGGAGGAGCAGAGGTCAAACCCTCTGCAGGTTCGCAGGTCCTTTCCCAGCCCGTGAAAGCATCCGAGCGAAGGACGAACCTTTACCCACAATCTTATCTGCAAAGGAAGAAGAGAAAAACATTAGTCACAAAGAAAAGATGTTAAGTAAAATAAAGATCATGGGCAACCCAAAGAGTATGGGCGACCATGCTCGCGAGGCGACCCAAAGATTGTGGGCAACGATACAAGAACCAAGTCATAAGATAAAGAAGACAACAAACCTAAAGCCTCAACCAACTCATCAGGAGATCTTGCCAGATCTAGATCATCCAAATCTAGATCGTCCAAATCTAGATCGTCCAACTCTAGATCGTCCATATCTAGATCGTCCAAATCTAGATCGTCCAAATCCAGATCGTCCACCTTCAAAGATCGCCCCGTCAAAGTCTCCTCGCTCGCCAAAATCAAAGATGGCTCGTTAGATCACTCCTAGCTCGCCCGTGACTGAAGAGTACCTCGGTCGTCACCGGTGGTCGCTCCTACCTCGCACGTGAGAAGCTCTTTGGTCACCGCCAGGTGAGAGGTCGCTCGAGAAGACTGGTCGCCCAAGAAGAGCCCTCGTTCGAGAGGTGTGGTCGTCCGAGAGGAGTGGTCGCCCAAGAGGGGTGGTCATCCAAAGAGGGTGGTCGCCCAAGAAGGGTAGCTCATCCAAAGAAGGCTGGTCACCCAAGATGAGGCCCCAGTAGTGGTCGTCCCAGCACGTTAAATGCGTCTCTTGGGTATCAACGATCTGATTGCCCATTTTCATGCTTTGGGCGCCCCAATCTTGGACGACCAGCATGATTTGAATACGTCCGAATTAGATTTTGAGCTCAAAATAAGAATTGTAGCCCTGCTTCTAAGCTTTCGAACGCATGCTCACACGCCCCCATCGGATAAACATAGACGAATTTATGGGCTCAATATAGACAGCTTTCCAAGGATGCACATGGGCGACCAAGAAGTGGGCGCCCCAATCTTGGGCGACCATCATGGGCCGAGGACGTCCGAATTGGATTTTGAGCTCAACATAAGAATTGTAGATCTGCTTCTCAGCTTTCCAATGCATGCTCACACGCCCCCATCGGATAAACATAGACGAAGTTATGGGCTCCATACTAGACAGCCCTCCATGGTGCCGGGAGCCGGTCTTCGTGCTGCGGGTGCCCCAATCTTGGGCGACCAGCAGGGGTCGAAGAGCATGGGCGCCCCCTTACGAGTTGATGCTCCCAAAGGATAGGCGCTCGCCTTGCCGATCGTTCCACACGGAGTGGTCGTCTTTATTTGTTTAATCGTTTTTAACCGGTTAGGCCTCGACCCTACGCCTTAGGCAGCTTACCAAGTTTCTACTCGGATTTAGCTCGCCCTCGGGGGTGCGACCAATATTAGGCCACTTCGCTTGTACTTAAATCATTTTAGTGCCTTTGGACAGTTTACCGAGCTTCTACCTAGATTTAACTCATCCTTAGGGGTACGACCAATCTTAGGCCGCTTCGTTTGTACTTAAATTCGTTTAAGTGTTGTATCCTGACCACGCAGTTTATCGAACGCGGTTCGAACTTAACTCGCACCGTAGGTCGAACCTTTAAGCTTCGCTCTCAATTGGCCATTTGTAATTAAAGAGACATATGAACACATATATAAAAGAAAATGCCTTGTCTTATTTAACGGTCGGGCGGACCTCGATAAAAAACCCTGTGGGAAAAAAAGTGTTCCGCTCGTCTTTTCATTCATGAAATACAATCAGTTCTTACAAGACTTTCTTGCCTTTGTCTTTCAAACTTAAAAGGAATGCTCGTTTTGCTGAAAACAGGTCAGCTTGAACAGTGGCAATCTCCCCATCCTTCGTGTAGGACTTCATTTTTAGGTGAACTGTGGAGGGAACGGCCTCTAACCGTGCCAGAGTTTGTTGCCCGATAATGCACTGGTAGATCGATTTGCATGGCAACACTATAAAATCTGTTTTGACCATTCGGCACAAAGGTTTCTCCACAGTGTCATCTCCAAAGGTGACCATCAACTCAATTTGTCCGATCGGTGTGGTGGATGTTCCATTGAAACCAATCAGAACTGTTCCCTTATACGGCCTTAGGTCTTCTTTTGATATCTTCAGAACGTCTAGAAGATCTTCAAAAATGATGTCTGCGGAGCTCCCTTGGTCGATCAGTATTCGTCTGACCTCCATGTTGGCCATGACAGCAACCACCACGAGTGGCACTTCATTGTTGGGTATCCCGTCAATTAGGTCCTCGTCCTCGAACAAAATGAGCGGTCTCTTCGAGAGGATCCTTGGGGCGGACGTTGACGCGACGCTCATGATCTGGTCCCATCTTCTTTTCATTGACTTGTTAATTGAGGCGTCAGTGGGGATGCATCCAGTGATTACCATGGCAACTTGCCTTCCCCTTGATCTTCTGGTATCCGGGACATCAACGTCCTCGTCCTCCTCTTCTTCTCTGACTTTGGCCACTTCGTCGGTCGGTGCCTTTCCCTTTCTAGGTGATCGCACCTCCTTCCTGCCATCCCTCCAGTCGGCTTGGTCCTTTTTTAAATATTGGGTCAGTTTCCCTTTTCTGATCAGCTCTTTGATGTCGTCTTTGAGAGCCATGCAGTTGTTGCTATCGTGCCCGTTGCTCTTATGGTAACGACAGTACTTCTTGGATGGGCGCTGCCCTTCCTTGATGACGACAGGGTCCAGTCTTCTCATATCTCTGAACTCTGCGTTCGCACACTCTGATAGGATCTGTACGTATCAGGTATTCAATTTCGTTCTGTCCGTAAACTTCCTGATCTTAGAGTCTCTTGGCGGTCCACCCTGATCCCTTCTTGGTTTTTGGTCGCGTTCTTCACGAGGTTGTCGATCCATTCCTGCCTCAGCGGCTTCAATGGCCATCGTCCTTTCTTCATAGTTCATGAATCTCTGAGATCTGCGGAGGAAGGTTTCTAAATCTCTTGGCAAGTGTAGGCCGAATTCGACTTCAAATCTACTCCCTCGGAGGAGTCCGGTCCTCAAGAACCACAACCTTTGGTTATCATCCAGATTTCTCACCTGGTCAGCCTCCCGATTGAACCGCTCCACATAGCTTCGAAGGGACTCATTCGGTCCTTGTCTGATCGCAATCAAGACATCTTGAGACTTAGGCTTTACCCTTGAAGTTGTGAAACAGGCGGAAAACACCCAAGCCATCTGCTCCCATGAAGAGATAAAGTTAGGCCGTAACTCAGTGAACCACTCCAAGGCTGATCCTTCCAAGGTCAAAGGGAAAATTTTGCACTTCACAGGCCCAGACGCCCCCCTTTACTTCATCATAAGGTCGAAGTGCTTCAGATGGGCGTTAGGATCTTTCACGCCATTGTACATTTTTAAGTCGGAGGGGGGTTTCTGTAACGAGCGTGGAATGCGATTCTCTGGTGAACGGCCCCAAACTCATGTCAACTCTACCCCTACGAGGTGGTCGGTCCTTGAAGTGTCGACCTCGATGACCACGTCGTTCTTCTTCGGAATTGTCTCTTGGATGGTTGCGTGGATACCTTTCGTAAGACCTGCTACGCGATCGAGTGGGCGAGCCGGGTGAGCCAGACAAATCATATGAGTATTCCTGTTGTGAAGACTCTTCAGGTCAATAGGTGTAGTCTGAAGTGGATGGGGTGATCCTAGGCGGGGTTAGTCCTTCTCCTCGTCCCCTTCTGGGGGGTGGAGATCTATGGACGAGCTGTCTTTTGGGAGGCGAACGATGTCTCCTAGACAGGTTGGCCTGTGGACTGGGAGACCTGTTGTTGCGACGGCGTAGTTCAGGTGTTGTGTTCGCTCGTCTGGACGCCACCTAATTTTCCATCTGGGTGAGGAGGTCGTTTTGACGGGTGACTTGCTGGTCTCGATCACGGAGCTCCTGAGCCAGGCTTGCTGGAAGAGTTACGTCAACCTGCTGGGTCATGCCTGGCTGGGCACCAGAGGCGACGACCTCAGTGTTAGTCGTTGGTCCTTCCAGTGTTGGTGGTGGCCGGATTGGAATTTCTGCCATGCTTTGCAGGCGGGTTGACCGCGATCTGCCTCGAGTTGCCTTTGGAGGCATTGGGAATGTTGGTGGGATAGTGTCCTCCCATTGTGGTCGCCAATGATCTGTACCTTAAAATCGTCTGTGGAGATGGTCAAGGGACAGGTCGTCTGATGCTGTTGAATAAGGATGACCTGAACGCGCGGGTGGTGTACCTGCAATAATACTCCGACGCCTAAGTCAGTTATGTCGAGCTAGAACAGTATCTAGTGAATATTCGAATGAATTGCGTACCTGACACCTGGTGACTGATGTTATTTATAGTGATTAGTTTGGATCGTTTATGTCGGATAGCCCAGTTGCGCTGAGGGCCCAATTATCAGTTGAACTGATCCTTCCCTTGTCGGGCTGGATGTCCACTGCTGGATTGGGCCCAGTTGAACTAATCCTTCGCTCGTCGGGCTGGATGTCCACTGTTGGATTGGGCCCAGTTGAACTGATTCTCCCATTGTTGGGTTGGATGACCACTAATGGATTGGGCCCGACAAATGGCCCAGTCCAGAACAAAAATAAAATTGAGTTAAGTGTTAGCTGATATACTTACTGGGTGTTGAGGCAGAAGTTGTTGAACCTTATAGCTGAGAGGAAGATCTTCGAACTTTTGGCTTGACATTCGAGGAAGTATTTTTCTTTGGGACCTTATGAGATGGAGCCTTGGGAGTTGCTGAAGGTGGTTTCTCTAAGATGGTGGCCTCGGCAGATTACTTGGCAGCAGAATCACGACCCATTTCTGTGTCAAACCCCGTGAATTGGGTGATGCAATCATTGACTAATCTTGGGAAGAGAAGGTTCTCCATTGACGGCCACCAATTGGCATGAAAGCTAGTCTCCTTGGGGGTCCTTTTAAAACCATGTCATGTCAAAAGCCTAAACTGTTTGCGGTTGCTCTTCAGAAGTTTTGCAAGCTCCAAGGCAGACATGCCAACTCTTTTTAGGGCCCTTGCCATTGAATGGTAGGGTAGGGGATATGTTGGGTCAGTCCAAATTGCCTTGCCACGAAGTTTGGATGGTAGAACTTGAGTGATGTTTTATTGCATCTGGAGGAAGGTATGATGCCGCAAATCAGGTCCTTGCTAGTAAATTCTCTACACCAACTAGAATCCATCTGGAGCAGAATGTACTTCCTATGCGGGAAGTTTCTGAACGTATCCTTCTGGCGTCTGGTCAGGCCGGGGTACGATTTCAATGACGCTTTTCGGGCGGAGCTGACTTCGGTTAGGGGGTCGACCTCGAGGAGCCATGAAATGGGCTTAGATTTCGATGAATGATGTTTGATGAGAGTTAATGATAGACTCCCACGGTGGTCATCAAATGTTCGGTACCTTGCCTTTATACCAGAGTCCAGGATTAGCAGTTGGCATGTTGAGTCTCGTGACTATCCTTCTATAAGTCGAGGTCGGCTCGATGCTCTGGAAGTCGGTGTCTTCCGAGGTTATGCTCTTCAACGTCGTCTTCCCCCGAGGTTGGACTCGACGGGTTGGGTACTTGTAGATGCTCTGATGCCAAAGTCAGGGATCAGAAGTCAATGAGAGGCATAAATGAGCAAAACGTACCTGATCTTGGAGAGTAGTGTCGTAGTTATAGACGCGGAACTGGGGGTCTTGCGGGTCTTGCCCGATTTAGAGCCGTTGGATCAAGGCGCGGTGATTTGGGCCATTGATACTGGTTCCGCGAAGTAGCTTCTTTGTTGGGCCGGATCTTGTGATAAATTGAGCCGTTTCTCATGCAGATCGGGCCCATTGGCTGAGTCCAGAACAAGAATAATTCATTTTGATTTAGTCGTTAAAACCTCTCTAATAATAATTTTCAACTATTTAAATAGAATTTCAACATCAAAATCAGTAGAGCAATCATGTTTTAAACTTCAAAAAACTTGCAGTGTGATTTCAAGTCATTAACATAAAATAATTGAAGTTATTAATAATATAAAAATTATTCTAATAATATAAAAAATCACACACACACACACACACACATATATGTGGGAGAGAGAGAGAGAGAGAGAGAGAGAGAGAGAGAGAAGCAAACACAAATAGCAATTTGAGTCCAATCCAAATTTGCTATGGTGGATGTTCTTTGGCCCAAAACATCTCTAGAGAATGAACACTGGCCCAATATGCAGAAGTGACCAAAGCATCTCCTGGTCCTACCAAGGGTCCTAGAGGGAAATGGCCCAAAGTTCCGGCCCAAAGCATGAACGAAAAACACATAGAGGGTGTATAACGCAAGACCCAAAATCGAATGGGAAGTGATAAGTCTGCGTTGCATATAATTTTTTTAGTCTGAAACTAAGTGTTTTTATATTGAATTTAGGAAACTACATTGTTTTTGGACTACAAATTGCCATATTTGTCATAACCATGCTTTTCAGGTGCAAATTGATGTTTTGGATCATGTTGAAGGCGGAAAGAATCAGTTGAGTTGCTAAAAGTTCTGCTGTGCGCCCAAGGATGCTTCTACCTAGCATTTGGAGTGCCTACAACTTCAGAGAAGTGCTACAAAGCACCCCAAGCGCTTTTGCATGCGTTTGAGGCGCTTCCTTATCTGAATCTTCTATTTGCCGTGTGTCGCGCTTGGGGCGCAAGCTCTCCTACAGAATCTGTTTGCCATGCGCCCAAGCGCTTCTGTCGTGCACTTGGGCGCTTTTCTCTGTTGTTTGGTTTTAAGTTGCGATTTTCATCCAACTTAGGAATTTTTTGCCACTTTATTGACCTAAATTAGAGAGAGCAACAGAGGCAACTAGGGACTCAACACCATTCATCTCCATCGAAGATTCAAGGCTTGAGAACAAGACTTTGGAGCTTCAATGTGGTCATTCTCTTAATTGAGTTTGATTTTCTAATTTCATTCTTCTTTATCCATCCTTAACTTCTTTAATTTATTATCTAGTAAGCTTTGTGTTCTCCGGTTCTTTATCAAAAATATAAAAAAACATTGTATCGTCTTTACTTTAAAATTCTCGTGTAGTTATTGTTAATGTTTATTGGTATTTTCATTTGATCATTGGGTTCGACACTCGGTCTTACCCTTTTATTATTACTTGCGACGATTTGGTACACTTGCCAATATCTTATAAGGAAGATTCTCGAAAGAGGAGGAGTTCCCACGGAGGTTCCGACGAGAAAACCTGATTCCACAATAGTTTTGGAAACTGATTCATAGCCCACGACGGATCGGTTGGCGTAATGGAGAAGGGTTTCACAGAAAAGAGAAGCTTCATGATGCCATAGAGCAGATCGACAAACATCAATCTGGTTAGTTGTGTGAAAATCAAGCCGTGAGCTACGCTCTTGACATGATAAGGAAAATTCAAATCTTGGATCTTTAAGCTACATTTCCTTCACCATTTTTCAAGAGCGGAAAGAATGGTAAATGATTTCGCACAAACGAAATCATCGTTGACATCAAGGAGTGCGATAGGACTTCGATTGGAGAAAGAAGAGCAACAGAAGGGATCTGCACCAGACCTTGTAACGAAGTTGTTGATGACGGTAGGGATTAAAGGAACAATTTCAAAAGAAAAATGTGTTCTGGATTTGGATCTGTTAGCTTTTCAGTGGCCATAGAGGTGAAATCTTGACTGAGGGAAGTAATAATTAACTGCGAAATCACCTGAGTATGAGGAGGATCTTGATAACGTTCTTGAGAATGGAAGAGAAGTCCCTCATCTTTGGTATCACAACCAACAGAACTAGCATTCTTGACCAATTCGTTACTCTTGTCTGATTCGTTTTGGACTGTATCACTAGCAACACTTCTAGTTCGTACGAAATAGCCATGGGAGAAGAGAACCAAGCGACTAGATCTGGCGGTTTCCTTTGCAGTTTCAGAGCTGATTTCCATGGCTTGATTTGTGATCCATGTGAGACAGACTGGGTTTAATGCTTCAAAGATGAGATTGACATGTATTGTTGAAGTAGGAACGATTTCAGAAAACACTGCATGCTTCTAAAGCTGTTTAGCCAAAGTTGGATCTGTTGACTTACAAAGATCAATTCTAGGTTCATCCGCGGTCCAGTCGTTGCAACGAGATAAAACCAAAGTCACAACTAGTTTCAATCTCCTTCAAGGTGTTGGATTCAAGATCCACAAACCGCGACACAACGTCATTCTCGAAAGAGCTTCCATCATTTATCTGTTTGAAGGAAGCAACCAGCATTGGCGGACATGTATATATCAGGGGTTAAGTTGAACCCCTGAGAAAAAATAATTGGTACAGGTACCTCTATATAATTATTTTTTGAACCCGTTGGAATTTTAAGTTTGCACTAGTGCATTTAATTTTGCACCCAATTTACACCTAATTTTTAAAAAATCCATCTTATTAATCTTTGTAAGTCTTTATAAAGTTTTAGGCAGGAATATTACCGATATCACATACATTTTACAGACTACTTATTTTCATACATTTTAGGACTTAAGTAGGAAAGAGCGTGTAAATTTAAAGACTAATTCGGCTATTTTCTCTTAAAATAAATTTGGAGTTAGATAACTCGATTCGTTAATTTTAGCAAATTAAGGATATTTGAAAAAAATTAAACAATCTTATGAACCAACAATTTTGATAATAATTTTTTTTGTACCCCATGGCCCAGGGTCTTGGGTCCGCCAATGCTATTGTTGGCAAACACATTAACTTCTGGTTCGATTGGACTGAACAAAACTGCAAAAATCATATCAAGAATAGAGTCTAGTAAGGGTGTTCAAAACTGAACCAAACCAATAAAAAACCGCAAACGAACCAAACCAAACCGAAAACTGCAAAAAACCGCTTCTTATTGGTTTGGTTCAGTTTCTTTTTTCATTGCACCGTGCGATTCGATTTGGTTCGCGATTTTGATTACATAATCTGAACCAAACCAAACCGCAAGTAACACTAAGGCTAATTGACTTACAACCTTTCTTACTAACTTACTAGCCCAAATGCAACTAAAACCCAACTCTCACTCACTTACTAACCTAAATTCAATTAATTATTAGACTCACTTACAAACAATCCATAATATTATGGTATATTTTAAAATTACAATAAAATATTTAATTCAAATTCTTTTAAACATTGTTTTAACTATCTTAAAACAATTAAAATAGAGTAATTTATATACTACATATATTTTAGTAGATTTTTTCTTAAAGATTTATGTTAGTCATTTTTTATATTAGTTAATTTTAACTTCGTTTTAAATTATGTTGTCTTGGAAAAAATCGAACCAATCCAACCGCATTGGTTTGGTTTGGTTGGGTTCGATTTTATTTTAAGAAGCCAACCGAACCAAACCAAACCGCATGTAATTTTATCTTGCTGTTCGATTCACTTTTTGTCTCAAAACCGAACCTAACCACAAAAGGTCACAACTTATCTAGCAGCACAACACACTAATGAACATGGCTAGTTAACTACCAGACTATTTTAACACGCAATTATAGGTTCAACACGTTGAATCGAATATTACGAAATCAATAGAAATCAGAATCCACAACTCTCACTATCATATGAGAGGAAGGCTTTTTTGACCTATAGTTCTCATGAAGAAAAGAAGCATATGCCTTTTTTGGCAGCACAATTCAATGATTAAATTTCGTAGTAGCAAGCAATGGATAAGGGTAATTCCGCCTAGCCTTGTACTAGCAAACAATGAAATGCATAAAATTAACCAACCATTTAGTCAACCAGATCAAATTCATAAAGATTACTAAATTATATCAGACAAAGTGATGCAATAATATTGTCTCAAATTGAAAAAGCAAAATCCACAAAACCTAATACAATTGGTAACTCAAGTAACAAAAACTTGTGATTCGACTAAAATTTTAACAGGAATTGCAAATGTATGATGACACAAAAAGCATATCGACCTTTTAGTCGAATAAACTGAAGCCCATATCCTGTAAAACAGATGAGTATGAATGAATTCATTAGTAAGAAAGTCATCAATTCATCAAACAACAATCGATAGTATTGCAATTCAGAAACTTACATCATCAGACTCTTCCTTCTCTTCGTTCTTTTCTTCCTTTGCTTCGGCAGCAGGTGCGGCAGCAGCTGCAGCACCTCCTGCAGGTGCAACGACAGCGACAGCGCCACCACCAGAAGGCACTGAAGCCAACTTTTCTCTCCCACTAGCAATTAGATCAGCCAAATCTTTGCCCTTGACTTCACTCAAAAGCAACTCAATTTGCTCATCCTCAGCTTCAACTCCAACTATAAATCACAAACAAAAATAAATTAATTTCAAATAGTTCAAAATCCAAATTTTCAATTCGGGTTACATCCATATTCAATGTTTTGATCACTTATATCCTTATTATGGAGCAAAAACCCAGTTTGAATAGTAATAAACAAAATAATTAACTCTGTACAAATCAAAATTCAATGTTTCACATGCTTCATCATTGAGTGTTTCCACACTCATCTGTCAGCATAAAAAACAAATGCTCCAAAAATTATTTAATTTTTTTTCAGCGTCACTTCCCATGTTAAAAATGCAGCTAAACATAACTCAACTACCGTAATGCAAAATATCAGTTTCAATGTTTCCAAGCCAAACAGACAGCACATACATTTAACAACGTATCATAACTTTAATATTTGATTTTTCACTAATCTGATTACTAACTATTAAGTTATAAAAATCACAAACTAGATTTAACAATAAAAAGAACAAACAATAGATACATTGTTCTTACATTCTAGGAATAAATACAAAAGAATCAAAAATATACATAAATGAAACATATATTTTGAATTGGGAAAAAAAAGGAAAAAAAAGAGAAAGGGGGAATGAGAAGAACCTGAGCTGAGTATATTTTTGAGATCACCGGAACAAGGGGATGCGTTACCGCCCAAAACAGCAAGCAAATAAGCTGCGACGAACTTCATTTCTGACCAAAAATTAGGTAACAATGAAAAACGTTAGTGTTACGAATCAAAAAAGTGAAGAAATAAAAATGGTTGCGAGAGAATGAAAAACGTACTTGATCGATTGGGATTTTGCTTTCGCTGATAGTGTTTGTGCAGAGAGAGTGGCGCAGCAAAACGGGATTATGTGAACAATATGGACGAACTTATATAATTAGGGTTTGGGTTTGGGTTTGGGCTTCATATATTTTGAATTACAGAAATACCCTTTTTATTGCCTGCGACTGGATCGAGTGATAGCACTGCACGCGTGCCTTTTTGCGGATCAAATATTTCCTCAAATCAAATAATATAAGTGATTTTAATATTAAATAATTTAAAGATTATATTTGTGAAATATGATAACAATAATCACTTTTTTAATAAAAAAACATTCTATTGAAAATAGATTTTAATAAAAGCTGTTCTAGAGTGGGCCGAAGCCCACTCCAGCTATGACAATGAAAGACGGCCCAAAACGAGAATGGGCAAAAGAGTAAAAAGGCCAGATCAACGGCACAGATAAATCCGTACGACCATCCAACGGCCAGGCGTGATTCGCGCACACTATATAAGCATTTATTGTGTCAGTTGTCAGGTACACACTATTCATTAGTATTGTTACTTTGCTCGTTCGCTCTTGACTTGGGCGTTGGAGTGTATTTGCAGGTACACCCGCCCTTTTTTCTCTGGACGTGGAGCACGGGCCAAGCAGCAAACACATAAGATTTGATACTCTAAGTGATATCCAGCAGACAAGCTCAGGTACAGATCATTTGGCGACCACAGTGGGAGCCCGTGCGCTTTCCACCATCCTTTCAGATGCCACCAAAGGCACCTCGAGGCCGACCAAAGGCCGCTACTCATCTTCAAAGCGTGGTCGAGATCCCTGCTCGACCACCACCAACAGGTGTAGCAGGCACCAACACCGTCCCGTTGATCCTTGCACAACAAGTCGTGGTTGAACTTCCCGCAGACCTGGTCCAAGAGCTGCGAGAATTACTGCACGACCGGAATCAGGCTTTAAATTGCAACAATGATCGACTTACGCAGTTAGAAGATCAGATCGCCTCAAGGCTAGCACACACAGCTCCGGAACAGCGACCTCATCATGAGGGTACATCGGCTTTGCGAGCGCACCCATCGAGGGCTTATCGATCGCCTCTGCGTAGGCAACTGGTCCATAGATCTCCACCCCCAAGGAGGGGACGAGGAGGAGGACCCACACCGCCAAGAAGAACTCCATCTACCTCCGATTACACTTACTGGCCTGAAGAATCCTCGCATGAAGGGTCTTCTTATGGATCAACTAGTTCACCCGCTCGCTTTCGTAGCCGATCCAACGAGCGATACCCATGCCGGTCAAAGGATTACTCTAATAACCAACATCACGGTCATGTAGCTCGCCACTCAAAGGAGCGACTGCGTCGTAAAGAAAAGGGAGATACCAGCCTGGGACCATACACAAGGGAGATAGATGAATTTCGTATTCCACACTCGTTGCAGAAACCTCCGTCCGATCATAAGATGTACAACGGCGTGAAAGATCCGAACGCCCATTTAAAACACTTTGACATTATGATGAAGTACAAGGGGGCACTCAGACCCGTGAAATGCAAAATCTTCCCCTAACTCTAGAAGGGTCAGCACTGGAATGGTTTATCGAGCTGAAACCCAACACCATTTCATCTTGGGGGCAAATGGCGAGGGCGTTTACCGCCCGTTTCACGACCTCTAGAATCAAACCAAAATCCCAAGATGTTCTGATCGCGACCAGGCAGGGTCCAGACGAGCCTTTGCGAAGTTATGTGGAGAGCTTCAACCGAGAAGCCGACCAAGTACGGAACTTAGATGACAATCAAAAATTATTCTTCTTAAGGACAGGTCTTTTGAGGGGAAGTCGCTTTGAGGTGGAGGTAGGACTCCATGTTCCCAGAGATCTGGAGACGTTCCTTAGACGGTCACAAAGATTCATGAATTACGAAGAAAGAACGACCGCTATGGAAGCCGTCGAGGCGGGCATGAATCAACGCTCACGACCAAAAAGGGACCAAAAGGGCAAGGAAGACTATGTTAACACCCGTCCAAACAAAGAGAGCAGGGTCAAAAAATTTGCTGAACGCACCAAGCTGAACACCTCGTATGCGAACATATTAGCAGAATGTGCAAATACGGAATTCAGGGATATCAGGCCACCAGAACCCCTCGTTCTTAAAGAGGGGCAGCGCCCTTCGAAGAAATATTGCAGGTATCACAAAAGTAACGGGCATGATACTAATAACTGCATGGCTCTGAAAGACAATGTGGAGGCGTTGATCAGAAGAGGGAAGTTGACTCAATACGTAAAAAGAGATCAAGCTGATGCACGAGAAGAAAGGCAAGTTGCCTGTTCACCTAGAAAGGGAAAAGAGCAAGTGGACGAGGCAGTCAAGGTTGTAGAAGAGGACGATGATGAAGACGTGGTGGACACAAGAAAATCAAGGGGAAGACCTATCGCCATGGTAATCTCCGTAGGAATTCCCACAGACGCCTCGACCAACAAATCGATCAAAAGAAGATGGGACGAAATCATGAGCATTACCTCGACCTCCACTCCAAGACCACCTTCTAAGCGACCATCCATCTCCTTTGGAGACGAGGATCTCATTGATGGGACGCCCAACAACGAAGTACCCCTGGTGATAGTCGCAGTGATGGCAAACATGGAAGTTAGACGGATATTGGTTGATCAGGGGAGCTCAGCAGATATAATCTTCGAAGACCTGTTGGACGTGGTAAAAATCTCAAAGGACGACCTGAGGCCGTATAGACGGACAGTATTGACCGAGTTCAATGGGGCTTCTACGACCCCCATAGGATGAATAGAGTTGATGGTGACCTTCAGGGATGATACTGTAGAAAACCCCATTTGCAGAACGGTCAGAACAGATTTCATCGTACTGCCATGTAAATCTGTTTATCAATGCATCATTGGTCGACCAACCCTTGCCCGTTTGGAAGTAGTGTCATCCATCGTCCACTTGAAAATGAAGTTTTACACCAAGGCTGGGGAAGTCGCTACCTTTTGTATGCACTCCGAAAAATCCGGTTTGGATCCTTCTTCGTACAACGGGAAAAACAATGAAGCCGCCACCAATATTTTAATTTAGGAAAAAACATTGGAAAAATCCTTTTAGGCGATTGGCCTTTTGAAAACGAGAGATATAGGTTCGGGGGTCGGTTATGTGTGGGGAAGGTATTAGCACCCCACACATCCTTTCTACCGAAAGGGAACCTTTAATTTAGTGTGTGGTTTTTGACTGTTGATTTGAAACACTTTGTTCTACTTCTTTTCTTTTTTTTTTATTTAAGAAAATGTTTTTGAAAACTGGGGAAAGAAGAATCTTTTTGTTATTATTTTTTAAAAGGGTGCTTGACGGGAGGTGAACCCGCTCCTACGTATCCTCCGGTGCGATGAGGAATTCAAAGCTACGTAGTTCTAGTCTTGTTCTGAAAAGGCTCTTTTGTTTTTAGCTTTTTAGTTTTTAGGTGTTTTTTGAAATAAGACTCGAGTGTTCACTAATACAAAGCAAGCAATGGCTTCGGGTGGTTTTCATTACTAACTCGAAAGAAAATAAGTTGAAACCGATAATCAAACAAGCAATGGCTTCGAGTGATTGTAAGTAACAACGTTTTTTTTTTCTATCCTTTTTTGCAAATGAGGCGAGCATCGGTGATAATCATCTAGCAAAGGCTTAGGACAATTACCACTAATGACTCGTGTTGTTTTTGGAATTGAATTGGGTTCGCATGTATTTAAGGTTTGGGAGCTTTCATGATAATCAAACAAGCAAAGGCTTCGAGTGACTACCACTAATAACTCCTCATTAGTGATCAAACAAGCAAAGGCTTCGAGTGGCCACTAATGATTTTGTTTATGAAGAACTTAGGGTTTAAGCTTGGAAAAGAAATTGGTCTTAATTTGTTAAAGACATAGTTTAGAAAAGAAGTTTGAAAGCAATTTGACTTTTTGGAAAAGAGTTTTGGAAAACTAGTAGAACATTTTCAATCAAGTTCCAAGTCAATAACCAAAATGCAAATTACTAAACTACAATTCATGCAATGATCTAAACTAGTAACCATTTTCATGTCAAGTTGTTTAGAAAAGAAAACAATGAATGCAAGAAAGTTCATAGATGCAAGCATAGCACATTCATTGAGATCATGTTATCAAGCAAGCAACAACATAGACACAATTTGTAACTTACCCTTTCATGTTGAAAACATCTCATTACAACATTTGAATACACAATGCATGAATAGGCACAGATGAACCTAGACTACACATATCATGTCACAATACATAGATAGGCAAAGAATGAACCCAAGTTGAACATTTTGGCAAAAATGCATGAATAGGCAAGAGAATGAACCTAGATTGCACATCTTATTGAAGATGCATGGCAAGAAATGAACCTAACTAGGCATTTATGACACAACATGTGAGTAGGCAAGGAAGTTACAAAGCACAAGTGAATTCAAACATTTAATGAATCACTTGCAAAATCCTAGGGATTTCACATCAACATTTGACATAAGCAACAATGTGGTATCATTTTGATGGCATCAACATTTAGCATATTTCTACAATCAACCACATGAAAGGAATAAGTTGGAAAGGGCATTTGCCTCAAGTAAGATCATTAGCAAGCCATGAAAACTCAATTTGACATTTTATTTAGCAAGCATATGCAATTAAGGTGTTGAATCCCTTTAGGTAATCTTTAACACTTGGGATATGCACAAGTGCATAAGTGTCAAATCCTCTTACCAAATCATCAACACAAACATGATTTTCAAAGCAAGCAACAAAAACAAGCACAATCCCTAATTATCTCATGAAATGCAACACCAACATAGAGCTAAAACCTCATTTTATTCTTTGAAAGCAACAAAATCATGCAAGCAAATGACATAGATCAAACTTTTTGGTAAGGATTCACATGACTAAGCAAAGGAATGCACTAAAATCACACAAACTCTAATTTTTCTACAATATGCGAAATGAAACATAAGCCCAAATCACAATTTTATTCATGAAAATGCAAGCACAAAATGAAAATAGCACAAACACACAATTTATTCCAAGAGAGAGATGCATTTCAAGCATCCAAACCTCCCAAAGTGTTTGTCAAAATGCTTGAAACACATCTCTCATTCAACAACAACAATTATATCAACATTTCAACATAAAATAGAGCACTAAAATGCAAAGAAATGCTTGATATGCAAAAATAGATTGATGATCTACATTTTTGGTGCTAAAATTTTGATGATGCTAAGATTGAGAGTATACCTCAACTCCAAGCTAGAATAGCGAAAGAAATAAGGTGAATGAACACTAAACCACTTGAATCAACCCTCTAATCTTCAATCTTGAGCTTGATTCTTGAGATTTGAAGATGGATCTTTGAAGAGAATGCAAGGATGATTAAGGATTTAGGACTAGAATGTTGATTTGAAGTGAAAAAGTGAAGAAATGAGGTGAGGGAATGAAGAGGGGTATTCGGCCAAGAAGGGAGGAGAGGAGAGGCTAGGTTTTTGAGTGTGAATTGTGTGCAAAAACTTGTGAGAGGTAAGGATATGAGGGTATATATAATGTGCAATTAGGTTTAGGGGCATTTAGGTCATTGTGTACCTCATCTCATTCTAGGATTGCATTTTAATTTTGAATCAAGGGTGAGGATTGAAACACACCTTGATGAGGGGCAAAAAAATGCAAAATGAGAGGGAAATGAAGGGGTAGATATTCAGCCAAGCAATGAGAGTGGTGCCCAAGTTTTCCAAGTTGGCAATTGCACTATCCATGAACCTTCCAATTATCCTCTCAATTTTGATTATTCCTTTCAAGATAATTATACATAAATCTAACCATTTTGAGCCATATACAAGGTATCTTGAAGAATATGCCATTTTTGAAAATGAGAGATGACCAAAATTGCCAACAAAAATCCTATCATATAATTTTTGGGAATATTCCTTGTACTATTTTTTTGAAATGCTTTCTTGAATTAATTTGAACTTGATTTTTTTACTACACATATAAAATATGCGCACAATTTGAAAAATGATTTTCTTTATTTTTTTATTTTTTTTGTTCAAAATAATACAATTTCATTAAATAAATTCCCAAAAATTAATTAATTGGATTTTCAACTAGCAAATATTTATTAAATTGAAATTGACCAAACAATGCCCCTTTTAAATGCCCCAAAATTCCTTAATTTCTCAAAAATGATTTTGAAAACCTTAGAATGCTTGGGTAAATACCCTAAACCCTTTCTCAAATAATGCATCACTCACAAAATTATTTATTTTTGCTGAAAATTAGGGTTTTGAAACTAGGCGGACAAAATTGGGGTATGACACCCTTCAAGCAGATTTATTGTCCGCAAAGCGAGCTTTTCTTTTGGGATTGAAAGAAAAGGGCAAAAAAGTAGCAAAAGAAATAGAGGAAGCCATGAAAGGTGGCGAGCAAGTAAACCTGGCTGATCTGGATGCCCGTTATGATCCAGATTGCGAGGAGGAAGAAGGGGACGACCTTCTGACTAAAGAGCTTAAAAAGCGGATTAAACGACCAGAACCGGATGGAGAATTTTGTCATGTGCAACTAGGGGACGATCCTAGCAAAACGATCAAGATAGGGAGAAACCTACCCTCGGAAGTTCGTGACAAGCTCGTCCAATGCTTAAAAGAACATGCAGATTTGTTCGCCTGGAGTGCCGCAGACATGCCCGGGATTCCACCCCAAGTAGCTTGCCATCATTTAGCGGAGGATCCTGGAGCAAAATGGGTGGCTCAAAGAACAAGAGTTCAGAAAGAGAAAAAGGCACGTGCAGCGTGCAAGGCCGTCGAAGACCTGCTCGAAGCGGGGTTCATCAAAGAGATAAAGTACACGACGTGACTGTTCAATGTCGTCTTAGTTAAAAAGGCGAATGGCAAGTGGAGGATGTGCGTAGACTATACTGACCTCAGCCGAGCATGCCTAAAGGATGCTTTCCCCGTCCCAAGTGTAGATCGTTTGGTCGATAATGCGAGTGGATACAAGATCCTGTCCTTCTTGGACGCCTATTCTAGGTACAATCAGATTGCCATGCACAAACCCGACCAGGAGAAGACATCATTCATGACGGACAGGGGAACTTCTGTTACCGAGGCCGTTCGGACTGAAGAATGCTGGGGCGACCTACCAGCGTATGATGAACCAGGTTTTTCAGAAACAGATAGGAGAAATGGTGGAAGTATACTTAGATGATATGATTATCAAAAGCAAAGAGGACCAAGCTCATGTAGACGACCTAAAAGAAGTATTCAGAGAAGCCAGGAAAAACTCATTAAGACTCAACCCAGAAAAGTGCACCTTTGGGGTAAGAGTGGACAAGTTCCTAAGATTTTATCTCACAGAAAGGGGAATAGAAGCCAACCCAGACAAATGTCGAGCAGTAACAGATGAGGCCACCAACGACCAAAAAAGAAATACATAAACTCAATGGCATGGTGGCCGCTCTCTCTCGTTTCATTTCAAAAGCAGCGAACAAGTCATTGCCCTTATTCAAGTTGTTAAAGAAGGAGTCTACATTTGAATAGACGCCCGAGTTCAACCAAGCTCTCCAACAATTAAAGACGGCCTTGGCAGAACCTCCAATTTTGACAACTCCAGAGGTTGGAGAAACTCTATATTTGTACTTATCCATCACAGACGAGGCTCTGGCCGCTGTTTTGGTGCGAGAGGAAGGAACAAAGGAGAATCCAGTCTACTTTGTCAGCAAAGTACTGCAAGGACCCGAGCTTAGATATCAAAAGATTGAGAAGTTGGCTTTGGCATTAATTGTCTCAATTTGAAGGCTGCGACCGTACTTCGTGGCTCATCAGTTCGCACTACGCACCGATCAACCCATCAGACAGATTCTGCATAGACCAGATCTAGCGGGCAGAATGATCAAATGGGCCGTGGAATTATCAGAATTTGGGATTAAGTATGAGCCTAGGTTGGCCACTAAAGCCCAAATCTTGGCTGATTTCATTGCAGAATTGACCCCAGGGACGGAGAATCCAGTTCAGGATTGATGGACTTTGCACGTTGATGGATCATCCAATGGTAAGGGCAGTGGAGCGGGCTTGATTCTTGAGAATAAAGAAGGAACGACCATTGAAGTCTCTTTGGCTTTCTCGTTCCCAACTTCCAACAATCAAGCTGAGTATGAAGCCTGCATAGCAGGGTTGTTACTCGCTCTAGAATTTAATACAAAAGGGTAGAACTCCGATCAGACTCGTTACTAGCGATCTCCCAGATCAAAGACGTCTTTTCAGCCAAAGACGAGATCCTCCAGAGATACTTAGCGAAGGTCAAAGAGTTGATGCGAAAATTTGATTATGCTGAAGTCAAGCACGTCCCTAGGACAGAGAATGCTAGGGCGGACATCTTGTCCAAGCTCGCAAGCACCAAGAACCCTGGCAATCATAGAAGTGTAATACAAAAAGTCCTGTCTCAACCAAGTGTAACACTAGAGACCGCCCTGGGAGCGGACATATGTGAGATCGATTCAGTACCATCTTGGATCGACCCCATCTTTAACTACATAAAAGACGGGGAAGAGCCTGAGGATCCCAAAGAGGCTGCGCTCTTTGGCAGACAAGCAACGTCCTACTCAATAGTTAACGAGCATCTCTATTGAAGGGGCTTCACAATGCCTTTGCTCAAATGCCTTCTCCCAGTAGAAGCGAGCTATGTGTTAAAAGAAATTCATGAGGGAATCTGCGGGAACCACATGGGTTCACGAGCATTGGCTAAAAAGGCCTTAAGAGTGGGCTATTACTGGCCCACCATGGAGGCGGACGCAAAAGACTTGGTAAAGAAGTGTGATAAGTGTCAAAGACACGCAGATATTCACATTGCTCGTCCGACCAAGCTCAACAGTATGAAAGCTCCTTAGCCGTTTGCATGGTGGGGAATTGATCTATTGGGACCTTTCTCCCTCACCCCTGGTCAGCTCAAGTTTCTGATAGTGCCAGTTGACTACTTCACCAAGTGGATTGAGGCCGAACCATTGGCCACAATTACTTCAAAAAATTGCCTCAAGTTCGTCAAAAGAAATATTTTGGTGCGGTTTGGGATCCCAGAGGTCATCGTGTCAGATAACGGCACGCAATTCACTGATCGAAACTTCTAGGAGACTCTGGTCGAGTTAGGTGTGAAACAGCGTTTCACATCAGTAGAGCACCCGCAAACAAACGGGCAAGCAAAAGCGACCAACAGAGTCATTCTGAGAGGGCTCAGAAGAAGATTGGACGAGGCCAAGGGAAAATGGGCAGAAGAGCTCCCTTCAGTGCTATGGGCGTACAGAACCACACCACACTCAACTATGGGAGAGTCCCCCTTCAGGATGGTCTATGGGACGGACGCCTTGATTCCTGTAGAAATGGGAGAGTTAAACTGGAGGACGACCAATCCTTTGCAGCCGCCCGAGAACGAGCAGGCCACCAGGGAAGAACTCGATCTAGTGGAAGAACTGCGGAGCAAGGCAGCCTTGAGAGAAGCATTGGTTAAGCAGAATGTGGCAACAAGGCATGACGCCAAGGTTGTTCGAAGTAGGACAGCTCGTCTTACGAAAGGCAGATATCGGCCAGAGGAATGCAAGCAGAATGGAGGAATGATTTCGAACACTTGGAATGCAACAAACCTTAGGAGATATTTTACTTGATGCCTTGTAAATATGAAAGAATGTCATGTTACTACTTGAATGATGAATGAAAATCAAAATGGGCGGGACACTCTTTTTCCCTACGGGGTTTTTTATTGAGGCCCGCTCGTCCGTCAATAGAATGACGAGGAATTTCTTAAATCCTTGATTTTCTTTAAAGCTGTTGATCGATCCAATAACGAACGACCCCTTAAGCGAGTTAAGTTCAAACCGAGTTTGATAAACTGCTAAGGGTGAAACTTAAGCGAGCTTAAGTTCGAACGCGCCTGATAAACGAGCTAAATCTCAAGTAGAAACTTGGTAAGCTGTTTCACCAGCATTCACGCAAAATTTAGCTCATGCTAAACGACTAAAAGCAAACCAAAATCAAACTTAGAAAAAGTTAAAAGGCAAAGAATTGATAGAAGGAAACGTGCATTAAAGTTTGCCCGGAGAAGGCCGGGCTCCACAAAAGGTTACAAAATAAGGGCGACCACCAGCTCCCCAAGGAAAGCAACAGTATGCATTTTTCAAAAGAAATAACCAAGAGTACAAAGACAAGTCACTCAGGACGGCTATAGATGACCGTTTCTTCCTGGATGACATTTCCATTTTCATCTTTCTCTACAAGGCGAACAATCTGCCCGTTCTTCAAAAAATGATCGTTGCTCACGATCCCAAGGTTAATCTCCAGTGTGGGATAACAATACTGGATCTGAGCAACAACCTCGTCAAACCGCCCCTTGGCAATTGAAATGGTCATGTCTTCCAGAATTTCTAGCTCGTCCTTAGCTTTATCACGATCGCCCTCCACGGCCTTCAAATCTTCCTTAAGACCGACCACCTTCTCCTCCAATTTTGTAACCTTGGCAGACTGCTCAGTCAAACTGGCATTGGCGGTGGCAAGTTTGGCCTCAACATCTGCCTTGGCTGTTATGGCCGCATCACGTTCAGAAGTGACCGTGCCAAGTGCATCCTTGGTGGGTTGGAGAGCGACCTCAACCTCTTCAAGTTTTTTCTTGGTGCTCTCTATCTCTGCTCGCAACTCTGTGATACGATCAAGAGCAGATTTATACTTTTCAGTTTTATCTAAGAGGTCACCCTCCAACCACAAATTACGATGGACTAAACGCATACCTGCTTGACGTTCAGCCTCCTCGGACTTATAGCGAGCAAGTTTTTGAGAAGCGGCCTTGGCAACTTCAGACATGAATAAAAGGGGGTCCTCGCGAAGGCTTTCAAAACCGGGTTCCCTGAGATCGTCTAAATCTAGGGATGGCTTTTTTGGTGCTTCTTTGCTCCTCTTGGACTGGGGAGGGTCAAGGTCAATCTGAATGGCTTCGATGGAGGGTT
This sequence comes from Astragalus glycyphyllos, assembly GCA_963573325.1. Classification (NCBI taxonomy): domain Eukaryota; kingdom Viridiplantae; phylum Streptophyta; class Magnoliopsida; order Fabales; family Fabaceae; genus Astragalus; species Astragalus glycyphyllos. Next base: position 14,236,500 of record OY754314.1, on the reverse strand, counting down.
GCACCCGATCTCTTTTCTTGGATCCTGAAACCGATCCACGCTCGCGAACAGGAGATTTCTGACCGCCCTCAATGTTGATATTGTGAGATGGAGAATCAGCAAAGGTAACCTTTTTTGCTTTTCTAGACTTGGTCTTGAGCAAGAGAGCTTCAAACCCAACACCTGACATCTCAGCTGTAAAGTCAAAAGGAAAACGGTTAGAATCAAATAGAAGATAACGACCAAAGTAGATGGGCAAAGAAAGAGTCACACCAAGTTTATGTTGAGCGTGCTCAACAGTCTTAATACAAGCGAACTTATTGCAAGGAATGATCTCCCCGGGAATCCAAGTAACCAGCATCTCCAACATCCCAATGCTTTCTAGGTCGTATTCACTGAGCTTCCTTTGATGCCTATAGTGGATGGTTTCAGGTCATAGTAGGAATGAGCCCAGCTAAGAGGAAACTTCGTTGAAGCAATGTGGCCTTTAGCGTCCAAGGTCCCAACCATTTCCCGAGCTCGATCATTCACTGGAACGACCCAAAGAAAAGCATGCCTCCAAGTCTTGGCAGATTCACAGAAAGTCTTAAACAGTTTGATTGTGCCCTTACGACTCTTCAAAGAGACTTGCTCCCAGCGCCTGGGCTCGCTCTTGACCTCCACAGTACGACTAACGTCAAACAAGCTAAAGAAGAGGCGACAATTAATATCACGATCAAGAGCGGCCATCACCACCTCAAAAGATTTGATGAGCGCCCATGCATTAAAGCGGAGTTGAGAAGGGGCGACCCCGAGGGTTCTTAGAACGCGCCTTTGAAAGAAGGTAAAAGGAGGCCGCACTCTCAAGTCTCGGAGGGTGTTAGTGTACATAAATGAATTTCAGAGAAGTGGGAATTGTCGCCGCATGCTCTTCAGATGGAACGCCTTCAGCCCTCCACTCTTGGTCGCCGTAACCAATCAACTTAGTAAAAAGAGGCATCATTTCGTCACCGGGCGGAAAGACTGAGGATTGCTGAAGGATGGCAGAAATAATCCAAGAGCGATCATCATTGAGCCTACCCTTCCAATCGTGCTCTTCTGGCATCATCTCGTTGGTCGGGACAGGGGGAGGCGCGGGGTTCGCATACCTCTCGTTCCCTTGACGTAAATTCGCCCGAGGAGACTGGACGATTTCAGAGGTATTTGATGAGGAAGAGCGACCAGAGGAGGAGGAGGAGGTAGATAGATCGGTCGAAGAGAAAAGAGTCTCAAAAGAGGGAAGCTCACTCGTGGCAGGGTCTCCCGAACGAGCAGCGTGCTCAGCCATGTTAGCGGAAGGGCGACCAAAGATCCTAGCCGTTTTCTTTGTTCGCGCCAGTACCCTACCCTGCAAGGAGAGGGAAAGTCAGGATCACCCTATATGATGATTCGCAGAAGGGGGCGACAAGGTCGACCCCGGGCCTGACACCCCCTCCTCGCACTATACAACGAAAGCAGAAATAACGAGCAAACAAGGATTTAAAGGAAAGTACATACCTGGAGTAGGAGAAAAATTTGGGCTCAAAGTAGTGTGCTCCTTAATAAGTATAATCAAGCTACCAGAGGAGTGAAACCGCCTGAGAGGAAGCTCGTGCACGGGTAAACACCTAGCCAGAAACACAGCAAGCTCTTCGTCGTTGTGAGAGGAAATTACGCTCGTTTTCAGAGTATGGAGGTTAGAAAGCAAAGAATGAGGAGAAAAAGGGGGCAACGTATTTATAAGGCCCAAGGAGCAGGCAGGCGAAACGACGCGACCCTTCGCTTGATCACGTCTTGGAATCTGAACCGTCATCATAACTACACGCTGCCATTTCAGAAATCGAGGGGTCATTCATGAGTGTCAGGAAAAAGGAGGCGTCGATTCGCTTCGACAGCCACGTGTCGTAAAAGATCTAAAAACAAGATTGTCAAGATGCGAGACTGTCCGGGCAAAAGCCCTCGGGGGCAATAGAAAACGGTCAAGATTCAAGCCTTCGCCCGTTCCTAGCACGATCTTGGCTTGGGGGGCAACTATTTTAGAGTGGGCCGAAGCCCACTCCAGCTATGACAATGAAGGACGGCCCAAAACGAGAATGGGCAAAAGAGTAAAAAGGCCAGATAAACGGCACAAATAAATCCGTACGACCATCCAACGGCCAGGCGTGATTTGCGCACACTATATAAGCATTCATTGCGTCAGTTGTCAGGTACACACTATTCATTAGTATTGCTACTTTGCTCGTTCGCTCCTGACTTGGGCGTTGGAGTGTATATGCAGGTACACCCGCCCCTTTTTCTCTGGACGTGGAGCACGGGCCAAGCAGCAAACAGATAAGATTTGATACTCTAAGTGATATCCAGCAGACAAGCTCAGGTACAGATCAAAAGCTATTTGAAATATGAGTGCTTCTAGGGTGAGAGATTAAGTAAGTCTCTCACTAGTGAATCATTAAAGTTGACCATGAGATATATGGTATGAAATTTCATCAATAATTGAGATTCAATACTGATTGATTTAATCTCAACCGCTCGTAGCATTTTATACAATATCCTATGATAAATTTTAGTGATATATCGGTAAGGGACTTAATTGATTCATCATCCTAAAAGCACCCATGAAATAGATTCTCATTTTAAGTAATTTTTTTTCAGATTTTATTTTTTAATAAAACTATAACAAAAGAATAGAAAACTTCTGAAAGTAGTTATTTTTATGAAAAAATGATTATTAAAATAAATATGGAACAAATCGTCTCTTAATTACTATGCACTTTATGTGTCAGTAGTTTTTATATTATTATACTAATCAATTACATTTTATCATGTTATAAAAACATTTGACTTTTATACAAGTTATACTTTCTAACAGATTATTGGAATCATTTTAAAAGTCACACATTTCGTTATTTCTAATTGATTGATGGGGTAAAAAGTTTACACAAAGTGTTCACATAGATTAACCTCACTTAATATTGTATGAGTTTTTGGATTTGTAATATAAACTTTTGAAGATTTAATTTAGGTGTTTAGCTCCCTTAAAAAAAATTATTCTATTTGTCTCATTTAAAGTGTCACGTTTTCCCTTCGTCTCATTCTAGACTTATTTATCCCTTTAGAATATATCAATATAATATTTATTATTTTTTCCAATAATATCCTCCTTTAGTATCATATACTTTGCTCATACCCATATCTAGTCTCATTAAAGTTTCTTTGTGTTTCCACGCATATCATGGCTGCTTCCATCTCATCTTGAAAGTCAAACATGCTTTTGGCACAACCCTTTCTCCATTTCTCTTGGATACTCACAGTATGCGCGATTTGTTATTTCACTAATTCCTTTTTGATTTAATGCTTGCTTCAGGGTTGAATGCGTGAATATATAGGTAGAGCTAAGAATAATAATGTTGTGACTTGTAGCAGTCCCAAAAATAGTTGTTGTGACCTAGCTAGGCTTTTCCAACAAAAAAGACAAATCGTTGAAAGCCAAATATTATGCTGAGAATGTATGCTTGACATGCTTCTTTGTACCGATAGAGTGTTGCAATGCCTAAAGAGTATGGAGGTCAATTTTGAAAAACCTTTTATTAGGCTATTCTCTTGTTTTGGCACTTTAGCATGATTGCTTCAATATTCTTTCTTTATTTCTTTCTAGTTCCTCGTACCAAAACTTCTTTTATATATTGAAGAGCATTAATTAAATGCCACTGAAGATATTAATAACACCAGAAGATGGTAGTACCAAATGCACGCGCTTGGACCAAATGAACTCATCAGACAGAGACTTGGACCAAAAACACATTAGGAATCAGAGGCAGTGCAAAAGACTAACAAGACATTTAAAATAATCATTCACCTTCCCTCCATTCCATCCAAGCAAACACTACAACAAGGCACACATTATAAGTGAACCTTACAACCTATTTCGTGGTCTTGGTTGAATTTATCATTTTGAACGTATTACTTGGGTCCCCAAAAAAACCGGGATGGCTCTAATATGTATACATATAAAAAGGTTAAAAATACTAGAATTTCTATAACTTTGAAAACAAAAATTGGGAGGGGAACAACCCCCCTGAGGCAGGTTCAACCTTCAGTTGCAGAACCAATAATTGGCGTATGTGATTGTGATCCCCCAATGGACTCATCCTTTTGTTCTTCTATCTAAGCCCTGCTTTAAGGACTCCAACCTTTTTCTGCATAAAATTGATATAATAACAAAATAGAACAGCACAAGTAAATAGAAGCATGGAAGGATATTCACATGGTATTAACGGGAAGGAGTAAATCATATCATAAACCCATACAAATAAGCACATGTAAAAGGATGTTAAAGTCAGGTGCAAGCCATTCAAGATTCCAACAATCGTGGTTGATAGCAATAATTTAGTGATAGATATCAATCAACATTGTGCAACTTATTTGACTTTCTCCTAAACTTATTTGACTAAAAAGAGATGTTTTGTAAATGAGCTTATCTTACTAGTTTATGAGTTACAGCTTATCATTTCATTTTTCCATTTTTATTCTTAAGTGGTATTTCAATATAATTTGTCTTTATCCCTTGTTAATTACTTTTTGTAGAATCCTTAAACACTCATATTTTATTTTGTTTATTATTGCAGGATACTATTTTTTGGTTTTTTTTTTAATATTATACTATTAATTCTAGTTTTTTTAATAAATTTTTTACATTCATTTTCAAATCAATTACAATTAAAAATTATAAAGAAAAAATAATTACAAACAATATAATTTAAATTTTGTACTAAAATAAAAAATATTTTTTCGTTTAAAGAAATATAAGTTTATTTAAATAAAGTCAAAAAACAGTTGACTAATTTATAAGATGATTAATAATTGAAAATAAATTAAAATATTTTAAAAGTGGTAATTGTTTAAAAATAAATCATATGTCTGAACTTGAATTTATGTAAAATGTTCTGTTTTGTCATTTTATATTAATGTAGCATGTACTGCCCCAACAATTAATTTTACCAATCCCTTCTAATTAGCTAAGCTATATTATGAACTTCCAGCTTTCAGTCAAAAATTAGCTTTTCATCTTTCAGCTTCGTTTTCAGCATTCAACTAGTTAATAAGTTATTATTGTCAAACACAGCCCAAGAAACTGAAATTGCAATAACTTCATGGACCAGATCCCGTTAGATATCTAATACAAGCAGCTTGTATGAATTTGGACCCAAAAAAAAGCAGCTTGTATGAATGACAACTAATATCATAAAAGACTTCGAAGTTCTGACTTTCATAAATAGAAATGAAGAGATCAATTTATTCCAAATCTAATGGTCAAAAAACAAAATTCCAAATCAAGCCATGTTTCACAAAAAAACACAATTATGGATGATAAACGTTACTTGGAATCAGTAAGGCGGCCATGCAAGCTCCATCTTTGGCGGAAACCATCAACGCCCTCAACTCCACTAGCAAGAATCAAGCGCCTGTAAATTTGGAATGAAGGGTACTCAAGACATGCACAGATTGAAATTTCCAAAATCATATTCATATTCATATTGTAGGCCGTAAGGCAAGCCACCAATTTAAGTGCACTTATGAATGTAGTTTCAAGTGATTAGTAGACAACGAGAATTTCGTTTGGAGACAAGTTCAATTATACTTCTGGAAGACAACACGCTGCTGCATTTCCTCAAAATAAAAGCAACAGTATGATTATGATGAAAAAAAATAATCAAGGAATTAGAAGCTGCTCTCCAGAAATTTTGTCGTTGGATGTCGTAGGAGAAATCTATCCTGTCCTGAAGTATCTTCTATAAGATTGCTTCATATTCCTTCAGGATATGTTAAGCAAAGAAACATTCTAAAATATTTACCAATGATGTAACTTCAGGATATGTTAAGCAAAGAAACATTCTAAAATATTTTCACAACACAACAATTTGAATATACCTCTCCAATGATGTAACTTCTGCCTCAAGCTGAGTAGCTCTCTCCTTGGCTGCATCTAAAGGCATTGATGAACCCAATTTGAATTCACTATCTTGAAGACGCTTCCTTATCTCTTTATCCTGCAATTTATGTTTTTCAGAAATAAAAATGAAACATATAAAAGGAAAAATATAAGTTGAAATAGTAAAAAGAAGGGAGGGAGGAGGAAGAAAGAACAAATAAAAGAATATCTCTGACTGACAACAATGATCTCACCCTTCTTTCAGCACATTGTTTATATACAGCAATCTCATCTTGACAAAATGGTTCAATGTCATTGATTTGCAAGCCTAAAAGATATAAATGAAGCTTATAAGATATTTGAATGAGACAATGTTATTGTTGAAGTAATGAAGTTTTAGATAAATAAGGAGAACAAAAAGAATAAAGGCTCTTGAAATATGTAATATGATTGATGATAGATAATGTCTTGATGAAAGCTTGATATCAAAGACAAAACACTAATCCCTAACTATAGGGATACAGGACTCCAAATTCTAATTAAATAAAAAAATCAGGAAACAAACCACGATAATAACTAATATGCCTATGAGATACTCTAAGACACACAAGTCCCTAATTATAGGGATACAAGACTCCATAGACATTTTCTTATATTCTAACTGAAAGACTCAACTGGTAGAAAGGGGATTTTATTGATGAATCAAGAATGGTACAATGCACATGATATGATCAATTTAGTATAAAAGACAGATAAAGATCAAACACAGAACAGAGCCCAAATATATGTATGGATTGTATATATTTGAGTGAAAATTACAATAGAATCAGTGTAATCCTACTGTATTACAGGACTGAGTATGAAAATAAGGGATAACAATGGCGCTTCGAGAGGCCAGACTCTCCACAGGTGCACACACCAAGAAAATACTTAGAATACCCCTCCTAACTACCCATCATTCACTATTTCATTCCCTCCACACTCTCTCTCTTCACACCAAACGTGCTCTGCCACGTCAGCATGCACGCACTCCACTACTGATGCAATCATAAGTCAATTATTGGAGCTGGGCTCCCCTGCAACATGGTCCACTGTAGTAACTGTGCGCCCTTTTTTCTTTCTAACATAAACCAGCCCTTTTTTATATTTATCAATACCCCCTCCTTCAAATTTCTCCTTGTCCTCAAGGAGAAGTTGTGGAAATTCCTCATGTAACTTAACAGCAGATTCCCAAGAGTTTTCAAACTCTGGCAGCCCCTTCCATTTCACCAGCTCCTCTGGTTCACCTTTGGCATTGTTCCTAACAGCTAAAGCTTCTGCAGGGCAAGCCTCTAACATCCATTCCTCATTCAAACAGCTAGGCAATGGCTGTGGCACCATAGCAGGTTGCACAGCTTTCTTCAAGAGCGAAACATGAAACACTGGATGGACCTTGGCATCTTCAGGTAGCTTCAATTTGTAAGCTACTGCTCCAATCTTCTGTATCACTTCGTAAGGACCATAGTATCTAGGGTTGAGTTTCTGGTTTACTCTTTTGGCCAAGCTCCTCATCTTGTAAGGCTGGATTTTAACATAGACTAGGTCACCCACATCATACTCTACTTCTCTCCTATGCTTGTTGGCCTGATTTCTCATCTTGTTTTGAGCTTGCACTAACTGTTCTTGCAACTCTCTCAACATAGCATTTCTGTGAGCCACCATTCTATCCACCTCCTCCACAGAATTGTGATGAACATCTCCTTTCACAAGTATTGGAGGATCTCTGCCATACGAAGACTGAAAAGGAGTGTTCTTAATAGCTGTGTGATAATTAGTGTTATACCAGTATTCTGCCCAGCAAATCCACCTAGCCCACTGTTTCGGTTTCCTGCCAGTTAAACATCTCAGATAAGCCTCCAAACATCTGTTGACCACCTCTGTCTGACCATCAGATTGAGGATGGTAAGCACTACTAAACTTCAGTTTAGTTCCAGCTGCTTTGAATAACTCTGACCAAAAATTACTCAAGAAAACTCTGTCACGATCTGAAACTATGGTCTGTGGAAAACCATGTAATTTCACAACTTCTTTGATAAAAATCTCAGCAACATCTTTAGCATTGTAGGGGTGACTTAGAGGTATGAAATGAGCATACTTAGTCAGCCTGTCAACCACTACTAGTATAGTATCCTTACCTTGGGATTTAGGTAGACCACCTATGAAATCCATGGATATATCATTCCATACCTTAGTAGGTATGGGTAAGGGCTGTAACAACCCTGCAGGGTTCATGGTTTGGTACTTATTCTGCTAACATATCTCACAAGCAGCTACATACTCCTTAATCTTCTTTCTCATTCCTTCCCAATAGACTAACTTCTCAGTCCTCTTCACTGTCTTGAAAACTCCAGAGTGTCCTCCTTTAGGTGAATCATGAGTTGCTTGAAGAATCCAAGCAATCCTAGGAGAGTTTTTAGGTAGCACAATACTGTCACCATAAAATAATCTTCCCTTCTTCAGTGAATATCCCTCATGGCTCTTGGGATCAGTCAACAAGTCTTGCACAATTTTCTTTAGCTTATCATCATTCAATACCTCATCTTCCAAACCTTTCCAAGCTTCACAATGAATTGTAGATATGGCAGAATACTGCATGACTCTAGAAAGACCATCAGCTGCACTATTTTCCTTGCCAGGTTTATATTTGATCTCAAAATCGTAGCCTAACAACTTGGAGACCCACTTCTGTTGATCTTCACTCACTATTCTCTGCTCAGTGAGAAATCTCAAACTCCTCTGATCAGTATGCACCTTAAAATGCCTTCCCAACAAATATGGTCTCCATTTTTGAATGGCTAGTACAATAGCCATGAGCTCTCTTTCATACACCGATTTTCTTTGAGCTCTATCAGACAAGGTGTGGCTCATATAGGCCACTGGTCTTCCCTCCTGCATCAGAACAGCCCCTAAACCCCTGCCAGATGCATCTGTTTCCACCACAAACTCCTTGTCAAAATCTGGCACAGCCAACACTGGAACTGTAGTCATAGTCTTCTTGAGTAACTCAAAAGCACCTTGAGCTTCCTCACTCCAACAGAAACTGTCCTTCTTTAATAGCTGAGTTAAAGGCCAGGCAATTTTCCCATAATTCTTTACAAACTTCCTGTAATACCCAGTTAAACCCAAGAACCCTCTCAACCCCTTCAATTCTTTAGGTGGAGGCCATTTGAGCATTGCTTCAATTTTTTTAGGGTCAGCAGCCACTCCATCTCCAGAGATTACATGTCCCAGATATTCAATTTCCAACTGGCCAAAGCTACACTTCTTCCTGTTAGCATACAGTTTGTTATCTGAGTAATTTCAACACTGTGGTCAAATGTTGCTGGTGTAATTCACTGTTCTTACTGTATATCAGTATATCATCAAAGAAAACTAGTGCAAATTTTCTTAACACAGGTCTCAATACTTCATTCATCAATGCTTGAAAAGTTGATGGAGCATTGGTAAGTCCACAGGGCATTACTAAGTATTCATAATGCTCTTCATGAGTCCTAAAAGCTGTTTTAGGAATGTCCTCTTCTTTCATCCTTATCTGATGGTATCCAGACTTTAAGTCTAATTTAGAAAATATGATAGCACCTCCTAACTCATCCAATAATTCATCAATGACTGGTATTGGAAATTTGTTAGGAATTGTTACCTTGTTCAGTGCCCTGTAGTCAGTGCAGAACCTCCAGCCACCATCTTTCTTCTTAACTAGTATCACAGGACTAGAAAAAGGGCTTGTGCTTGGCCTGACAATCCCTGCTTGGATCATTTCTTTCACCAGTTTTTCTATCTGATTCTTTTGATAGTAAGGATACCTATATGGCCTGATATTGGGGATGGCTGCTCCCGACTTCAACTCAATTGCATGATCATACACTCTCTTAGGAGGTAACCCAGTAGGCATGTCAAAGACATCAGCAAACTCCCCCAGTAATTCACTCCATTCTGCTGCCTGCACTTGAGCAGATCCTGTGTCTTATGTATCAGGGTGGCAGTGTACCACATACCCTTCACCTTGGTCACTCAAGGTCTTCACCATAGATTTCCAAGAAGCCTGCACAGTGCACAAGGATGGTTATCCTTGAATTGAGTATCTCTCACCCTTATTCCTCCATTTCAAGCTTAGATTCCTGAAATTGGCTTCCACATCACCTAAACTTGCCAACCAGTCCATGCCAAGTACCAGTTCTGTCCCCCCTAACTCCATTAAAAAGAAATTTTGTTGAAATTCAATCCCCTGCACCTTGAACTTCAAATTCTTGCATACTCCTCTATTCCTCACCAGTTCACCAAATCCTATCTCCACCAAATACACAGGGGTGTCTTCCACCTCAATGTTCAACTCCTTCACTATCTTTGGAGATATGAAGTTGCTGGAAGCACCAGAGTCCATCATAGACAACACCAATCTCCCTGCAATCTCTCCCCAAACTTTGAAGGATTTATTAGAAGTAAATCCTTCCTTACTTTGCAAAGATAATTGCAGAGTTTTCAGTACTTCTGGTTCCTTTGTCACTATCTCCTCTGTCTCTTCAGGTTCTGTTTCACCACCAGAGTCATCATCCTCCCCTTCACACAACATCAACTTCATGTGTATAAACTTGCAAACATGCCCTTTCACCCACTTGTCTCCACATTTGAAACATAAACCTTGCTTCATTCTTTCATCCATCTCACCAGAACTGAGCCACCTTCTCCCCTGTACCTTCCCTGCCTCCTTCTCAGGTTCCTTCCTATTCCTGGGAGTTTCCCAAGTGTTCCTGAACCTAGAACCATTTCCCTTCCAGTCATTCTTCTCAGGTAACAATCTGCTCCTCCTGTTCAACGCATTGTTCTTCTCCTCCAGAAGTAATGCACAATCCATCAAGCTGGATAGGTCATCATACCCATACAACTTAATTTCAGCCTTGATTTCGTCCTTCAACCCATTCAAAAAAATATCCTCAAGCATCAATCTATCTTCTCTGGCCAGCGGAGCTACATGTAACTCAAACTTCTCTCTGTATTTCATCACTGACCCTTCTTGTCTCAAACTCAACAGTGGGCCTAATGGGTTGTGTAATGATTCTGGGAAGAACCTGCGTATAACAGCGTTCTTGAATTCGCCCCACGTGCGCGTTGGAGCTTGTTCCTCCCACCACTGGAACCAATTTAGAGCTCTTTCCTCCAATGCGATCACTACAGCATCAAGTTTATCACCTTCGCGTACTTGATTCACCCGGAAATATCGTTCGACCCGAATTAACCACCCATGCGGGTCATCGCCTTTAAAAATGGGTATCTCCAACTTTCGTCGTCCTCCACGATAGTTTATGTCATAACCATCGTTATTTCTAGGTGATCATGGTGTTGCGCCGTGAGTGACGACCGAAGAACCGTCACCGTCTCCACCACTACTTTCTGCGAAGTCGTCTTTCTTCTTCATCTTACGTTCTGCGACCAACTCCTTCACGCTCGCAAGGACTTCTGCTAGCACAGTCTCAATGCCAACCACCTTCTGTTCCACAGCTTCCATACGATTCTCCATGATCCTTCTCGTCGAAACCATAAAATGCACTTCAGGATCAAGTGCTTTGATACCAAATTGATATGATCAATTTAGTATAAAAGACAGATGATGAGATCCTTGGCCTTGTTACTCCAAGACAGCCCAATAGGTTTGAGAAAGTTTATTCTAGAAGGGGTAAAAGGGGAACCCTGGCAGAAGTTGAGGGAAAGGGTGGGAAAGAGAATAACTAACTTGCGGATGTGGCAAAAGTCACGTAAGAGATGAGGGAATATTCTAGTTGGTTAGAGGTGAGAGAGTGAATATAAGGGAGGGTCATTAGTTGCTTGAGGTAGGCTTGATTTGGGAATTGGGATTAGGCTTGGGAGAGCATTGTCACTCTCAGAATTGACAATTACAGTTACCTTTATCTCTATTGTTCTGCATTTCCTTTTGTAATTCTTGCAATCAGTGTTTATCTCCATTAATACACAGATATCCTAGTTCTATTTCCATTCTATATCTATGGGTTCTCATCAAGTGGTATCAAAGCATTCGATCCAAAGGAATGCTCGAAGGAAGGTCAGCGACGACACACACAACCACTGCATCGAAGCATTTCGGGAACGAGTGAGGCAGATTGGCGCACCTAAAGAACCAGATCATGGTCGTCATTACACCAATGCAACAGCACAATCAGACTTCAAGGTTTACGATCCTGGTCGAGGCAAAATAGAAAATCCAAATTCAAGGAGAGGAGGGAGCCGAGAAGAAGAGATAGAGCTTCACTGGAATAGGAGGAGGCAGGGAGACACGGGAAGTCGAACTCGACGTCACCATGCTCCGACTCGAAGGAGTGGGTGGAGAGATAAAATTCTGGAGAAAATTGATGAGATATTGATAATGTTGAGATCACCAGTTCCAGAGATTGTTCCGAAATCAAGAAAACCAGAAGTAGTGAAAGCAGAAGCAAGTGAAGATCCAGAACCAGAAGTGGTGAAACCTAAAGCGGAGACGGAAAGAGAAGACGACGTCTCTGAAACACAGGAAGGTGCGATCGAGAGTATGGGAGATGTCGTTTGGGTTAAGGAGAGAAGCGAGATTGCTGGTCACCTACACCCACCGTGGAATCAAGTGACGATGGAAGTACAGAGTGACGAAGAGCCACTGGATAAAACGACGGATCTGGCGACAGAGACGACAGATAGTGGCGTCGACAGGTGCAAGGAGAGAAGAGTAGAAGGTGGTTACCGAGGAAAGATGATTGTAAAACGTGACGGTGGCGATGAGGAACGGCCGCCGGAAGAACCGCCGCCGGTGCCGGGCTGTGGAGCGACTGAGGCGGTGGTGCAGCTTCGTCGCGATTTGGGAAATATGTCTTTCTCTTTATGGGCTGAGATGCGCGACAGGGAAGAGTGGGAAAAGAAAGGTAGGGAAGATTGGATCTCATGGGAATTGGGCCTCTTGACTGAACCAATGGGTCAGGCCCAGTTCTTGATACTTACACCTATTCAATTTACTAATAATATGGGGTGGGTGTTACAAACAGTAAAGGAAATGAGCCCAGAAAAGAAGGCTAAGGCTGTTTGGGAATTAGAGGGTTTGGACCTCACTTATAACTCAGTGGGCCAGGCCCAAGATCTTGTTAGGAAGGCAACCCAATTTAATAAGGTGGGGAGGGTGTTGCAAGTAGCCAGTGGTTTAGAAATTAAAAGAAAGCATCAAAGTGCACTGTTGGTGGTACCCATGCCAAGGTTGGATCAGTTCTTCAACTATTTTGGTCTACAACATCTATCTCTTGGCTTATCAATAACTGCTGCAGCGTTAGACCGACAAGGCGTCCAATCCTATTCAATGAATGAAGGCTGGGCCATGCTATCACAAGAGCTACAAGCTTTCCTCTTGCTGTTACAAGCTTGCCTACACACTCGCAGTAACTTCAATCTTATGACATTAGAGACAATTGAGCAGCTCTTTGAAAGAGCACAGGAGCCCAGAAATGTAGAACTCAGGGGTTCTATTATTCTTGACAGTGGTGAAGTAAAAGGAGAGGGGGTTGGTAGGATTTTTTGCAATGCTTTTCAACTATTACTCAAAGGAGCTGCTAAAGTAATCAATTTATTAGTGGAGGTGGGTGAAAACTATAGCAATGGTTCAAGGCAATTAGCAAATATCTCAATTATGGTGGAGCCTCCACTTGTCCATAAGTGGGATCCAGGTGGCCTTACAAGAGATGAGTGGAATCCAAGTGGCATTAGAAGAGATGTGAACAGACAAGAGAGTGCCAACACTAGTGCAATGGAAAGCCATGGAAATCAAACACATCAATATCTTCAGGTACTTTTCAGCTTCCAGCAAATCATAGACTTTGTTGGTGATTATGGGGGTGTTTCAATGAGCTCTAAAATGCTCAAGAGTCATGTTATTAGAGCTGCCCCAATTAATGATGAGGAGAGATGGTTGCAAGCAAAGGAAATAGAAAACAAAAAGTATCATCACTCTACACTTATGGTTGGTGTGTTTCTTAAGATTCTACGACACAAAGGTACAACTATTTTGTCACAGTTTATCCATGGGTATCACCCCATTGCAAAGCAAGCTTGGGTCACAAAAACTAATTTTCTGGAAACAATTTATAGAGACCTAACAGCACCAACTCTAGACCCACTCTTCAATATTTTTCTTCCACTCCAGAAATTTCCAGGGATGCCTATTATTGTGGATGTTTTTGCTCTTGTGCATGAAGCCTTGCTGGATGGAGCTGCAACCTTCATGACCCACTTAAGCTTCCCTATTAAAAGAATTAGCACATCCCTGTCCCTGAACTTGATCCAAGACCAGGAAAAAGTGAATGAATCTTTAGAATGGAGTCACCTTTATTATTGTGTACGAAATGAAGAAAGAGCTAATTGTTCGGTGAAGCTTGGGTGGCACAACATGCTTATAGGTGAACACTTGATTCAAGAGACAAAATCTTCAAGAATGTCATTGGTGGAAACACATCAGAAGCTTTGGGATCCTGGAGGAACTATATTGTTGTTGTTAGAAGACCAATTTGCAATCCAACAAGGGAAAGTAGTGATGATAAGACAAGTTGTTGATATAGATGTGGAGGCCTTAATCAAATGGAGTCAACATCCCACTTGTGAGAATCCAAAGGAGTGGCGAACTGAAGTACTAAAGGAATTCGTATCCTCTCACCTTGAGGACAAGGTGAATTTCAAAGGGGGAGTATTGATGAGATCCTTGGCCTTCTTACTCCAAGACAGCCCAATAGGTTTGAGAAAGTTTATTCTAGAAGGGGTAAAAGGGGAACCCTGGCAGAAGTTGAGGGAAAGGGTGGGAAAGAGAATAACTAACTTGCGGATGTGGCAAAAGTCACGTAAGAGATGAGGGAATATTCTAGCTGGTTAGAGGTGAGAGAGTGAATATAAGGGAGGGTCATTAGTTGCTTGAGGTAGGCTTGATTTGGGAATTGGGATTAGGCTTGGGAGAGCATTGTCACTCTCAGAATTGACAATTACAGTTACCTTTATCTCTATTGTTCTGCATTTCCTTTTGTAATTCTTGCAATCAGTGTTTATCTCCATTAATACACAGATATCCTAGTTCTATTTCCATTCTATATCTATGGGTTCTCATCAACAGATAAAGATCAAACACAGAACAGAGCCCAAATATATGTATGGATTGTATATATTTGAGTGAAAATTACAATAGAATCAGTGTAATCCTACTGTAATTACAGGACTGAGTATGAAAATAAGGGATAACAATGGCGCTTTGAGAGGCCAGACTCTCCACAGGTGCACACACCAAGAAAATACTCAGAATACCCCTCCTAACTACCCATCATTCACTATTTCATTCCCTCCACACTCTCTCTCTTCACACCAAACGTGCTCTGCCACGTCAGCATGCACGCACTCCACTACTGATGCAATCATAAGTCAGTTATTGGAGCTGGGCTCCCCTGCAACATGGTCCATTGTAGTAACTGTGCGCCCTTTTTTCTTTCTAACATAAACCAGCCCTTTTTTATATTTATCAGCACAATTCCCAGGTTCGTATACTCTGGCCATTACCAATTTTCACCCAACATGGTGGAGTATCTTCTACCACCAAGTTGTATGCAGCAACTATTTTCATGGAGATAAAATTATGAGTGGCACCACAATCAACAAGGACAATTACCTCCTTTCCCCCTAGCCTTCCCTTGAGCATAAAGGAGCATTTGGAAGTTAGCCCAGCCATGCTATAGAGGTGTAAACTCTTCAGAGGATTCCCACACTACCTCTTCTTCTTCCTCTTTTTGTTTTTCATTATCCTCCTTCTCCTTTGTTGCTTCTTCAACATACAACAGTTTCAATACTCTGTTCTTGCATATATGCCCTGGTACATACTTCTCTTCACATGTGTGAAATAAAGGCCCTTCTGGCGCCTTTCTTCAATCTCATCACCACCCACAGTCTTGGCGCCAATTGGTTTACCACCCGTACCATTCTCACTGTTCTTGGATGTTGGAACAGTTTCTGTATTACTCTTGTTCTGGTTCTCAGAACGCCAGTTCTTGAATCCTCCATAACCTCGCCCTGTAAATGGCTTACCCCACTGTATCTACCTACTGCTCCAAGCTTTTCCTCCGCGAGAAGCACCACCTCCATCATTTCTGCCAAATCCTTGGGGAGTTACAATCTTACTTCAGCCTTAATGTCCTCCTTCAATTCATTAGAGAACATTCCCAAGAACAATTCCTGGTCTTGGACTTTGATGTGACTCGAAATCGTTTTGAATTTCTTGCGATATTCTCTCACCGTTCCATCTTGCTTCATACTCATCAGTAATTCAAAAGCATTCGTAACCACTGTTGGTTGGAAACGGCGTCCTTGAAATCGCTCCATGTGTGGATGTCATTGCTCGCTTCCCACCATTGCATCCAAGAAAGCGCTTTGCCCTCCATCGCCATTAACGCAACATCCATTTTCTCCCCTTTGTCAATCTTGCGAACTTGGAAATAGCGTTCAATCTTGCTTAACCACCCCGATGCGTCGTCGTCGTTGAAGATTGGGAGGTCAATCTTGCGTAATCGTCGCTCGCCGTCGCCGTATTGCACCGTATTTCTCTTTTTCTTTCTGTTTCGGGTCGCCCGGATCCGAAGATCCTGATTGTTTCTGTAACATCGCCGCTATGAACTCCTCCTTCATGCGCTCGATTGATGCATCAAATTGACGCTGATTGCGAACCTCCAATTCCTGCATTCTTCGTTCCAATTCCTCAAGGCGTGGATCCATCACGTTCAAGCTTGAATCGTTTTTCCGTCGCACCATGAATTCCTTCGGATCGAACGTGCTTTGATACCAGTTGAAAGACTCAACTGGTAGAAAGGGAATTTTATTGATGAATCAAGAATGGTACAGTGCACAATTCCCTGGTTACAAGTTCCAGCAAACTATAGAATTTTGTTTTACAATACAACTACCTTCTAACTGACTATTGCATAGCTTATATACTTTCTGCTATGCTGTAATTACAATAATACCCTCCCTCCTAGCCTTCTAAGGCTCATTAAGACTAACATTTCTCCTAACATAGACTCTTCTCACTGATGGCCTGCTATCACTAACACTCCCCCCCTTGATTGTTAGTCACAAATATACCCTTGGAAAGATGAAACATAACAATCTAAGCAACGACCTAGAAGTCTTCAGCAGTGCTCGTCTTCCAGCGTCACTATGGAACTCACTCCAAAAGAATCAAGAACCTCAATTTTGGGATCAAACAACGAAGGCCAAAATAGACAAAAACTTAACCATTAAGCAAAGGCAACTATTCAATGCTTAATCCCTTAACAGATGCAAAATTGCTTAACCACCATATAATAAAGCTACCAAAGCCTAACCATCAAGAGCAAATGCTAAAACACGAGGCTTAATCACTCAAGAAAGAAGCAAAACAAAAAACTCAATTTTCTTCAAAGAGGAGTTCATCTCTCTCAAGAACCCCAATTTTGAAGCAAACATCGAAAGGCAAAATAGGTAAAACCTTAACTATTAAGCAAAAGAATCAACTCAAAGCTTAGCCAGTTAACAACAGCTTAACCCCAGTTTTCATCTCTTTTCAAATGCACATTTTTTTTTTCCTAATTTTATCCACCAATTTTTTTAGGTACATTATTTATTAGGGTTTCTTTGTATTCTCTCTCAAATTTCAAAGATCTAGCAAGAAAATTGATTTTGGTGAAAAAAGCAACAAAAGTCAATGCAATCCAAAAAACAACAAAAGAAGAGCTACAGCTACACCTTGTTAAAAGAAAGAGGGGATGGAAAAGACTTACACAAAAATAGATTCCTCAGAATTCCATCACATAGATCAACACCTTGGAGCACATGGGAGGCAATCTCCTTTGGTACTACAGGTGATGGAGGACCCGTCATTAGATCATCACCGACCAAAATTGTTTCCTCCATCATTGGCTGCGAATCAACTGAAACCCAAACATCAAATTTATTAAGGGGATATGAAGGCATCAATCAAAACAACTTAACATAAAAATGAATTAGAAAATTAGTGTCACTGAGATTACATACCATCCATGGTTGCTGTCTGGTAATCCTTTCTGCAAAAATGCAACGAGTCTTCTCTTTCTTTAGATAGCAGCTCGGGGGAAACAATTACTGAAACAAAATTTGGCAGGAGTTACAATGCTGTCATTTCTACAATTGGTTATTGGTTATTTGTAGGCACAGACACAATGCTTATACAAAACAATACTGTGCCTAAAGATTATATTTGATTGTTTGTTTTTTGTTTATAGCCGACAGCCCATTGATGATTCAGTTCAACATGGAAAAGAGGACTTAACCGAACCTTCTACAGGTCACAAGAACCGAATCAAAACAGTTCATTGGTTAGGTGAACCAATTCAAGAATTGGCGCTTCTGATAACCAGTATGAACCAGCTCAAGAACTGGTTCTGCCAACAACCAGTTGAATTTGATTATTCTCACATATAAAAGATTTGGCAAAAAAAAAAAGATTTGGCAAACAGATCACTGTAAAATATAGAAAAACAAATATATTCCTCACTACAACCAGCAAATTCATAAATTTGTGATGGTTAGTCTCAACGGTAAGCCACACAGCAGGTCAACTGGGAATACTACATTGTAGTTCTCCTCAGTTATTGGAGTTGCTATATTGGGACGGTTATGGTATTGGAGTTGCTCAGCATTGTTAGTTCTCCTCAGGTGGTCTGCATTTGAAGCATGTGTTGGGTTGCTCGCTTTTTCATGTAATAAAGTGCTCAAGTTTAATAAAGCTTGGGGACCGATACGAATTATACCACAATCCAACCCTAGCCCCCATGTGGGCTGGGGCTAGCCCATGGGCCCTAAATTTTATTTTTTTACAAAAAATCTGGAAAACATTTTGGCCCATCCTTTGGGCCACCTATGGAGTGGGCTGGTTGGCACACTTTTTCTCATATGTTATCATTATTTTCAAACTTTCCACAGACTTAGCCAAAGCTGGTGTTCATGTCTTCTACATATAAACTTCCTTCAAAAAAGATACATTCATCATTCAATTCATTGGCAGAATTTGTAGAACCATCAGCATTTATTGTTTCTGCTTGCAAACGTGTCTCAGACCTCATAATGTACAAAGAATTAAAAACATTCAATCTAATGAGTAAATGGATTGAAACTATAGGTGCCAACCATTACTACCATTCTAACAGGTAGTCATGTTCTACAGAACTATAAAAGGGATATTCTTAACCGAGAACAGTTATCAAGTATCTAACAAGAAAAACATATTGACCAGAGTAATGAATTCATTTAAGTTCATTCCATAAGTCTTCAGTTTCCTTATCATCTATCAGTGGCACAGCACAGGGCCTGATTTGGAATCTCTACACATGGGCCCAGAGCAGTGTATGATATATACCTGTGTGTAGTACAAAACACATTCACATTAAGAAGAATCAACGAAATATCTGTTTGTTTAAGATTAAAATAAAAATGGTTATTAGATAAAATAATTTAGAGATTATTTTTAGAGACTTTTATGTGAAACAAACTGATTTTGTTTCTTTATAACAGTGAAAATAACTTTTTTAATCGGCTCGCTCATCTAGCACACTCATTAAGAGATTCTATTAAGAATCTACTAAAAAAGGTTTCTCATTTTAATCATGTAAATCATTTTTTAGACTTTGATTAAGATAAAAAGCTTAACCAAATACTATTAAGTTTAAAAAGTAAGAGAAACATTGATAAGGGCAGTGATGGGTCACCAAGGGTCTGCATTTCGCAGCGGCGGCTGTCCATCATCATCTTCTCTCTTTTGTTTTTCTAGGGCATGGAGAAGAAAAAATACAAGCAAGCGTGTGGTGGAGTAGAGGGTATGGTAGAAGCAGCACACTGAGTCAGTCTTTGGGTGATACCAACTTGTATGATTCTTGAATGATGTTGAATGATTTACTATTGGTTTAACTCTTTGAGAACAGTTGAGATATATACCGGTTTGTGCACTCTCACTTTTTTGGAATTTTACTTCTGATATTTTTTATGTACTGTGTATTAAGCTCCTCCAATAAATAGGACTATTTGTTACCTTATGCCATGGTTATAGATTTGTTCCTTTGAAGATGGTTCCGTATTGTGACATTGTTCTCCTCAAACAGAGTTTCCTCAGTAGTGTGTGTGACCAAAGATTTTCAGTGTCAGCTTTGTAATTATCAAGGAGGTTTAGGATATTCAATAGTTTGAAAGATTCCTATGTAGACAGAACCTTATCATAGGCATTCAAATTAATAGTCAGTATGTGTACAAATGTTAATTTTAAGAATAGATTTGTTTCCAACATCAGTTACACAATTCTGGAAGTCATAGGTGAAGCACAATGTGCATTATAGAACTAGGTATGGGTATAGCAATATTGCACAATGTACATTTTATGCAATATTGAATTTTTTTTCAGACATATATATATATATATATATATATATATATATATATATACATACATACAGTTTTTCTCTCTTTAATCTCACTTTGCTTTCCATCACATTTGTCAATTATCAAAACTACTGTCTATAATATATTGCTGTACTCATTATCAACAGACCCCATTCCTCAAAATGGTAAGAAAGGGAAACATTGGCTATTCCACACAAACCTGAACCTAACTACAGAATTAAACACAATCAACACAACAGACCCGATTCTATCAGAAACACCTTCTTTAGGTTCTAAAAAAAATTCAATACCAAGAATTAGACTCTAAATTACAGGCGTGAAGGAAGGGAAAGTAAGCATACCTTGGTGCCGCCTGAGGTGAGTGATTTGTTGCCGTGGTACACAGAACGTGAAATAGTAGAAGGGTTGATATCACTACGATAGAAATTTGCAGATGAAGGGTAAAGAAAATCAAAAACACATAAGATATGGGTTCAAAATACATCAGAAAGAAAGGGTTCATGGTTCAAAACAACATACATGCGGGAGAGAGAGATGGAGACTGAGAGGGCGAGAGGGTCTCCGGGTGTAGGTCTGGTGGTGGGTGGTGGCGTTCGTGGGTGGCTCGTGGTGGCGTTGCAATGGTGCCGTCGGATCGCCGTCTCTGTTGTCACGGTGTGGTGTGTGTGACACTGACAAGTCGTGTGTGGAGTCGCGTGAAATATTACTACCACCCTCCGTTTATTTTTGGCAGTTGTGTGCGGTGCGGTTTAGTTGGATTCTTGAAAAAATCCAAAATCCAAACAAATGTGTATTGAATTGGTTCAGTTTTTCACCGGTTGGAAAACAGAATTTGATGTAAAGCTAAATTAATTAATTTAATTCTAAATTCAAATATTAAAAAATAAAATAATAATGTG
This sequence comes from Astragalus glycyphyllos, assembly GCA_963573325.1. Taxonomy (NCBI): domain Eukaryota; kingdom Viridiplantae; phylum Streptophyta; class Magnoliopsida; order Fabales; family Fabaceae; genus Astragalus; species Astragalus glycyphyllos. Next base: position 14,215,203 of record OY754314.1, on the reverse strand, counting down.
ATTATTATTTTATTCAAATATAAACTAACAAACTTAAAATGTAATGATAGTAAACGTAGAACCAGCATGAAAAACTTAAAATGTAAAAGCAGATAAACAACAACTTACAACAATATAGATAGTAATATATATATATATATATATATATATATATATATATATATATATATATATATATCATTGAGTTAAAAACAAAACTGAAACCCATTTTTAGTTTGTAATTTCAATATTTGGTGTGTGAAAAGGTAAGTCATAAGTGTGTGTGAGACCGAGGCAACACATGTGTTAGTTTGACTAGATTAAATAGGTTTTTTAACAATATAATACTATATGAGGTTTGGTTTGGTTCGGTTCGATTATGGAATAAAAAACTGTCATCCGAACCAAATAGATTGGTTGATTGAAAAAGTGACCTGAACAGATCCAAATCAAAGCAGTTTTGGCGGATTTTGGTTTGGTCTAGATCAGATTGCGATTTTTTTAGTTGGTTTGAATTTGAACACTCCAAGATGGCCCACGTTGTATAGTTATTTTCTATGCACAATATACCTTCGTGCATTTTTTACAAACAAAATATCTTAGCAAATGGCATTACTGAATAAAATTATGGATACACATAAAAATGTGTGAGTAAATACTCAATTTAGCCCCTAAAATTGGAGAGTTGGGCAATTTAGTCCTCCACATTATCAATATTTCAAATTGCCCCCTAGAGTTGCAAAATGTAAATCACTTCGTCCATCTCTTCGGCTCTATTAGCAAATGTATAACTTAAATTATTCACTTAGTTTAAAATGTATATTCGACATTACCAACTTAATTTCATTATAGTCCATTCGAATACAAATAGAGGGGCGAACTTAGTTAACTTTTAGCAATTACATGGATCATTTTGAAATATTAATGATGTGGGTGATTAATGGCCCGATTGTATTAGTTTTTGTGTAAATCAAACTCCAATTTTACCAAAGGAGGTACTCATGCGATTTTGCGTTTTGTAGGGCATGTGTTGAGTAGATCGGTAGTAGTCATCACTGCCTCTCCATTGTGTGGTAGTTTCTTTAACTTTAGCATATTTCTGGCTATGTCTAATATACTCTTGTTTCTTCTCTCTACAACTCCATTGTGTTGTGGAGTGTAGGGAGAAGTGACTTCATGTATGATCCCTTGGCTGTAGCAATATTCTTCAAACTCCTTTGAAGTGTAATCACCACCTCCATCTATTCTTAAGATTTTTGGCTTCTTGTTGCTTTGTCTTTCAGCCATCACTTCGAACTATTTGAGTATCACCAAAGCCTCTCATTTAGTCTTGATTAGGAAAAGTCTTGGCTTCCTAGAAAACTTATCTACAAAAGTTATGAAATAGTTATTACCTGCACTGCACAAGAAGATACATCAAATGGCCTACAAATGACAGTATAAACTATATGTAGTAAGTCCTTAGACCTATGTTTTAATTTTGTCTTAAATTTTCTCTAGGCTGTTTACCTATTAGGCATGTAGTGCAAGTATTATTTAGGAGCAACAATTTTAGGAAAACTTTTTACTATACCCTTAGTACTTAGGTTAGTGAAACTCCTAAAATTAAGGTGACCATATCTCCTATGCCAGCGTAGGCTTTCAGAATCTGGTATAACTGCATTTAGGCAATCTGCCTCTATAATGCTTATACTGGTTCTGAAAGTCCAATTTTTGGACAAAGAAGATGTTAACACAAGCCTATCTCTTTTATCAAATAGGTTTAGTTTTGAATCCTTCATAGTGACAGAAAACCCTTTCTCTATTAACTGCCCAATGCTAATTAGATTACAACTAATGCCAGGAACATAGAAAACATTTTGCATTCAAAACTGCACGTCCATTCTCCTTTTTAAGCAAAATATTACCATACCATCAACTGTATTAGTCTTGTTGCTAGCACACCTTATAGATGTCTTCTTGCTAGGATCAAAGACAATTAGCCCCTCTTTATTACGTGTCATGTGGTTAGAGCAGCCTGTATCTAGGTACCAAATATCTGTAATTACCTTACCATCATTAGTTGTTATTATGAGTACTACCAAATCTGATTTTAAGTTTTCCTTAACTATAACAGTTTCTACCTTAGATTTTGTTACCTTATCTTCATTAGTAGTCATCATAAACACTACAACATCAGAATATGAATCTGAGTTTTCCTTAGCTACATTAGCCTCCTCCTCAGCTTCCTTTTGTTGCTTGTGTTTTCTAGACCAACATTCAGCGAGATAATGCCCAAATTTATCACATCTATAACATTGAACTTTAGATTTATCTTTCTTAGTGTTACTAGCAAACCCATAATCCTTTTTATTAGAGGATTCACCCTTTTCAAACTTACCATTACCCTTACCCTATGAAGACCATATACTCCATTTTGGCCCAAGTATTTGTATCTGACACGTATCCGACACTGATACGGCAGAATACATATCCAGGGAGTATCCGCTATTTTAATTTTATTTTTTTAATAAAAAAGGCAAGATACAGAAAGGATACGACTAGGATACGCAGGGGATACGGCTGCCACGCATTGAATATGCTGAGTGGTATGTATACTTCTTATTCAATCAGATGAAGAGCAAAACACTAAAAATGGCAGAGAGGGAGAAGAAATTGTAATACACTCGAAAACATGGTCACCAAAATGCTTCCTTGAACCCAAGCTTCCATATTTTAGATATGTAGTGGAAAACTGGAAATGGAATGGAGATATGTAGTGGAAAACTGGATTTATCTAACGCTGAGTGGTATGTCTTCGTTTCTTCCATATTTTAGATATGAGTGTCTCATAAAACCAAAAGGGAATTTTTGCTGTCTTCGTTTCTACCGTCTTGGAGTTGTAGGGAATAGGTCCTTCTGTGTTTAGGTTAGAGATGAGATATTGGATTGGGTTCAAAAGCCCATCAAAGACATTGTAAAAAGGGTTTTCTTTTGTACCCCCACCACATGCCTCTATACCCCCACAAAATTCGCTATTTCGAGAATACCTCTATAAAGTTTTTCACACGGATTTATCTAATTTAAAGATAAATCTGTTTTTGGTTTTTTTTTCCAAAATGGATCTTTAAATTAGATAAATCCGTTTAGAAGAAAAATGATTTACCTAATTCCGTTTTTTATATTTTTGCAAATCAGATTTACGTAAGCAATACATAATTCCATTTTGGTAAATTTATAATAACGGATTTATCTACTTAATTATTAGATAAATCCATTTTGAAAATATTCAAAACGGATTTATTTAATAAATAGGTAAATCTGTTTTTTGTATTAAAAATATTTTTTTACTTAATTTTTTTAAAAAATGTTATAAAAACACTACCAAAAATCCATTAAAGAGTCAAAAATAATCTAAAAATTATAAAAACACCACTAAAAATCTAATAAAACCAAATTAAGGTAATGCAAAAATTTTTTAGATTTTTTGGAGATTATGAAAATTTTTAAAAATTATTATAAAATAGTAAACGAAGGAATTTGAGATTTTGAGCCCTGCATTTCCGATAGAAGTCCCTTCATCGAGAGTTATGATCCTCAATTTAATGGATGTGGCTTCATTACAATCAGAGTACGTTGCCCGAAAACTGATTTTTTAGATTAAATTATTCACCCGCGTACAACATCGTCACGTGTTAACGAAATATCTACACACTAAACGGAACCAAAAGATGACTGATATTCATATCTATTTTATTTATTTTTAAAAAAATTAATTTTAATTTTTAACAGATTTATCGCTTTTATTATTAATTATTTTACAAAATGGATTTATCTATTTATTAGATAAATCCGTTTCGGATTTATCTAATAAATAGATCCGTTTTGTAAAATAATAAAAACGAATTTATTTATGGTGGGGGTTAAATCGGTTTTGCATTTTTTTAAAAACGGATTTATCTATCTAAAAGATAAATCTGTTTTGGTTTTTTTCCAAAACAGATTTATCTAACTAAAAGATAAATTTGTTTTTGATTTTTTTCCCAAAACAGATTTATCTTTTAATTAGATAAATCCGTTAATTAGATAAATTGAGGGGCATTTTGGGAATAATGAAAAATTGTGAGGTACAAAAAGAACCCTTGTAAAAAAATGGACTCTAGTGTTGGACTTCAAAAAACTTTTCTTTTTTGACCAAGACTTCAAAAATTTAATTTTTACAAAAAAACTTAATTTGCAGGGAGTAGCTCCCTTCGCTTTTTTGTAACGGTGATACTTCTTACAACCCTCTCCCTACTCAAGAGACACCCCCTTCGTTCATGAAAAGGCAAAAATATCCCTACAAATATTTTAAAATTCCAATCTTATCCTTCTTCTTAACCTCTCCTCCAACACACCCTCTCTCCTAAACCCCTAAACCTCTCATCACTTTCACTCGACACCCTCTCATCTTTCTCACCTATTTGCTCAAATCAGCCTCCCATTGTCAAGCATATTACGGTATGTAGCATATCCCTTCATCATTTTCATTTATTTTCACGCAGTTTGGTTCATTTGTTGATTTATTTTTTTCTGAAATCGTGCTCAGTTTGGACCTAAAAGTCTGAACCGGTTCGGAACTTAAGATCCGAATCTGTTAAGGGGATGTCTGTTTATGAGTGGTTCGGTGCGGAAGTTCCGAACCGATTCGAACTTTTAGGTCCGAATTGGTTCGATTGTAAAGCCTTAAACCGTGCTGTTTGACAGATTCTGCACAAATTCTGTTTTTAACATCTATGTTTGTTTTTCCCCACTTTTTTAGGTCCTAAAATGGCTGAAAGTGGTTCCCAAGTAGATTTAATAGTTGTGGATCATACAAGTTCATTTCAAACCGATCAAGTCTTTGCTAGTCGTGATGACTTGCTCGTATATGTACGTTCAATTGCGCAGACTTATGGGATGGTGATTGTCATATCCCGATCTGACAACGAACGGAGGTCGAGGAAAGAATACTTTGTATTGGTTTGTGAAAAGGCGGGAAAATACAAGTATGCTCATTTGGTTCCAACCGAGAGTAGAAAATATTGTTGCAAGTTTAGGCTAAAAGGAAATTTTATCAAAAAACGTGGTGGATGGATATTGACTGTGATGTGTGGAATACATAACCGCGCATTAATGTCTTACGGTGAAGGTCATCCATTCAATGACAGATTAACAGTGGAATAGAAGGACACGTTTACTAGAATGACTAAGAACTTGATTTGACCAAATCGCAAACGACCTACTCCATCGGTATCAAAATCATCAACTCCAGCACAGAGTAGATGTTCCACCCCAAATACATTTCAGTTACCTAAAAAAAAACAAACTAAAAGTGAAACTCCTACTCCGTCGTTGCTAAAGAAGGCAAACCAACTTACAGATTTCACTCCTACTCCATCACCAATCACTAAACCAACCCAAACTACAAGTTCCAATCCCACACAATCTACATGTCCCACTCTGGCACTAACTCAAATTCAAGGCCTTACCTTAAACCCTACCCCTGAAATCATTCGGTCAGATGCATACAATAGACGCATAAGTTCTATGCCCGAAGTGATGCTTCGTTTTGTTGAGGATATAGTGAATGTGAAAGGTGACAATAACTGGATTTCGGTGCATTGTTGCACTGCTTGAAAAGGGTGAGGATGCTTGGAATACAGTGAGTATTGATTTAATGGAAGAGGTTCAGCGAGACTTCGAATTGTACTGTAAGTTGCTTTTTGGGATGGGCAAAGTCACCTATGTTATGATACAACAACATAGGGAAGGAACAGAGAATTGGATGACTATCCCAGAATGTTCTTATTTGATTACAAATAAATACAAGGTCATGCTTGTTTGCTGGTCTCGTAAAGCATCCTACACAGTTTTCCCATTTCAAGTTGCACCTATCAAGAATGCACCGGTGTTCAACATATGTTTCACACGGGACCACTTTGTACAAGTAGTTTTGAAGAAAGGTTTCCTAATGCCCCAACGAATACCTACTACAATAGATGCAAGGTAGACATAGCAAAGGATTGGGCCAGACTATTCACAGGACGCTTGCAACAGTGGAATGCTTTAACCTTAGATCTAGACCCCCCTTGTATTGACTTAGCAAGAGATTGATCTTCATTTGAATATGTTTGTGAATTTCTAGCTTGGTTATGTATTAAGACAATGCCATTTATCCTTTTTATTTAATCTTAAGTTCACTTAAATTAGTTAATTTATTGCTAGTACCTAAATTCAAATGGTGAAATTACACTATTTTTGGGTAAAGAAGTTTCTGTCCAGAAACTTTAAATTCTGTCAAGTAATAGGTAGGTTCGGACCTTATGGTCTGAACTAGTTCGGTAGTTATATGTCGAACCCAATGATTATACCAGACATCCCATTAATGGTTCGGGTTGTAATTATCAAACCAGTTTGGAAGTTATGCACCGAACCACTTTTTTTTTTTTGTATATGAGGTCTGCAAGTATCGAACGGGTTCAGACTCTATCCTCCGAACCTGACATTGTACTAGCGTCCATGTTTATTCCATGTGAGGGCAATTTGGGAATATTTAAAATTTGGGGGTGTCCATCGAGTAGAGGGGGGCTGGACGAAGTATGGGCCTTTTTGTAATTGTGGACTGTAACGTCTTATTTTTTAAATTAAACACTCAATATTTTTATTAACACATGAAAAAAAGTTTTACTAACTTACATTATTATATAAATTCACTTATTATTTTTTTGATACAAATGAATATACTTTTTATTATTGGCTTAAATATATGTTTTACCCCTGCAAATATCACCATAATCTAGTTATGCCCCTGTAAAAATAAAAACTTTAAAATTGCCCTTGCAAATATAAATCGCTTACGGTTATGCCCCTCGGTCAGTTTCTCAACCAAAAAAATAATTTAAATAAGGTTTAAATATATGTTTTACTCCTGCAAATATCACCATAATCCAGTTATGCCCCTGCAAATATCACTATAATCTAGTTATGCCCTGTCAAAATCTTTAATTTTTCTATTATGCTGATATTTGCAGGGGCAGAACATATATTAAAACCTTATTTAAATTATTTTTTTGGATTGGAAGCTGACCGAGGGGCATAACCGTAAGCGATTTATATTTGCAAGGGTAATTTTAAAGTTTTTATTTTTACAGGGGTATAACTGGATTATGGTGATATTTGCAGGGGCAGAATACATATTTAAGCCTTTATTATTTTCATATTTTACAATTGTTAACACCCAAAAATAATTAAGTCGTAGGCCGAGGGTTGAGGGAAAGGAAAAGAAGGAGGTGAAGTGTTGAGGCAAGCCACATGACTAAAACCCAAAGGGTACTTACTGACAGAGTGAGTTCAAAAGAGGTCCTCGGGGAACACTAAAAGACAAAACTCCCAAGGAAGGGGTACGCCCGAGGTCCAATGAGCCAAGCCTAGGGAAGGTAAAAGCCTCAGCTTATAGAGTGCCATGGCCAAAGTGACTAGGGTGCCTAAGCTACTACCCAAGGGAGAAGGATAGCCGGGTGGTTGAGTGGCCGAGGCAAGGCAGGCTTTGCTTGGAAGGCAAGACAGACACTGCACGAAGATAGAACGTGGGAGCAGTTGAAGATCCAGCGAAGGAGCGAGGCCGTGAAAGACGGAGCGACGAGCATTTACCCACTAATCGTGCTAGTGGGATCGTGGGTAGTTACTCCGCCCCGTTTTAGGCTTAGGAAGCAATGAGAGCCGTTGATCTTAGATTGATCCAACGACAGGCAAGTGTATATATATAATAATGTATCCAAGCCGTGGGTAGTTCTATTTTGTTTTAATTTTTCTACTAAGTTTTTATATATTTAAATTTAAATTTAATTTTTTATTAAAGTATCCAAGCCGTATCGTATCTTGATTTTCAAAATTTTCTCATATCCCCGTATTTGTATCATGTCATATCCCATATCGTATCCGGTATCTGGGCTTCATAGCCCTTACCTTTATTCAAAGGAAATGTTTCTTATTACCTTTGTTCCTTTTCTTCCCTTGAAATTTTGCAGCAAGAGCCTAATCTGTCCCTTCATCCCCATATCTGATATTTAACCCCATCTCTTTGGCTTCTTGTGGAGAAATCACCTAATTTTTCACCTTCTTTCATGTTTATATATATATATATATATATATATATATATATATATATATATATATATATATATATATATATATATATATATATATATTCTCAAACGGTTTCCTTCATGACTGTAATTTTTCTTTCTTGATACATGCTGCACCATTGTAGCATTTGTCAAGAATATCCCATGCTTCCTTAGAGGATTTTATCTCTCTAATTCTGTCGAAATTGGCCTCATCACACCCTGTGTGAATGAGGTACAACCCCTTCTAGTCTTTCTTTTTGTTCTCTTTGTATTATGCTCTTTCTTCATTAGTTGGATTTTCTCCCAATTCCTCATACCCCCCCCCCCCCCCCCCCCCGTTCATGACAATGTTAAGGAAATCTTGAAAACCAAAGATGGCCTCCATTTGGAGACTCCATCCGTCCAAGGTCTTTTCCATTCAAATTAGGAACTTATGTGGATAGGTTTGCATTAGACATGGTTGCACCTTAGTTGATTTCCTTTACGACACTTGTGTTTCCCAAAACCCAAAACTTAAAAATACAAACAAGAATCAGACCTTCACAGTTACTCACAGTTTCCCTAACCCAAAAACTTTGATTAGAATGCCTAAGAACTGAAAAAGATTTCCCAAGAATCGTTACAGCTCTTAGATACCACTTGTTAGAACAATAGGCTAGTAATCTAGGGGTGCAAATAGCAAAAACCAAGCCCAACCACATAACCCAATATTGGCCAAAAATCACACGGGATTTTTTTTGGTACCCCCACCCATTGTCTCCATACCCCCACGCATACAGTGAAAAGTCCAATACCCCTAAAAAAATTACAAATTTACAAAATATTTACCATTTGGCACTTACTTACGATTTGACCAGATAAATTTGGGAGCTCATCGTATTTACCTCCAGAGAGATAAATACGATTTCCATAAAAAATTCACATCGTATCTATCTAAATACGATTTCCTCCCCAGAAACTTCCAAAAAGTAAGTCATATTTACCTTTGTTGTTGATAAATACGATTTCCCTAAAAATTTCGCATCGTATTTACGTTTCTGTAGGGTAAATACGATTTCCTTTTTTTATTTTTTAATTAATTTGTTTTTTTTGTTCAGTGTCTTCTTCTCGACGGACTGACCAGGCGTCCTCGTCGTCTACTGCTCCTAGCACACGCACCCGGCGGAGAGGCAGCCATTTGATGTGCAGGGCACACCACTCTGTGGGGTTTGGAAGAGGAAGAAGACAGATGCGCTGAAGTTGGTCGATTACAGGCGGAGGATTGACGACCTCACTGCTGACGTTGTATGCTGGCGACCATTTGAGGGTCATTGGGATGTTAGACCCTTTGAGCATGTTGCACTCTACATCGTACATGCCAGATAGATGCCTCCGCCAATTTGGGTACGTCCAGGTCATCCCACGTCCCCCTCTCACCGGTCGTCCTAGCCATGATAGCTGCATCTTCCAGATTTCTAACTTTTTGCCCAGTGTGCACGAGGTGCTTCAGACGACTAGGCCTGCTCGGGATTTGGGTGAGGTTGCTGCAGACTACTTAGAGTGGTACGTCAGAGTATCTATTCCCAGACTGTTGCCGGTTGCACCACCACCACCAGAGCAGGCAGTTGCACCACCACCCCCACAGCGCGATCCTGAGTGGGTACAGAGTGTGACAGATGCGGTACAGGATGGGCTTCGTCGCGGCCATATTCGTATGGGCACTTCGACGTACACTCGCCTCAACCAATTGATGCAGATGCTAGAGATAGAGAGTGATGACTAGGGCACTTTATATTATTACTTTTATTTTATGTCTATACTTTCTGGATTTATGTTTGAGCTCTTTTATTTTATATCAGTTGATTACTATTTCTTACGAGTTTGCTTAAAATTTCGATTTCATTCTTTTCATTGATTCGATAAAACAAAGTTACATAAAAGATAAAACATAACAAACTAAACCCTAATCCTAATACTCCGGTGCTCGCAGACAACGTAATATCTCATTCACGCTCCGTTGTGTTTCCACGTACAGCTCCAAAGGCTTATACCCCATAAGCCTGTCATGAATGTCGAACATGTTCGCCACGTCTTCGTCTGTCTTGATAGACATGGACGAGTAGGAAATGCAGCCATCATTTCCACGATCGGGTTTCCGATAAGTGATACTAGTGACGTCACAGTCGTCCCCAATCACTTGAACTTTTGACCACACTTTATCCATCAAACCATCAAACCCCATGGCGCGGTCGATTCGGCATAACTCTGGCTTCGGACTCCAAAAGTAGACCCCATCTTCTCTCATCGTGGTGTTGCCCGCATAATGTATACCGCAGAGCCTATTCTCAGCAGACCGTTATGTTAAGCAAATCTGCATTCTGGATTTGTGAGAAATGTAATTGAGAGTGAAATTTTTGTGTGAAATGAATGAGGGTGGGGGTGGGTATTTATAGAATTCGTGACTGAATATCAACCGTTGATACTATCCGTGCAATCTACACTGTTGAATAAATAGCTGTTGGGCCAGGGGAGTAAATCTGGCGTCGATTAAAACACAAATCGTATTTACCTATGAGTTAGGGTAAATACGATTTGTATTTTACAAAGCGTATGTATTGTATTTTAACAAATCGTATTTACCTAGGGGTGAGGGTAAATACGATTGTATTTTACAAAGCGTATGTACCCCCACCCATAGGTAAATACGCTTTTTTTTTGGCTGAAGCGTATTTACCTCACCCCAAGGTAAATACGCTTTGTTTTTTACTACTATCGTACTTACCTCACCCTAGGTAAATACGATGGGCATTTTTTCAGTCTAATCGTATGTATCAACCACTAAATACATACGATTTGTAAAAAAATAAATCGTATTTAAGTCTTAAAAACTTAAATCAGATTGAGCCAAAAATAGATAGGAGTATTTTCGTCCAAAAAAAACGTGTGGGGGTATATGGATAAACAGTGGGGGTACAAAAAAAAATCCCAAATCACAATAGCTCAAGAAGCGTTTTTCTGCGGAACCTAAACCCGTTTGAAACAGTAAAGCACGCGGACTCTTGCAACCCGAATACCAACCTGGTTTCTTTAACAAAACAACGAAACCCTAGATCAAAATCAATGATATTCTCTCTCTCTCTCTTGCTTTCGTCTTGCTCTCTTGTTTTCTCTTCTCTCTCGTACCTCTCTCACTCTAAGCTTATTGTTTGTTGTTGTTGTTGTTGTTGATTTGCAGGTTAATAAAGATGCACAAAGGGATTCAAGGCGAAGGCTCTATTAAGGTTTGTGCACAAAACCAGTTCTCTTCCTTTGATTTCCCTTTCTCTCTATCTTTTCTCTCAAACCCTACTTCTGGGTTTCTGGTTTTACAAAGTGCAGAATACGCGTAATAGAGGAATGAAGACTATTGGAAAAATGTAAAGTAAAACTCTTTAATTTTTATTTCTGTACATGTATATATACATTTGTAAAACCCTAAGATGGGTTGTTAGGTAGTTACATAACCAACAAAATTGTAAACAGGTTTTTTTAATAGCAACAACTCTGCACTTTTCTAGTCGTTGCAACTAATCTGTCATAACCTAGGGTTTTGAATTAGACTTCAATAGTTCTCACTATTCTGGTTTTAAGATATATGAAGTTCATTGTTTCAATCCGATGGGAGAAAATAGCAAACAAATCTTCTTCTTTTTTTTATATTTTAGATATTATAAGTTATTATTTATTTTTAAAAAATAAATTATTACCAAAAATAATATTTTTTATATTAAAATTTCATGTGGCAATCTAGTGTAGCAGCAGGCCACGACAGATAAGGACCACGTTAGCAACAAGTTTGACTAAATTTGGTAGGGACAATGATTTTAGAAATTTAGAAAGTTGAAGGACCAAAATTGTGGGGAAAATAGTTTGCAGACTAAAATCGTGGATGAGTCGTTATAAGGAGACCAAAAGTAACAAATAATGCTAGCCGAAGAGACATTAAACAGGAAAATGAAATTCATGTAGGATATACAATCGTAGACGCCATTTACCTAGAAAAATTGATTTGTTTCATTTGCCAAATGTTGTTTGTAATTTCCGCATTTTCTTCCTCTCAAGTCTCAATTAGTTGTCACAGACGTTGCAAAATTATCCCAAAAAATCAACTCTATTACCAAGTTATGTATAGATTCTAAGACAACTACTCTATTTTCTAGTGAGCATCATCAACCCTCAAATGACCCTAAATCATTACCTCCATATTCTGTCTTTTAACTGTCAATGCTTCAACTCCTTTCTTACCAGAAGGGTTGCCACTGTAAGAATAAGATCTTGCATGTACAGCACTGACTATACTTAAGAGGAATCACTTTCTGGTCAACAAACCTTTCACCAAGAAGATTCCTAAACAACCAACTGCCACTCCTGCGATAACATGAACTCCGGTAGAACTTGAATCCGTAGTTCTGTTTTTTTTGTTGCTTCTTGTTTGTTGAGACTTCTCCCCTGCACTACTCCGAAGAAGATTACTGATATTGTCTAATTGGTGCATGATTTGACGCTGACTACGCGCAATGCTTGATATCTGACAACACAGAAGTCAATCAAATCAATCAGAACTAATGCAGTATCCATTCAGAAGTCAAGCATATAATATATGTTGTGAAAACTGGACCAGACTAGTCCATTCCATTCAACTCCAAAAAAATGACTAGAAACAGAATACCGATAGAGAACCAGTATGAAAACCATGTATGAAACTAAGATGAAGAGCTGATTGTTTTCACTACATCAATTCAAAATCATGTATGTTATTTTGACACTGGCACCGTATGCATTGTTCATTCTTTATTAGATGGTTAATACAGTTCAATAAACGGTTAATAGATATTATGTATATTATACAATGAATTTTTGACACACTACACTGTTCATTACTTCATTACATGGTCAACAAAGTTTGATTATATGGTCAATTACTTTTGATGGATGGTTAATGAATATAACAATTTTCCGTAACTCATTAACCATCCACCAAACGTAATTAACTATATATTTGAACTTAACCTTGTAATGAATAAATGAATAGTGTTGGTCAAAATATTATTGTGTTCAAATATAAATGATATCCATTAACCATCTACTGAACATATGCGTTAACCATATACTAATAAAGTTTGTGAACATACAGTGTCAACAGATTGTGTTAAAATAACACATATGAGTCCAAATTAACAAAATAAGGATTTTAGATTCTAAACCCAACTCGATCTCACAAAATTGGCTCGTAAGAAAGAGGTGTATGTTCATCATAAACTCTTTTTCAAACTGGTTTACCCAGTACACTCTATCACACCCATTACATTTGGGGTTTGATCCGTGGATACTATGGTGGGTGGCCCTAGTAGATCTAAGAGAGGCTCGGACACCATCTAAGAATTTGGGAAGGGTTCAACATAACTCAAAAAGCTGGCACATGAGGTGAGGGTTGACAAGGTCCCAATGCCAAGTGATAAAGGTCCCAATATATGTGAACTGTTTTTGTTGAAGTTATAAAGTTTTAGATAGTGAAGGAAAAGAGAAAGTAAAGAGTTTGAAACTGACTCTAAACTGCTAATCATAAGTAATTAATGAAAAAAAAATCACATTTTGCATCATAAGTAATTAATGAAAAAAAAAATCACGAAATAATGATTTATGAAAAAGAATTCTATGATGAGGCCCAAATATTATGACACATTTTGCATCATGGATTATTATTATTATTATTATTATCATCATCATCATCATCATCATCATCATCATCATCATCATCATTATCGATTCTTTGTTTTTTTCTCTTCTTTTATCTAAATCCTCCAAACTTCAACACGCCATATCTCTAGCCACATCTCTACTGGACGAGAGACTATCAACATATATCATGGGCTACTAAAATTAAGATTAGCAAGGAACAACCAAAATATGAATCAAACTATATGGGAAAAATTGGAATTGTTTCATTACAATGGAAACCATCTAACAATTTTCCTTCAGGAAAGTGAAGCTCTCAAAAATTCAACTTATAGGGTAAATAATGCTACTTAATGGATAATAACATACTTTGAACGTGTATTGTCAAAAAACAAATATACTTTGAACGTAAGATATGATATTAGACTCCAAACATACCTCATCCATTGAGGGATAATCCTTAGCTAATTGTGATGACGATGAAGAATTTGGCAACTTAGATCCAGTTATGCTGCCATTGCCCAAACTATTGATGAAGTAAGAGGTGGGAGCGGAGCCATTGCAGGCTTCGGCTAGTACTGCCATATTTTGTTGGCTTGGAGAATTGTTCTTGAAGGTTAGCTTAGAGTTAAGCTCTTCAATACGATCTGTGAATTCATCCATTCTATCATTGAGGGCAGAAATCTGTTCCGAAAGCTGACTAATCGCTCCCTACCGAATATTAGATGAATGAGGACAAAGAGTAGATTATGAGGGAAATGGACCCACAGAGAAGTGATGATTTAGATTCAGTATGTTTATAGGAATTACCGCAAGTAACTGAACTACCTGATTTACTGATGCTGTGGAGGAATCTGAATTTCTTTCACCAAACCCTCTATTGTTGGAAATATATCCAGTATCATTGCTTTTGTCCCTTTGATTTGTATATGACTTTGACATTCCACTGTTGAAGATACATACATAATTAGGTAAGAGCAAGTTGTTCTCCAAGAAGTATGTAACTAAACAGATTTAAGAAAGTAACAAAATCATCCATGTTAGTTAAACAATTAAGTTGAACTTATGAATGCAGCCAATGTGGGACTGTTGCAACAGTTGATTTCTCTCTCAATTAGCTGATGTAGGTTTACTTTAAGCTGATTCATCCACAAAAAATTATGGGAGGCTATGACATTTCACCAATTGATTTTGCTAGAACTAGAACAACAATCAAACCTTGTCCCAACATCTAGGGTTGGCTAAATGGCTCAATCAAGATTATTGAACCATTAGCACCGACACTTCAGATTAAAGACGTGTCTGGTGTCTGACACTTATCGTGTTGGACACTGACACCGACATTTCAATTACTTCTATTTTCTCAAGTAATTAATGATGTCTGCATGTCGTGTCAGTGTCGTGTCCGGTATCCGTATCTACATCAGTGCTTCATAGCTACTGAATGCTATCAAAATCAAAATCTTTTATAAAATCATCGAAAAGCAATGACTATGTTACTAGTTTCTCCTGTCATGCATTTATGACCTTTTTAGTATTTTCTCCTTTGGTGAGATTGAAAATATTCACCTCCTCATATTTTTATGTCTCATGGCAACCCTGTCAGCAGAGGCTCTAGTAAGTGCTTCTTTGGGGCTTGACACCAAATCCTCATCTAGGCTGAGCTTTGTCTTCAAATCATCTGGTAGAGCCTGTGGAAAAGTCAGCCAGAGAATGTTGATATATGATTATATATTAAGCCAATGATAAGCTGTCATACCATAACCTCATTGACAAGCCTTTCAAGTTGAATTTGCTCAATGTAGGTTCGAGGAATGTAGGAACCTTGGAGACACAGCTGCTCTCCTATGCCTTGTACAACTAAGCGATCTCTTCCTTGTACCTGTTAATAGTAAATTTCCAAACAAATCAGCGAAACACGTAATGTGCTATCAACCAAAAAATCAAAGAAATGTAAAAAAAAAAAAAGAAGAAATAAAAGTACAAAGTGTTTGAATGTCGGTGTCAAGGTGATAAATAAAAACTTTTTACCAGAAGAAATCTAAATCAACATGAAAACAAATTGTGAAGTCACAGATTAAATTTAAGTAATTTTGTACTCAGACATATTTAAGGAGAGCCTTAGCACAACAGTTGGAATTGGCATGTGACTAGGAGATCATGGATCTGAGTCGCAAATCATCCTCTTGCAAACGCAAGGTAACTGGTGTGGTAAGGCTCCTTAAGATAGGTCCGCAATGGATGTGACCCTCTCTAGACCTAGCCATGGCATAGCTTTAAATCACCAGGCCGCTCTTTTTGTAAAAAAATATATTTCTTCAGAAGGCCTTTCCATATTATACTAAACTAAATAAAATGAGAGGAAGCAAACACTTGATACACTTATTTTAATAAAAACAGTTACATCTCTTTCGCTGTAGGTTAAAGTTTGAGGCCAAGCAGCACTGTTTTATTTTACAATTTTATTAAAAATTGTTTCATAAAACCAACTATATAGAAAAAATGTAAAAATTCCTTGACTCCGTGATTTCTACAATCAAGCCAGTCTGATCTGTTCAATCAAAACCCATAAAGAATAATTGAAAATACACATCTAAAGATGAAATCCTAAGATCCTAAGGAACACTAACAAATGAAGAAAACCAGTAAAGCATTTATTGGTAGGAGGATAGTATTATAGTCTTACCTGAACATAATGTCGATTAAGTTGCTCAAGCCAATCCAGTTTCACACAAACCTTATCATCAGAAAAAACATGGCTGTTTCGCTTGAGGATGGTAGCTATCGTGTATCCCAAGGCCATTAGTCCACCAAGGAGGCGCACACTGACCTCAAAAGTAATTCTTGGTGATATGACAAATGGACTATCTGTTACCCATTCCTGTAAAGTTACAAACCATCAATTACCTAACACCATGTGAAAAGTTCACTCTCCATGCATAAACTACAGAGAATTATTAAAATAGAATGTAAAATGCCAAAGTTATTAGAACTTAATAGCATGCACAGCCTATGAAATATCTATTACCATTGGTCCAAGAGAAAAAAGAAGGCAAGTAACCAAAAAACTCTATCTTTTGAAATTCAAAAAAAAAAAAAAGAAAAGCCGATTCCACTAAAAGTCCCCAAACATACTTCTACAGCTCTACTACAAACTTCAAGCTATATAAAACCAAATTGGAGAAACAGCAGAATGGAAAATGTTGAAGCTTCATATCTGAACAACTGTCATTCATGAGCAAACCTAGCAGGATAGAATGTTAGGAGAGGCAAAAAACGATTCTGAGGCAATGTGTTCTATACACAATAATCTGGTGCATGCAGATTGAATGTCCTACAAAATATTTCTAAGCGATATTTTCTGTAAAGGTGCGGGCTCTTTAAATAAGATCACTTTCAGTCTTTTCGTTGAAATCAAAATGTAGCTTTAAGGGGGGCGCCGTTATGAAATGTGCATAGATATTGCTTCCTGTATTTTGTATCATATTTCAATAATCAATACTGACATATATCACTTTGACCGAGTGAACCTTTACATTAGTAATATAAATATGAGGGTCGCTACACATTGTAGTACATCCCACTACAGTTTTCTCACATCTCTCTCTCTCTCCCTCTCTACAATAAGATTTTCTCTTACTCTCAATTTAATAGGCTTGGAGTACACTAATACTTGACCTAAATCAATGGTAGAAATATGTATTAGTGGTTTATATATAAAAAAATATATCAATCTAAATCAAATATTCAAAGTCCTATTTATTTCTTTCCCCTATAATTCAGTCCAATGCACTTGTGAGAAATCTGATATCACATATCACATTGAATAGTCAGGCGGGTCACTTTGAAATAAAATATATAGCAGGAAGAGAAACCTCAAACATGAGACTGTATTTCCCATCTTTGTTTCGCATCCTTAAATATGACTGGCAACTTTCTGGATCTTCACCAGGAGGTAAAAGATATATGTCATAAGTTTGCTCTGTTGTTTCCTTAAAATCTTCAGATAGAGCAGCTTTAACTTGATCAGCTGTTACATCCCTTGCTGACTAAAACAGATAACACAACGGATTACTAATTTTCTTTAATATATCTACACACATAAACATCAAAAACAACAGGACTATCCCCTTTTCCCTTTCTATTGAATGAGCTATCTTGGAACTAACCTTTAATATGTAAGTAGGGCTCTGGAATCCAGTAAATGGATTGAATTTGTTGGTTATTTTTATGTGTGCTGTCTTGAGATCTGGCTCGATAAAAGCTTTGTACATTGGATATACCTGCAAAAGTCTAAACTTCACAACTCCTGCAAACACAGTTGCCATTCAAATCTGTATAAAATGAAGAAAATTATAAAAGTATGAACCGTCTCAGATATTTGATGAATAATTTCTTCAGGTTCTTGGCCAGCACGTTGTATGTCACGTATAACTCGTTTTACAAGGTCAAGGTGAACTCCACCTGTAACAGAAACTCGAAGGTCTAGCAAACTTCGCAACTTGTCATTCAAGGCATAGATGCCCTCTATAACCACAATACGGGAACTCGGAGCTTCTACAGTCCTGTAAGCAAGATGCATTTTAACATGAAACTGAAGGTGTGTGGAAACAAAAATTGGAGTACTGCATCGTTTTGAATTCTGATTCAATTGAAACCAATTTTGAATAAAATTATTCATAAACTTCAGATTTACATATTAGTTGTTGGAGAACAAAAAAACAGAACTTGGTGGCCTGTCTTAACAACAGTATGAGGATACATCCTTACACATACAATCACAACTTCTGCATATTATTACCGAAGCATTAAGCAACTGTATTGGGCTACATTTCATCGAAGTAGTGCTCCCTGATCACAGGCCCAATAAAATACTTTATCAAATCAGAAAATATGCAAATTGTGCAGATACTCAAAATGGCTTGGAGTTTAACCTGTATCCTATACGTGAACTGGACTTGAAATCATATATTGGAACCTGAGCCGACTTTCCTTCCTTTAAATCTTGTAAATTCTGGAGCAATGTGTCATAGTCAGTTAAGCGTGGATCTGCACAGAGATAACAGAGCAATGTGAGTCTTCTATGATGTGGGGACTTCTTACATTGTATTTGTACCAGTTCTAATCACCACACAGCTAAGTCTCTGGTGTGTATAACCATAAATTCAACTTAGAAAAATGCCGTTATTAAGAAACCAGAAAACATTTTATCCCACATATAAAACTTTTATTAGGGAGAAGCAACAGAACTATATTTAATCATGCCATGAAGCCTGCATCCTGATAATGCACCATAGAAAGAACCACATAAGACCAAATGAAGACTTACCATCAAAGTTTCCATCGACAATTCGACTAGAATCATTGTAATTATCCATTGAAATGACAGCAATGCTGGGCATGAAGTTGAGTATCTTCTCAGTAAATACAGTCTTCCCTGCTCCAGAAGGACCAGCAACCCCTACTAATATTATTCCATCATTCTTTTGGGCTAACAATTGGCACGCACGAATTACTATAAAAAAACCCTTCTCAAATGATAGTTGATCATGGATGGGAGCAATCTCATAGCGAGCAGAGTCTTTCCTTTTAACCAGATGAACTCGATCTTTTAAAAGACCAAGTCGTTTATGATGAGGATCAGAACCAGAACCATCATGTGCCATGGAACAGCTCTGATTTCCTTCTAAATGGAAAAAAAGGATATCGTTAACTAATATTAAATGAACAGATAAATAAACCTAGCAGAAGATTCATGTTAGTGCCATAGATATATCCTAGTACACCTAGAACAAAGTAAAAGGCAGGACTACAGCTTGCTAATTGCAACACTAGTTTTGTGACATAAATCAAGAAAGATGCCTTAGTATTCTTATTATCCTTTCGGTACTCATGTAACTTTCAATACCACAACTATTGAGATCAACAGTTGAGATTATAATTATAGTAAAGTATAGTAAGATACATACAAACATATAACGAAACACGATTATAAGTACGCACTTCTAAGCCAAGTCTACGATGGATCCCGCCAAAAAGGGTACACCAGTGATCCCCTGTTATTAACCCTTAACTTATGACGCAAAAGTAAATAAATGTTTTTTTTATTATAATTAGATGGTTATTGGTTAGGCGAACAGCGGTAAACTCTTATTAAAGGGAACACTATCAGTCCCAAATAGGTAGCTCGGTTGGTGAGCTAATGAAACCGAAGGATTTTGAACCACAAGGTCTAGTGTTCGAATCCTGAAACAAACATTACCCCCTCCCTTAGCTATATAAAAAATGAACTACCACCCTTTTACCCTAGAATGCATCCTTTACTTTAGAAGCAGTTATTTAATTTCAAGCAGAAAATATATGTTGTTTTAAATGGAAGATTCTACAGGCCCAAAGAGTAAAATTCAAATATCATGTTCATAAGTTGACACAGAAACAGTAGACTACAGCTAAAACAGGTGCAGGAGTTTTCTCACTCTCACCATCAGATAATCACAATTCCAACATAACACACTAAACCATATATTTATGCAACCTAAGAAAAACATTGTTCCTCACAAAAGAAGAAAAAAGATATGTACCTCCCAAAAGAAGCAAAGAAAAACATGTACCAACAACTTCTAAGAGCTTCAAAAGGATCATTCAGATATGATAATTAAAAAAGAGAGAAAAGTGAAAAAAGCAAAAGCAAAAACAAAAAACACAACCCACTAACAGAAACCAATAAAAAACAAAGCAAAATTCCAACAATCACAATGGATCCAAAAAAAACAATGAAAATTCAAAACCTTTAACAATAAAAGAAAATAGAATACCGTGAAGAGAATGCGAATCGAAATTGATCCAATGTGCAAACTTGTGATTATCAGAGAACTCACCGAGGCTTCTCTCAACAGTTAACAGTGAGTTCAGCAACAACAACGAAGAAGAGAAGCCATAATTTGAAAGTCGGTTTCTGCAATTTAAATACACAAATAATAATTAAATATTATTAATAATTGTTAATCGTTTGTTGCTACAACCCTTTTTTTTCCGAAATCAAAGGAATGTGGGAATTCTAGAGAATCTGCAAACGCGACGAGAAAAAAAAAGAATAGAAAGGAAGGAAAAAAACTAAAAGAAAAAAGAATAATTATAATTATATAATACATACATTATTAATTAATAAATAATATTCAAATGTTGTTTCCGCTTTCTTCTGATAGTGAGAGTCAGTTTCGGAGGTGAAGGTGAAGTATTTGTTACTACACACTTGTGTGGGGAAGTGAGCAGTTTCACGGGTTTTTATAACGTTGTGTCAAGTGAAGGGTTGTTGATGATGATTGATGATGGAATCAGAAAATTAGGATTCCCAAATTTGTTGATACGCGTTTGTTTGTTAATTTTGAGATATTTTTTATTGGGTGATTCTTGTGATGACTGGGCATATCAAATCTCTCACTGGTGCTTTTAAAATACTCCCTCCTTTCTTAAACTTTGGTCTTTTTGGAGTGTTTCATACAAATTAAGAAATTATAAATTTACAATACCTATTACTAAAGTACCCCTTTGTAGCATTAATACTCAATTTGTGTTAGAAGGCCCTTAAGATAGTTAATACTGTTTCATTAGTCTGTTAGAGTTAGTTAAGCACTCTAACTGTTTTTCATTAAAGTGTAACCGTGTAAATCATATGAGCTATATATTGCTCAAATCACTCAATGAAACAGTTACAGTCTTTGCCATTCTCTCTGAGTTCCAACTAACATTTGGTATCAGAGCCTCGTGGGATCTGAAACTCAAAGCAAGAAATCTCAATTTCTTGAAGTATCAACAATGGCAAATTTGAATGGCAACGAAAGCAATTACATGCAACCAGCAATACCGCGCCTGGATGGTCACTATGAACACTGGAGCTTATTAATGGAAAATTTCCTAAGATCAAAGGAGTACTGGCAGCTATTCGAGAAGGGAATTGTGGAGCCAGAAGAGGGCGCGTCGTGACTGAGGCGATGCAGAAGAAGATAGACGAGTCTAAACTCAAAGATTTGAAGGCCAAGAATTATTTGTTTCAAGCAATAGATCGTGCTACCTTGGAAACAATCTTGGATAAAGATACATCAAAAGCAATTTGGGAATCTTTGAAGCGAAAGTTTCAGGGAAATCAAAGAGTAAGGAGAGAAACACTGCAAGGTCTGAGAAAGGAATTCGAAGCAATTGAAATGAAATCGAATGAGAGCATCTCAGATTACATTCCAAAGGTGATGCAAATTGCAAACAAGATGCGAATTCATGGTGAGAAATTGGAAGATGGAGTAATTGTGGAGAAGATACTCAGATCTTTAATTGAAAGATATGGATACATTGTATGTTCCATTGTTGAATCTAAAGATACAGACAAGATGTCTGTGGATGAGGTTCACAATTCATTAATTGTTCATGAACAAAACCTCAACAGATTTCACAAGGTGAAAGATGAGGAGCAGGCTCTCAAGACTGAAACTCAAGGAAGAAATGTCACGAATGCTGCAGTGAGAGGCAGAGGAACCCCTAGAGGACGAGGTAGAGGAAGGGGAAGACAAAGCAAAGACACCGTGGAGTGTTACAAATGCAAGAAACTGGGTCACTACAGAAATGAGTGCCTAGAATGGGATAAAGAAGCAAACTGTGTTGCTGAAACGGAAGATGACTCAATGTTATTAATGGCTATAGCAGATATTCAAGAAAGGGACGAAAGGAGAAAAGAAACATGGTATTTGGACTCAGGTTGCTCAAACCATATGAGTGGGAATAAGAAGTGGTTCACTAAGCTGGATGAGACATTTAAGAAGACTGTGAGACTTGGTAATGACTGCAGACTTCGTGTGGAAGGTAAGGGCACCATTAAAGTTCTAGTTAATGGAATTGTTCACATTATCACTGATGTATTCTATGTACCTGAGCTCAAAAACAACTTATTAAGCGTAGGACTACTGCAAGAGAGGGGTTTGGCAGTGTTGTTTGATGAGGGATACTGCAAAATTTATCGCAAGGTGAAGGGATTGATACTTGAGTCTGTCAATCAAACAGAATGTTCAAGCTTTTAACTGAGCCAATTATAAATGATAGGTTGACTGATGCAACATGTTTTCACACAATCAGTGAAGAAGAGTCCTATTTGTGGCATTGTAGATATGGCCACCTAGGAATCAGCAACTTGAAATTACTGAAAAGCAAGGACATGGTGAAAAGATTACCACAAATTTCTGAGACAATGAAGGTGTGTGAAGATTGTCTCAAAGGCAAACAACATAGAGAGCCAATACCAAAGAAGAGCAAGTGGAGGGCAAGTGACAAATTGGAGCTAATCCATGCTGACATTTGTGGACCAATTGCACCAACATCAACCAGCAACAAGAGGTATTTCCTTAGTCTCATTGATGACTTTTCTAGGAAGATTTGGATATACCTATTGACTGAGAAATCTGAAGCTTTTAGCAAGTTTAAATGTTTCAAAAATCTGGTTGAAAAGGAGAGTGGTTTGAAGATTAAATGCTTAAGAACAGATAGAGGGGGTGAGTTCACCTCTATTGAATTTGATGAGTATTGCATCAATCAAGGAATAAAGAGACAATTAACCACAGCTTACACTCCTCAGCAGAATGGTGTAGCTGAGAGGAAGAATAGGACCATCATGAATATGGTCAGATCTATGCTTTGTGGAAAGAAAATGCCTAAGACACTGTGGCCTGAAGCAGTGAATTGGACAGTGTATGTGCTAAACAGATCTCCAACATCAGCAGTCAGGAATAGAACCCCAGAAAAAGCTTAGAGCAATAGTAAACCATCTGTATCACACCTAAGAGTGTTTGGTTGCATAGGACATGCTCATGTGTCTGATGCTAAGAGAACCAAACTTGAAGACAAGAGTAAGAAATGCATACTGCTTGGAGTAAGTGATGAATCAAAGGGATATAGGATGTATGATCCTATTGGCAAGAAAATTGTGATAAGTAGAGATGTAGTGTTTGAGGAGAATGAGCACTGGAATTGGAATGAAGAATACCAAAGTGATATATCAACTGAGTTAAATTGGGATATTGCAGGGAATGTATTTAGTGATGATGAGGATAGTGAAGCAAAAGAGAGTGGTACAGAAACTCAAGCAAACACTGAAGATATTGAGACAAATGGTGAAGCAGATGGTGAGAACAACTTGGCTCAACCAGGTAACACTGGTGAAGGCAGGAACAGAAGGCCATCAGTATGGCTCAGACATTATGACAATGGTGAAGGTTTGTCTGAGGAAGAATATGAAGTTAACATGATACACTCAGACCCTGAATACTTTGAAGAAGCAGTGAAAGATGCAAAGTGGAGAGAAGCCATGGATGCTGAAATAGCTTCAATCATTAAAAATGAAACTTGAGAGTTGGTTGATCTTCCAAAGGGAGCTAAGAAAATAGGTGTCAAGTGGATCTAGAAGACCAAGTTGAATGAATTGGGTCAAGTAGACAAATACAAGGCAAGATTGGTGGCAAAAGGTTACTCACAGAAGCAAGGAATTGATTATATTGAAGTATACGCACCAGTGAGTAGACTTGACACTGTGAGAACCATCATAGCTATTGCTGCACAAAGAAGTTGGAACATCTACCAACTTGATGTGAAGTCAGCCTTTCTGTATGGCAAACTGGTTGAAGTTGTGTACATTGATCAACCTAAGGGATATGAAGTCAAAGGAGGAGAATACAAAGTGTATAAGTTACCTAAGGCACTGTAGGGATATGAAGTCAAAGGAGGAGAATACAAAGTGTATAAGTTACCTAAGGCACTGTATGGACTAAAACAGGCCCTAAGAGCCTGGTTTAGTCGAATTGAAGGATATTTTCTGCAGCAGGGATTAACTGCAAGTAAGAATGAACAGACCTTGTTTATAAAACAAGGAAATCCAGACAAGATTCTGATTGTGAGTGTTTATGTGGATGACTTAATATTCACTGGAAACAATGATGAAATGATGCATGAATTCAAAGAAGCAATGACGAAGGAATTCAATATGACTGACCTAGGGAAAATGAAACACTTCCTTGGAATTGAAGTAATTCAAACCAGTGACAACATTTCAATCTGCCAGAGGATATATGCTAGAGAAATACTGGAGAGATTTGATATGAAGAATTGTAACTCAGTTGTTGTACCTATGGTATCTGGTACTAAGCTACACAAGGATGTGAATGGTGAAAGAGTTGACAGCACCCTCTACAAACAGTTGGTAGGTAGTCTGATGTATATGACAGCAATAAGACCAAACATAATGCACTCAGTGAGCCTCATTAGCAAGTACATGAGTGATCCTACTCAACTACATTGGCAAGCAGCCAAGAGAATACTAAGATATCTGCAAGGAACTATCAATCTGGGCATCACTTACAGGAAGGGAGAAAAGACAGAATTGATAGCTTACACTGACAGTGATTATGCTGGGGATATGGATGATAGAAAGAGTACATCAGGGTATGTATTTCTGATGAGTGGAGGAGCTGTTGCATGGTGTTCAAGGAAGCAACCAATAGTCACTCTGTCATCTACAAAGGCTGAATTTGTGGCAGCTGGAGCAGCAGCTTGCCAAGCAATTTTGATGAGAAAAATCTTGTGTGAGTTAGGATTTATGGAAGGAGAATGTGTCTACATTCTATGTGACAATACATCAGCTATTAAATTGTCCAGAAATCCCATTCTCCATGGACGAAGCAAGCACATTGAGGTGAGGTACCACTACCTCAGAGAACTTGTCAAGGCAGGAATAATTGAGCTGAAGCAGTGTGGAACTAAAGACCAAATTGCAAATGTGTTCACCAAACCAGTGAGCAAGGAAACTTTTCTGAGGTTAAGACAGATGCTAGGGATGCGTGAAGTTGATGTGGAAAACTGATTGTTCAGCTGATATATGAATATAGGACATGTTGTCCATGTTGTTAATATTGTCTCTATACTAGTGTGTCTAGTTGATAAGCAAATTGCTCTTGTTGTTTTGAGCAATTAGCTTAAGAGAGGGTATGTTAGAAGGCCCTTAAGATAGTTAATACTGTTTCATTAGTCTGTTAGAGTTAGTTAAGCACTCTAACTGTTTTTCATTAAAGTGTAACCGTGTAAATCAGATGAGCTATATATTGCTCAAATCACTCAATGAAACAGTTACAGTCTTCGCCATTCTCTCTGAGTTCCAACTAACAATTTGTATCTTATTTTTTTTGGAATTATTGGAAAGAGAACAGAAAACAATAAATCAATAAAGCCATACTCTAATTGGCTTCAAGAAGTCCACTAACTTGGGAATCCAAATGAGTTAATATTGTGAATAGTGACAATTAATTAAAGATAAAGGGTAAACTTGGAAAAATTAAGTAAATCGTACATTGGTACTCAAAAGTACCAAAGTTTTGGAACAAAAAAGAGAGGCCAAAAGGACAAAAGTTTAGGAACGGAGGGAGTATTGTGTAAAATGTTATTAGTTGTTAAGATTGAGTCATCTAATATTAAATCACAACCGTTGATGAATTTGTATACTACGACGGTATTTAATGGTTCATCGGTGAGTGATTTGATTTGTCGTCCTTTCACCCTAGAAGCCCCCTTTTTTATTTTTTAGGATTTTTATTTATTTTTAGAGTAATTCTTTTCTAAGATAATACTAATTATTCCAAAGTGATTACCCTTCTACTCACATCATGTTTTTAAAAAGTAGGTTTGTATAAGATTTTTCTGACCACAAAAATGAATCTAATGAGAATGGAGTTTAGTTCGGAGTAGACTAGGTGGGTGAAAGCTTGGGCATTCTCTAGTTATATGTCGGTGTTGGTTAATGATAGTCCGACAAAAGATTTTCAAGTTGGTCGAGGTCTTTGACAAGGAGATCCTCTTTCTCCCTTCCTTTTATTGATTGTGACTGAGGGCTTGTTAATATGATGACCAAGGCGGTGGAGATCGACTCCTTTGTTGATTTTAAGGTTCACGATAATCTCCATTTTTCATCCTACAGTTCGCCGATGATTCTATTATGATGAGAAAAGCTACATGGGGGGAACCTTTAGAGTATCCAAGTGATCTTAATAAGTTTCGAACTTGTGTCGGGATTGAAAATCAATTTTTCATAAAAGTAAACTTACTGGGATTAATATTTCAGAAGATTTTATTCATTCGGCTTCAAATTTCCTTCATTATCGCACAGAATCTATTCCTTTCAAGTTCTTGGGTGTTCCCATAGGAGCAAACCCAAGAAGGAGTTCAACTGAAAACTAGTGATTTATAAGCTTGGTAAAAGGCTTGCCTTGAGGCAAGGCCGACATCTACCTATGGGTGGCCGGGTAACTCTTATCAACTCTGTTTTAAATAGCATTCCCCTATATTTTTTATTGTTTTATAATGCGCCGAAGATGGTGATTAAGAGTTTGATTAATATTCAAAGAGATTTTTGTGTGGCGTATTAAAGATGATGCTAGCAATACATATTAGTGAAGAACGAGGCAGCGCCCGCTGAACTGGATTTCACTAATATTTTTGCAGGCTGTTCTAATAAGAATGTGAAGATTGTGAAATTGGGAGTGTGGCATCAGAGTCGCTAGCATCAGAGCTTGTCCTCGGTTTTGAACGATGTTCAACTTCATAGTGATGAAGGGAAAAAGCTGCTTGATATTTTAAGGGAGGTGAGCTTAAATTGTGATGGAGCAAATTTTTGGAGCTGGATTTTAGAGTCTTCAAAACATTTTTTAGTGTGCTCTTGTTACCAATATCTATTGTCATCAGATCCAACTTTTCTAGTGGGTAGTGACAACGATTTTTCAGACTATAAAGCCCTTTGGAAGACTTCAATTCCATCGAAAACTCTGATTTTTGGATAGAGATTACTTACTAATCTATTACCGGTTCGTGACTTGTTATTGATATGACATATACTCCATACAGAGCAAAGAGCATTCTGTATGTTTTGTAACAACTTCAGAGAGGAAGTCCAACCTCTAAGTCTAGATTGTGATTTTTCTCACAAGGTACGGAGTGAGATTGGGCGTTGGCTCGATATCGAGCTGGATAGTTCCTATAACTTATCTCAACACTTTATCCTATTTGGCAACTTTTGTAGAGGGAAAAAAGCTAAGAAGGTGCACTATTTACTCTGGTTGACAACA
Organism: Astragalus glycyphyllos; assembly: GCA_963573325.1. Taxonomy (NCBI): domain Eukaryota; kingdom Viridiplantae; phylum Streptophyta; class Magnoliopsida; order Fabales; family Fabaceae; genus Astragalus; species Astragalus glycyphyllos. The sequence continues at coordinate 14,187,260 of OY754314.1, read as the reverse complement.
TGTTAGTGTCTCTGGTTAGCACGATATGGAGTTTGTTTTAGAGGCGAAGAAACCAAGATTGATTCGGTTGTAGCGCATATCAAGTACTTGTCTTGGAGTTGGTTTATTTTTGGGGTCGGAAGAGATTCTAGCTTGTCTCTGCCACTATGGTGGAACAATGCTCTTAATTGTATCAACAATTTCTGCTTTCCTTTTATATTTGTGGTTTTAAGCATCCCTAATGGTTTGATCAGTGAATCACTGTTTATTGAAAAAAAGGAGAATGAAATAACATGCTTAACTTGCCAAATGACCATATTATCAAAATTTAAACTTATTTTCCAATAATTAAATATAAAAAATAATATGTCATTAAAGTAATCAGTAGTGTGTTTGTTTCGCAAAACTGACAGGAATGAATAGAACATGGCAGTATAAGACTGTTCAGTACTGGACAACTGTTTGTACTGTACACTGGTTGGTGGTCGATGGACCTACAAGTACTGGACAAGATAATGTGAAATGGAGTGAAATATCCTTTACGCTATTTAGTGTTGATTTGCACTACAAAAAAAATACACCGAACAAGCTTTTGAGGATTTTAATTTTTTTACTTTGAAACTCTTATTTATAATTTTATTAATAATCTCATTTTAAAATAAAACTAGCGGCATACTTGTGCATTCGCACGAGTTGCTTCGCCTGAGTACTGATTTTTTTGGTAGTTTGATGACTAAGTAAATAGTTGCACTTTTGATTTACATGTGTTAAGAAAAAAGTTCAACTATTGAGATTTTAAAATTAGGAAGATACCTTTATTAATTGTTACAAAAAGCTAATCTTATAAATTGTTTTGATTAATTAATTTTCGTCTAGACTCAAAAGTAAAATAATCATTTATAAAAATAAACACATTTGTGAAAATAGAATACAAAGTATTTGTATTTTGACAACGTGTAGTGTTTCGCCAATGGGAATCATAGTGAGGAAATTTAACAAGATTTAATTTGACAACACCTAATGTTTTCATGTCGATACTCCTAAGAAAGATGTGTTGAGGCAAAACCCCTTGGATAGGTTTTGATAGAAACAAACTTTTTGACAACTGTTTAAGTTCTCTGATTCATTAATGTGCTAATTGATCTCCTTGAGTGATCTAAGTACAGAGACTATAAGGGTATCTCAAGAAGGTCGTGTGCCAAGAAAGCACCAATTAAAAAGAGAATTTATGTTTTGTCAAAAAAAAGAAGAGAATTTATGTCTTAAAAGAAAATAATGGCTTTGAGGTTGCAAGAAGAAGAGAACAATGAAGTCACAAGTCAAGAAGACGCTCCTCAAAAAGCCCCATTCTATAAGAAGGCTCAAAGAAGCCTTAGAAGAGAAGAACGATTGTCAGAGAGCTCATTATGACAAGATGGATAAAAGAATGTAGCTTTTGTGGTTTCCTAAGTTGAGAAGATATTCTTCAAAAAGCTTTTGAAGAAGAGCAAGCTATAGTAAGAATCTTCTCAAGTCAATAAAGTCACAAGCTAAAAGCTTCTCAAAAAAGATGTCTTTTAAAAGAAATCTAAGTAAGAATAAGATGTCAGGAACAACAAGTTTCTGAAGACTGAGAATACAACATTTTATGATAAGAAAAGTCAAGACAAAATGGTTCTACAACATTGAGAAGGCACGTGTCAAGATGTATCATTGATTAATAGGTATTTATAAAGAAGCTATGGGGAATTAAGAGATCATGAAACAAGGCTCAATTGTTCAGAAGATACTTCAGAAGACTGCTCAGAAGGCTCATCAGAATATACCTCAGAAGACATATCAGAAGACACATCATCAGAAGCTTCTCAAGAACAGAAGTCACAAGATCAATTCTTCTTAGTGATTACATGTATTTATATGAAGATAAATTAATATCTAAGAAGATTGAAGATCAATTAAGCAAATGGAACATTCACTAAGTGACTTTCTTAAGAAACGGATTCAGAAGCCACAACAGGTACTACTGCAAGTACGAACAACATTACTGCCAACGACTATAAACAACCATATCGATTTTGAAGACCACTTCCAACGGTTCTTTTGAGTTATATCCTCTATAAATACACGAAGGAAGACCTAATTCAAAGTGTGAGAGTTGATTAGAAGCTTGCTACAATATGTGCTATCACTTGGCTCCTCATGAAGCTTCTTAAGCTTCCCAACAATCTTCTAAAGCTCTTCTCCTCTCTCAACCATACTTTTCACATCAAAGATTCCATGAGAACATTTCTGAGTATGCTCATAGCTATAGTGGTTAATAATATACTAGAATTCATCTTTAAACCCAAACTATTGTATTCCCAAACAAAATCCACACACCACAGAATCTTTGTACCTTCTTAACATGGCATATATTTGTTGGATTGTTAATGAAGGAGCCTAAGTAGGTTCTTAGGGGGTCATACCTTCATAACATGGCATGGGGTGGGGTGGGGGGGGGGGGGGGGGGGGGGGTGATGCCTAAGATGTTTATTAGGGGTGTTACAGGTACTAGAGTTGTAGAAGAAAACTAGCTAGAAAGTAGATAGAGTTGTAGAAGAAAACTATCACGTGCTTTAATCATAGAATGGGTTGTAAAGTGTAAACTATTGGAGAATAGTGGATACACTCACTGGGTGTGAGGAGTGGATGTAGCCCTTGTTGATTAGGGTGAACCATTGTACTTCCGGTGTGTCATTTACTGCTTTCTTACAATTTATCTCTTACAACATCTTGATCTAAAACTGAAAACCTCTTCTACACTATTGTAAGAAGACTGACTTGAATAGCTTTTTGTCATTTCAAGTTGAATCATTTTGATCTATGTCCTCATAAACACTATAGCATACCACATCTCCTCAACCAAGCATTCACCTTCCTAAAATATCATCACTAGTGTAAGAAGCCATAAATTCACCAACCAATCATTTTATCTGAAGTCAATGAATGTCAACTGGAGTTACAAAAGAGGGGGTTTGAGTTGTGACCCTTTTCTGCACTTTACATTTCTGCCTTACTTTCCTACATTTTTATCTTCTGTCATTTACATTCTAGCAATTTAAATTCATGTCATTTAATCTTATTGCAATTTATTTTTTTGAGATTATCTTTTTGCAATTTACATTATGAATATGAATGAGTAGATAAAAAGTCTTGGGTTGTTAGGTGTAATCCATTGATAGGTCCCTAGTAATTCTCAAAGACTATTCTCCACTCCAAATTGTTTTGTAATTCTAATCTAATTTCAGTATTTTTAAATCTTATTTGTAAACATTAGAGTGAAGTACCGAAAGTTGAAATTCTATGTTTGACCTATGAAATTAGAAAAGAGAATTAAGATATGAAAATACTCCTAATTCTCTTGAGTCATTTAAAAGGTATTGTTCTTAAAGAGTTTTACTAATTTTCAATCATGAAAAGAGGATTGAAAGTTGGATCAAAAAACATCATTTTTCTTTGAAAGGAGACTATTATTACTTGTTACCCTGTCTTTAGAATATATTACTTTTTGTGGGTTTGGTGAATGGTCTAAAGAATTACACGGGTTTCTCATAATTGTGATGAAACTAATAACCCGAGATTCTTTATAATTCTGAAGTTAAGACCAACAAAAATTCCTTCTACTAAAATCATTCATTTTAGCTAATCACCATCAAATTTGAAATTGGTAATCACATTGTCCTTATGGATCGATACTCTTTTACTACTAGATAGAACCGTGCGCTTGTAGCCTATCATATTCTACCCAATAGATCCGTCACATATCTTCTCCCAAGAATTCAAGTAGCCATTGAGAGCATCTAAGGTAAACCAGGTCCACTTTCTGCGCCTATGCAGATTCGTACTTTGTCGCAGTAGGTACTTGTTGGAAGCTTCTGAGCAACGTGGCTTCTGAATGCTGTAGCTTCTGAATTTTCTCAAGTGCTTTGATAATGGATTCTAAGACTTGAATACCAATAATCTTCTGAGTATTTAATGAAACATTGTGGGTGTTGTTTTATGAAGAGTTGGTCTGGTGACATAATTGTACTTTCACATCTTTGATGTATCTTCTGAGCAGATCTTCTGAACATGTCATCTTTAGTATCTTCTGAACTATGTCTTCTGAAGTTCCTTTTTAAAGAGTCTTCTAAATGTCTTCTGAAAATCTTATGAGTCACTTACCTTTCTATAACAAGCTTGATCTTGTTAGGTTTTTCTCTTTCTTTGATTGTGTCTTTGACACATGACCTAATGAGTTCATCCAATGTTCAATGAAGTTTATTCTGATGTTTCTATCTTCTGAACACTTCCTTCAAGTTGACATGTATCTTCTGAAGAGAGCTAAGCTTTATAGTTTGATCATCTTGACAGTGAATAAGCTTTATAGTCACTTCAAGAATGTAGATCAATGCATACTTGTCTTGACCCATTCATAAGATGCTTTAGTGCTATCTCAAACTGTTGTTTAAGAGTCCTTTGCTTTATCATCTTATGTGTATATAGGATTTCATCTTCTCATTGTTAGAAGTCTTCGGCTAAAATTTGCTATACTGTAGCTTTATGAGCTTCTGAAGAGCGTCTTCTTACTTAATAGAGTTTCTCAGCTGAATATCACTTATGATGTTTATCTTGCTAGCTGAATATTACTCATGAAGTTTATCTGGCTTTGATCACTGTTTCTCTCTTGAGGATTTGATCTTCTCATGTTTGAGAAGCATTTGATCTATGTTTATCTTTATGTCTTCTTGTTCATCATCATTCATTTCTTGTTTATACACATGTCTGTGTCTTCTTGATCTATTCAGGCTTTTTTACTAGTGAAGCTATTGTGACTTCAATGTTTTCTTCTTTCAGTTCATCCTCAAAGACTTCTTAATTAATGCTCTTTTAGCATATTACCTTCTTGAGATTTGTTTGAATATTTTCTGCAATTAAGATCACTCAAGAAGATCCATTAGATCCAAAATGGATCAGATAACTTAAACACTCATCAAAATGATTTATTTTCATCAAAAATAATCCAAGGGATTTTTCTTAACATTATCTAGTTACATTGTCCAGCTTCTAAGAAGATTTTGTAGCTAGAGTTAACAAAAGTATCCATACCTTCTTAGATTAGTGACTTGCATCTCTCAAACCAATATTTATATCTTCTCAGAAGACTGTTTACTTAAAAATAGGTAAATATCTTCTAATGCTCTTAACATGCTATGCTTAAGGAAGTTCATTTGATAATATCCTTGGTAATTTGGTTAGTCACGAAACGACAATAAAAAGGATCACAATTCAAACCCTATTTTTGTGGCTCCAATTAACTTCAAGATGTTCATTTATTAAAAAAAACATTCATGAAAGCAAAATATGTAAAATCGTTATAGTGACAATGTGTTACGTTTCCCGTTAGAAATTAAAAGTCATAATACAAAAATAGAGATTTTAGTATTGAGTGTTTTGATTAAATAAATTTTAGAAGTCTGTTTCTCAGAAATTGCTCGTTGCGATGAAACTATACCGACAACAGATAATGTTTTCTAGTCCGAAATCAAAAGCTAAATATTCATTTCTAGTCCAATATATTTGTTTTTTCTCTATAATATATACAAATAGGTTTCTATGATCCAAATCATTACAAGTTTTTCCATTAGAAAAAACAAATATATTGGGGAAAAAAATATAAAATATTTACAAATAAGTTTCTATGATCCAAATAATTATATGTTTTTCTCCTGTGATAAAAAATTATTTCGACAATGTGAAGTATTTCTCCATCTAAATAAAAGTTATACGAACAATATATAATTTTTCTCTGTCGAGCTTAAAATCATGATAATCGCTTATAAAAAAAATGAAAACATTCATGAAAACAAAATATAAAAAATTAAAAGTAATCTACAATAGTAATACTTCTCGTTGGGAATTAAAAGTAGTAAAATCATGGCAACAACATATAATGTTTACCTGTTGGGAGGGAAGACTTGGAGGGAAATTGAATATTTTAGAAAGGACATGTGCCCACATGTGTATAAATTTATAAATACTAAAGTAATTAAAATAATAAAAAAGGTGGAAGATAAAGTTGAAAAAGGAAGAGAGAGAGAGAGAGAGAGAGAGAGGAAATAGGGGAGGAAAAAGGAGAAGAGGAAAAATGGGACTCATTAATAGATAAAAAATGAAAAGGTTTTTAAAAAGTTGTACAAGTGGGATCCATAAATAGAGAGAGAATGAAAAGTATTTTAAAAAGTTGTAAAATTGGACCATAAATAGAGAGAGAATGGGAGGGAATTGGATTATTTTAGAAATCATGTGTCTAGTATACATTTATAAATACTAAAGTAATTAAAATAATAAAAAATGTGGAAGAAAAAAGAGAAAGTCGAAAAATGAAGAGAGGGTGGAAATAGGAGAGGAAAAAGTACAACCCATAAATAGAGAGAGAGTGAAAAAAAACTAAAGTTAGAGAGAAAAATATTAAAAGACATGTTTGCTCAAAAAATTGTGATGATGTCTAATTTTATAAATGTGCTAACACTTTCTTTTCTTATATTGATGATGATGATTGATATTTGATTGATTGAAATAATTCAAAATAAATTATTGAAATGCATATAAATAAACGCATGATAAGTACACAAACCAAAAAGGTTTTACAAACTCAAATTATAAAAGATTATATTATTAATAACATCCAAAATGTAAGTTCAATAAAGAAATAAACGATAGTCTCATGTTGATAACATTAACATATCCTCCAAACTAATATAAAAATCATAAATGTATCTTGCTGAATGATCCTTCTAAATATCATCTTCAATTTGTCAACCATTTTTACATTCTCATAACCCTTCTAACAAAAGACATTTATTGATGACCTACGAATTCCCAATAAAACTTCTCATATTGTTGATTATGAGAAAACTTTATAATTAAGTCGATTTCCTCTTCTTCAGTTAATCCCAATTTCTTAACCTCTTCAGCCAAATCTGATTTTGAATGGTTTGGCTTCTAAGGATCTGGAAGTTTGGCTACAAGCTCAAAAGCAGTTGTCACAACATCCATTTTATTAATTAAAACTGTCAAGAAAGCTAGTAGCTAATTAAGCAAGGAATGGTCGCTTTGAAGGTGGTTCCACAAAAGCATTTCTAGTAGAAGCAGGTGAGTTATCACACTATAGCAACTCATCATCATCAACTTGGTTCTCGCATGTTTTATTTTTAGGAACATCTGCACATCCCTCAGACCCACGACCGTTTGCACAATCTTTGCCAAAATTACCTTGCAACCTCTCAGACTCTTTGAACTCTTTGTTGACATGGTTGCAACTCTTTGGATGTTTTTGCAAGTAAAAAATAAATATAAAACTTATTGAATGAATGAAACCTTTTAATGAGAAATCAATACGCTCTACAAACTACAAGTTACAAACTGCGAAATATTGAGATAAGACTTCACTGTTGTCACAATTGATAGACTTTTTTTGTGTCATCCCATCTAGACCCACTAGTGTCCATCACGTCAACAACATCATTTAGTTTGTCTGACCACCTTTTCATCTTGTTGACAGCTTGTGATTTATGACTATTCTAGGAATCTTATTTCTCAATCTCTTACATACTTCCTCATGAGTTCGAGGCTTAAATATTCTAGGCAAAACTACTCTCGAGGTTCCTTAACTTATTTTTTGGTATCAAATCAGTCCCTTAACTTTTTTTTGTATCGACTTAGTCCCTTAACTTTTAAAAACACGATAATGTAGTCCCATTTAACGTTTTTTTGTTAACACCATTACAAAAATGCTCAGGTGGCTGTTAGATTGCTTATGTGGCTTTTTTAAATGCTTATGTGGTATTTTATTTTCTGACTCATTATTTTATAATTATTTTTAATTAAAAATTAAAAAATGTGAACAATCTTCATCTTCTTCATACCCAGAACTTCTTCATACCCAGTTCTTCATCTTCTTCATACCCAGATCTTCATCTTCTTCATACCCAGAACTTCTTCATACCCAGATCTTCATCTTCTTCATAACCAAACGAAAAACGAAATACAACGGATCTTCTTCATACCCAAACGAAAACGAAATGCAACGGATCTTTTCATACCCAAACGAAATGAAATGGATCTTTTCATACCCAAACGAAATCAGAACTTAAATCAGAACAAATCAACCATGAATCATTTTTTCCAGGATGAAGAAGAGTGAAGAAGATGAAGGAATAGGATGAAGAAGACGATGGAAGAAGAGGATGCATAGGATTTTTTTTCCAGTTTTCACCTATTGCTTAAATTCATGGAGCATGGAAGAAGAGGATGCGAACATGAAGAAGAAGATTTTTTTTCCAGTTTTCACCTAATAGACACGTCAGCCACTGTTAAACGGAGTTAACAAAAAAACGTTAAATGGGACTACGTTGTTGTGTTTTTAAAAGTTAAGGGACTAAGTCGATACAAAAAAAAGTTAAGGGACTGATTTGATACCAAAAAATAAGTTAAGGGACATCGGGAGTAGTTTTGCCAATATTCTATCTCTCCTTTGTTTCCAGCAACCACCATCTCTTCTAATATGGTCAATAAAGTTTCTTCCTTAAGTTCATCCCAATTATGTCGGGCTCTTATGTTACTCATCATTTGTTGTAGTTCACCATCATTTCCATGTTCATTTTCCATTGCCAAAACCACAAAAACAAAAATTACAATAAAAAAATCCATTAATAAGGGAAACAAAATTCGATGACATTTATAGCCATCACACAAACAATCCATCTGGTTCATACAGAAAATAAAATCCAACAGAACTTCAATTCAATCTACAATTTTATCAAAAGTTCTAATTAAAACTACTTTCTCTCTATTCTCTATGTCTATCACCCCACTCCATAAACATCTCTTGTGCAAGGTCATCCCTGAATTGAGTCTATTGGTTGCTAGCTCCTACAGTTCCAACTACATTGATTGGCTCCTCGCCTAGATGTTGTACCTCATCTTCTGCAAAAGGAGAAAATTCGCCTGGATCCAATGCTATGTTTATGTGAATGAAGTTGTGCAATAAAGAACAAGCAAGGATCATTCGACATTGTATTCTAATAGGATATGCCAGACTTCTTAATATTGACCATTGTTTTTTCAATAAGCCAAAGCATCTCTTTCTTATATTCCTTGCTCAAGCATGCCTATAATTAAATAACTCTTCGTGATCTTGAGGTGCACGTCGACCAAGTCCCCACTCTTGCAAATGGTACCGTTTTCCTGTATAAGGGGAAAGAAAGCCTTCTCCATTAGTGTATCCACCATCAACGAGATAGTATGAACCTAAAAATTCTCAGTTTTCCAGAATCCAGAGAAGAAGAAGATGAAATAAACTTTCATTGTGTATTGAATAATCTGAAATGTTACAATAAGGAATCCAGTATATACATTGAAACAATACTAACTCTAACTGTCAACCAGTACCTACAGTTAACTATTATCAAATGACTAACCAAGGGTTAAATAACAATGGTTAAGCTAACTAACAATTACTAATTACAACAGTGGTTATAATAGCTAAACTATTATTTACAATTTGACTATTATCAACATCCCCCCTCAAGTTGGACTGTGTATATTGCACATGCCCAACTTGAAGATAAATGAACTAAAGGACTTGGGATGAAGAGGTTTTGTGAACACATCCGCGAGCTGAGCTTCTGATGGTACTGGAAGAAGATGTACTACTTTGTTTTGAATCTTTTCCCTTATCACATGACAATCAATTTCTATATGTTTTGTCCTCTCATGGAAAGTAGGATTATGTGCTAGATAAATTGCCGATTTGTTATCACAATATATAGCTGAGGGATTGCTCTGTGGAAGATGAAGATCTTTGAGGAGATAGTGCATCCACTGTACTTTGCAAACAAGGCTGGCAAGGGCTCTATACTCAGCTTCCGATGAAGTCCGAGACACAGTATTTTGCTTCTTTGATTTCCAGGATACAAGGGCAGACCCAACAAACACACAGTATCCTGTTATGGAACGCCTGGTATCAATGCAACAGGCCCAATCTGAGTCTGCAAAACCTGATACAGATAATTGATTAGATGCAGGAAACCAGAGACCTTGTGATGGTGCTCCTTTGAGATACCTAAGCACCCGTGTTGCTGCTTGAAAATGAGCTTCTGAGGGCTTGGATACAAACTGGCTGAGCTGCTGAACAGAGAAAGAAATGTCTGGCCGAGTGTTTGTAAGATAAAGTAAGCGTCCAATTAAACGCCTGTATGCAGATTGGTCAGGATATGGTGTCCCCCCTTCGCTACTAAGCCTAACAGAAACATCAGCAGGTGTGGAAGATGGCTTTGCAGCGAGATTCCCACTGTCCTCAAGAAGCTCCAAAGTATACTTCCTTTGATTAAGAATAATTCCCTGCTTGGAGCGTGCCACCTCAAGACCTAAGAAAAAGCGCAATGCACCAAGATCTTTGATGCGAAATTGAGAATTCAAGAGGTGTTTCACAGCAGAAATTTCTTGCATATTGTTTCCTGCCAAAACTAAGTCATCAACATAAACAAGCAATATTGTAATAGAAGGGGGTGAGGACTTCACAAACAAGGAATGATCAGCTTGAGATTGAGTGTATCCCATTGAAAGAAAAGTTGTTGTGAGTTTGTGATTCCATTGACGACTAGCTTGCTTCAAACCATAAAGTGACTTATGAAGCTTGCATACTTTGGTGGAATTGGCAGGTTCAGAAATTGATAAACCTTGAGGGATTGTCATATACACTTCCTCATCAAGGTCACCATGCAAAAATGCATTATTAACGTCCAATTGTTCAAGAAACCAGTTCCTAGCAGCAGCAATAGCTAGGAGAACCCGAACAGTGGTGATTTTGACCACAGGGCTGAAAGTCTCAAAATAATCAACTCCTTCCAATTGATTGTAACCCTTGGCCACAAGTCTGGCCTTGTGCCTCTCAAGGGAACCATCAGCTTTATACTTGGTCTTATAGACCCACTTACACCCAATTGGTGTTTTACCTGCAGGAAGATCAACCAAGGACCATGTTTTATTCAATGCAAGGGCAGCAAGTTCATCTTGCATTGCCTTTTGCCAACATTGGTGAGGGGAGGCTTGTGAATAGGAGGTAGGATCAATTGTTGAGGATATATTGCAGCAAAAGGTTTTATAAGGTAAATTACACTTATCATAAGAAAGAACTGAAGAGAGAGGATAGGGAGGATTACCTTGTGAATGATTGGCCCAGCTAGAGAAGTTACAATGGTAGTCCTGCAAGTAACTAGGTTGGTGAGAATTCTGGTTGAATGTCTAAGGGGTGGTTGAGAGGGTGGTAAGGTGGAGTTATGAGATTCTGGTGTGAAGGATTCAGTGTTTGTGTTGGTGTCTATGGTAGGGACAGATTGGGTAGGCTCAACAGAATCTGTGTAGGATGGTTCAGGTGTGGGAATTTCTTGAAAGGTGGGAGTTTCAAGTGGGGAAAAAACTGTTGAGTCAAAAGAGAACATTGGTGGTTGGGTGGGTGTAGAGTTTGTATTAGATGATGGTAGGATATTGGTAAAGGGGAAATGATCTTCATAGAAGATCACATTTCTAGACTCAAGTAATTGATGTGAATGAAGATCATAGAGGATGTACCCTTTGAGGCCCTCTTTGAATCCTAAAAAGATTGTTTTTCTAGCTCTAGGATCAAATTTTGTCCTATTGGCAGTCAAAGTGGATGCAAATGCAAAACAACCAAAAACTCTTAGGTGTGTGAGGGAAGGTAATTTGTTGTGGAGCATTTCAAAAGGTGATTTGTTGTTAAGTAATGGTGTGGGAATTCTGTTAATCAAGTGGACAGAATGTTTGACAGCAAAGTTCCACAGTTTGTGAGGTAAATTGGCTTGAAAGAAAAGGGCTCTAGCAACATTAAGGATGTGTTGGTGTTTCCTCTCAACAAGGCCATTTTGTTGAGGGGTTTCAACACATGATGTTTGATGAATGATACCTTTGCTAAGATAGAAATCATGCATAAGGAATTCTACACCATTATCACTTCTAAGGTATTTTAGTTTTGTGTTGAATTGGGTTTGTATGTAAGCTATGAATGATGTAAGGTGTTTACGGGTTTCGGATTTGGTTTTCATGAGTATAAGCCAAGTGTATCTACTAAAGTCATCCACTAAGGTAAGAAAGTATTTATGACCAAGAAGAGATGTGTGGGAATAAGGTCCCCATATATCAGCATGCAATAATTCAAAACTATGAGTAGTTGTAGAAGTGCTGAGAGGAAATGTAAGTTTTCTTTGCTTTCCAAAATGACAAATATCACATGGAAATTTCTTATTCTCAAATTGAATGAAAGGGAATTGAGTGGATATACAATGATGTCTATCATGAGATATGTGTCCTAATCTCATGTGCCAAAGGATACTATTATCTATGGTAGGTGTATGGGACTTACAATTTGTACTAGATGGAAGGATAACATTGCAAACAGAATTTGAATCACTAACAAACACAGTCACTTGTGTAGGAAACTTGTAGAGCTTCTTCTCCAACTTAGCTGATCCAATCATCCGCTTGGTATGGGCCTGAAATAGAAAACAGCCTTCATCACTGAAATATACATTTATCTTGCTACTGAGAGCAAGTTCAGGAACAGACATAAGGTTGGATCCAAAATTTTCAACGTATAAGACATTATACAAAACTATGTCTTTGGTAATATGAACTGTTCCTATATGAGTTGCAACTGCTGAGGTGTGATTGGGGCAGTTGATTGTAGTATGTTCAATTGGTCTATAACTAGAAAATAGACTAAAATCTGAGATAATATGATCAGTGGCTCCTGTATCTACTATCCAAAGTATAAATTTCTCACCAGAAACTTGATTCACATTAGTGTTAGAGCTGGCAGCCAGATTGGAAGCAGGAATGTGAGTTATTACTGTGTTGGCAGAGTGTGAAGTCCTTTGAGCTTGCTGTATGGACTGCTGAAGTAGGTCTAAGAGTCCTTTGTATTGATCCTGAGTGAACATAGTGTTGGTGCTGGTGTCAGTGCCCTTATGTTGTCCTTCAGATTTCTGCATTTCACTGTCACTAGTAACAGAATTTGTGGAATTCTTCTGATTTCTTGCTTGATAACCAGGTGGGAATCCATGAAGAAAATAACACGTATCTATCGTATGGTTTGTTTTGTTGCAATGTGTACACAATCGCGCCTGTCCTCTGCCTTGGCCACGTCCAAACCTTCCTCTACCGCGATTATTAGACCCTCCTCTGTTGAAACTTTGTACATGATTTGCCATTGAGGGAGCTTTAACTTCAGTTTCAGTTTCTGTCGTTGTAGGTGATGGACTAGTGATGTTCATATTTCTTTCTTGCTGGATTACAAGAGAATAGGCCTTGGTGATTTGGGGAAAGGGCTCCATCATCATGATTTGGCTTCTCACATGGGAATATTCCTCATTAAGCCCTTTCAAGAACCTAATTGTTTGATCCTGTTCTCTAAATTTCTTCGCATTTTGAGAAGCAGAGATGTCACGCGTACCTTGTGAAATTTTGTAGATATCTTCTTGAATGTCGCCGATCCTGAACATGTCACCTTGGTCAAACCGATCCAGAAGATCTTTCCAAGCATCGTATGCTTTATCAAAGAAGACGATCGACTTCGCAACATTCGTCGAAACAGATCTTTGGAGCCACGCTAAAACCAAATTATTGCACCTGAACCACTGATTATAGATCGAATTCGTCTTCGAAGGTGCCGTGATAGTTCCGTCCACGAAAATCATCTTGTTCTTCGATATTAATGATACACGCATGGAACGAATCCATGGCTGGAAGTTCTTGCTGCCTTCCAATGTTGGTTGAACAAGAACAACCGCAGGTGACTCATTTGGGTGAATATAGAAAGGGTTTGATGAATTAGTTGCAAAGTCAGCATAGCTTTCGAGGTTCTGGTTCGCCATCTCAAATTGATGAAGAAGAAATGTAACACGATGAATTGCAGAATCGAATTGGAGAAAATAGGAGGCTTAATGCGAAACCCTAGCAAAATTGAAATCAAGAAATTGCGAATCAAGAATCGAATTGCGATTGAAATGCAGAAACGATTCGAAGAAGAGAAATGCAGAGTTTTAGGGTTTCAGCGAAAGGGGAAGAGGAACCGATGGCGAGACCAGAGCTCAACGATTGAGCTCTGATACCATCTCAGTTTTCCAGAATCCAGAGAAGAAGAAGATGAAATAAACTTTCATTGTGTATTGAATAATCTGAAATGTTACAATAAGGAATCCAGTATATACATTGAAACAATACTAACTCTAACTGTCAACCAGTACCTACAGTTAACTATTATCAAATGACTAACCAAGGGTTAAATAACAATGGTTAAGCTAACTAACAATTACTAATTACAACAGTGGTTATAATAGCTAAACTATTATTTACAATTTGACTATTATCAACAAAAATATTTGCAACGATTTATTGTTCGTAGTCACATAAACATAAATAAAAAATTTAATTTTAATTTTTAATGCCAATTGGAACAACCAATCCATTTTGTCTGAGTATCACATCACATAATACTCTAGATTCTGAAGTTGATCCTTCCCACGCTGCTAGTGCATCTATAAATCTCATATCTCTAGTAAAAACTCCTACGACATTTATTGCAAGTCCTTCTTTTCTTGTTCAGTATCTAGGCCTATCTGAAGCACTTGGTGTGACTGCTATCAGATTTAAAATTGTTTAGATTAATTTAAAGAGGATAGAGAAGAAATTTAAGAAAAATAATGAGGGTAAAAATGATAAAAAAAAAAAAGTAAGACGTTATACGCTATTCTCTAGTGTTTCAAAAAATGCTACTTGAAGTAGCGTTTAAAAAAATACTAATCGCTACCCAAAAAACGATAAACGCTAATACTAATCAAACACGTCTATTCATCAGCTGCTAATCAAATCTGCTATCCGTTAGCGAATGAGACTTGCCAAATAAATCCTAAGTAACTAATATGTCAATGATATTAAGTTCTAGTTTGAGAGCGCTAACAAAATCTTTTAAGGAAATATCTTTATATGACATCCAATTTGAATTCTATTTTATAATATTAACTTTAAATATGTCAAAAATTGATGATGTTTAAATTAACAGAAAATGTTAGGAAATTTAAGATTAAACACAAAGTACAAAATTTAACATAATAATAGTAATAAAATTTTTTATTTATATTTACTTAAATAGGCCGAACTGATAGGCCTAAAAGACATTTTTCGATGGCCTATAACCAGACCTTTTTAGCTAGATAGACTTTTAAAAAAACTTTTGCATTATCTTTTTTTAAAAAAAGCTTGACCTGACCTAAACCTCACATAGGTTGGGCCGAATATCCCTGTCGGATGACCTGCCGTATTCCCACCCCTAGATGTCACCATGATAGGTAGGAATTCATGTCAAAATATTATTATTTTTGTTTGTACCATTCCTGACTACCCACAGAGTGTCCTAACGTTTTCAGCAAAAGACTAATCTCCGCTCGTACTTAGGATCAAATTTTGCACTGACCAACACCTAGTTTTTCGGTTATGGGAATCGAACCCTAGAGCATTGAGTCAACCCTTCGTATCTCAGGATAGATTAAGCCACAAGGCCAACAACATTGGTTCATGTAAAAATAAAAATATTATGCTTGAATTTGTGATTGTCTGATCCGGTAAAAGGAGATAATAATATAGACTTGAATGTTTAATTGGTGGTTGTGGTGGGATAGCCACTCTTGAAACATTTATTCGTTCACTTATTGACCAATTAAGGGCCATCTAGCAAGAGGAAGCAATTCCAAATCACTTGCATTAGAAAAACACTCATGCGATTTGTAGGGTTTTTGGTTCCCGGCAGCGGCGCAGCTCTGCTAGGGTTAGGTTCGCCCCAGCGGCGCTTTTGTTCCCTACCTTCGTTAGGGCGTCTTCGGTTGCAACGGCGCTGCGCACGGTGGATCTGTCGTCTTCGATCCACGATGCTTCCATTCTGTCTCAACGTTGCTGCTCCCTCTCGGTTTCTCACCAGCAGCTCAGCTTCGCCACCTCCTCCCTATCCACCTGATTCCTCCATTTCTTCTCCCGCCGACGGAGAAGAAGCTCTCCCTCCACCAGAGCCTCCTGATCCGTCTCTTCCTGCGGATCTACCGGATCTAATCTCCTAGCTATTCTCTCATGCCATCCCTTCTACACCTTAGTCACAAATCCCTTTTCTTCTCTCACTCGTCACTGTGGGTTAAAAACCAGTTTCTGCTCTATATTTCAGCTGCTTTAACAGGTCACACCTTATCGCTTATTGGCTCTCAGTTTCGGACCAGTATGCCTCGGGGCCAGTTGGCCTTCAAATACGGGGTAAGTCTGGGCTTTCTGTCTTACCTCCTGTACTAACTTCGTGGGTTTAGTGGTTTGAAGTTGTGGTGCTTTCTGGATTTCTTCGCTGGTGTTGATTGTTACCCAGTTGCAGTTAGATGGGTTCTGGTCCAGATCTACAATGAAGACTGTGGGGAGCTTCTGCAGAATAATAGCTTCTGATGGCTACTCTTGATTTGATTGTGATTAAGGTTGTATTAGGGTGCATTAGGTTATGTTTATGTTTTTTAGTTTATTTAATTTCAGTAGGTCTGGATGTTAGTTGTTGGTATGATTTCTGTTTAGTATTTTTAGGATACTAGTTGTTTCAGGTGTTGTCCTTGTGCGTATCGTTAATTTTAGGGGTTACAGCAATACCTGATTTGAACGATTCCTGTGTGGATCTATAGTTGCTTCTCGTAAGCTCCTAGCTCACTATTCGTGTAATGTTTAGGTGGCCTTGCCCGATATTAATGAAATGTTGCATATTTGACAAAAAGAAAAAAGAAAAAAGAAAAGCACTCATGCATTTGTTCCTTTCTGACCCACATATTTTTTTCTTTTGATCTGCACCGAAATATATCACACAACCACCAACCAGAATGAGATGCTTAAAAACTATACACTTTTTGCTTTCCAAAAAAAAGACATTTTTTAGAAACATCATGAGGTGACATTAATTAGGATTGCTTACAATCTTAGCGTATCTTTGCACAGGCGTATTTGTATTTATTTATTGGCAAAATGCCTTTGAAAGGCATGAGTGCTTTTCTAATATATTTTCATAAATTCTATAAAATTTGTTATGAAAATAGTTTGACTTTATATCATCCTTTATTATAGAAAAAACTTACACATAAATATTTACATGATAAACATTCATACTATATCCCTAGAAAACATTTATACTATAAAAATTTAATTAAGTTATTTATTTAAACAATTTAAATCTTAACTATATGCATTGACAGATCCATAAATATTTGCTCCCGGCCTATACTATTTTCTTAAAAAATATATTATAAATTTTTACGAAATACATTATTTCATTACAGAAAAATTCTAAAATACCTAAATTTCTACAAATTGTATAGCTAAAAAGGTAAAATTAGCACAAACTAATTCTCTTTTTTACTCATCTCTTGTAAATTTTTACATTTAATTTAAAAAATTATCTTATGGGAGCAACCCTTATTTCTTTATGGAGGCAAAATAAATATGCTATATATATTTCTAAGTAAAATAATTTTTCAAGTAGGGGTAAATGCCTTCAATTATATAAATATAGATCGGTCCCTAACTATATGGAGTAGTTAGCCTTAAGAATTTTCTAGACAATAAACAAATAAAATAAGTAATAGAAGAATTTATGGTATGTTTGGTAGCCAAGAAAATCTAGAGAAAAGAAAGGAAAGGAAAGAAAAGTAGGGGAATATTCCATTTTCCTTTGTTTGGTTGCCATATAAAATAAGAAGGAATGAAAAGATTTAGTGGGTCCCATTTTGAGAAGAAAAATAAGGGAAAACACTTTTTATGCAAATGATATATTTAACCTTGCACTAAAATTAATGTATTGCAATGTAAAAAATATTTTACCTTTTTAATAAAGGTTAGTTTTGTCATTTCATACAGATACACTTTTCTTTCCTCTTATTTTATCTCCTACCAAACAAGGGAAGAGAAACATCTCATTTTCTACTCTTTTTCTTTCCTTTCCCTTACCTTTCTTTCCTCTCATTTACTTTTTTAACCAAACACACCCTTAAGCTTCCAGGACGGGAAAATGGGACTAGATTATAGAGGGACGAGGAAAAAAGAAAAAGATGGAAAATGACACTAACAAGAAGTTGAAGCTTGTCAAAAAAAAAGAAGTTGAAGAAAACTATGCTTACTTTGCTATTTCTATCTAACTTCCAATCAAACTAAAACAAGTTATTATCCATTCTCAAGCGAGCATCCAATCTGTCATATGATTTGACTACCAAATTGGAAGATCGTTATTCAATCACTGACCTATTTTTCAAAGTCACGAGTCAACTTGGGAATTTTATTTCTTTATTACGTACCAATCACTCTATTCTCACTTTACACTTTTCTTTTCCATGGCCTAGCTAGGAGATCATAATTGTCGGTGTCGGCGGCTGCGGGGTCCCCATAGCCACAATTTTAGACTTTGAACGAATCAATTTACCAAAGCAATTTGTGATCTATAAAAGACATAAATAAAGATGCATTATGGAATTCTACTGATATACTCTAAGAACAATACCATAATCCGTGTGGTGCACATGACAATAGTGCATTCAAATGCATGACTAAAATGCATAACTGTTTCGGACTCGGTTGAGGAGACAATCCCTACTTTGGGCTGGGAGGCAGCCCACCATTGAAGGAGCTACTACACAGCAGAAAACGTCTCACATTGAGAATGCTCGTGATCCATGTCAGATCATTATCAACGGCAAGCATCGTCTCGCGCAGTCCGACGGCAAAGGTAGAGCGAGATAGTTATTCAATCAGTCTCCGACACTTACCTGACTCTGTAAATAGGGGCCAACCCCCGCTAACAGATACATTTTTTATCACTCTCATACCTCGCTTAGACTTCTTGCCTTGATTTGGGCATCAGAGTGTCTTTGCGGGTACAATCCTGAGCTGAGAATCGACTTTCAGTTTGAACCACGACTTTAGCAAGACCATTCTACCAACTATCTAGACTGACCATTCGTAAGCGCATAAGGTACTACAGATCAATAACAATAGGATATTATCGATTAACATCGTTACAAAAACACAACAATGTCATAAAATCACTCCACATGACTAAAATGCATTGGATTAACATAAATGAGAACAAGAGTTATATTTAAAGCCTTGTTACATGACAAAATAAATCTAGATTGATTAAAGAGAAATGTTGGACAACAAATTGAAGTTAAATGCATCTGATATACATATTGTAGAAGAACTTGATTTCCCATATGAACTACCAAAGACCCTCCTTGGACCTATTTCCACCGGATTGCATTAAATATTCATCAACTGGATTCGTGAAGATAATAATAACATGTAGCAAACCAAAAAGAAATTACATTTCACGTTAGGGGTGTTCGTGGTGCGGTTGTGCCCGAGCATATGCTAAAATTAGAGCAAATCAAGAAACTATGAGGTATAGTTAACTATGCCTCATATGAACACTATGAGGTATAGTTAAATCAAGAAACTGTCCTTGCACCAAATGGGTTTGTGGAATCGTACCTGGGTTTAGTCGCCTAGTACCTTGCTCTATATGACCACGTTTCCGCCCTTTACCATCGACATTCTCCGCCTCTTCAATTCCCTCTTCAATAATCAATGATATCACATTTCAATTCCCACTACAATCATCATTAATCAATAAATTCGAATTCAAATTTGACCCAAGTTCAATGTTGTCAGTTCATGAACTAAGCTATCTTTTAATCTGCCACGCCTCTTAGTAATCTCCACCTAGGTTCAATGTTCAAAGTTTCGATTTGCATGATCATTAATGCCTTCTCCCCTTTCACATTCCACGCCTCATAATTTTACTCTAGGTTCAATACTCTAAGTTCATGAATACCCTCTCCATATTCTGCCACGTCTTTTATTCTTCCTCCAAGTTTAGTGCTCTTAGTTAATGAATTAATCAATGATATCACATTTCAATTCCCACTACAATCATCGTTGATCAATAAATTCGAATTAATTACCTAAGCCTTTTAAACTTGATTTGAGTCCAATGGTGACTGTTCATGAACTAAGATATCGTTTAATCATCCATGTCTCTTAGTATTCTCCACCTTGGTTCAATGTTCAAACTTTCCATCTGCATGCCATCAATAGAATTCGCCCAGATTCCCTCTCCCCTTCACATTCCACGCCTAATAATCTTCCCCCTACAATGATAATACATTTCAATTCCCACTACAGTCATCATTAATCCATAATTTCGTATTTAATTGCATGTGTCTCTTAATCTTCGCCTGAGTTAAATGTTGCAAGTTCATGAACTAATCTATCTTGAACCTACACGCCTATTAATATTCATCACATTGGTTCAATGTTCAAAGTTTCAATTGGCATGTCATCAATTGAATACGCCTATATCCCCTTTACCTTTCATATTCCACACCTCATAAACTTCCCCAAGGTTCAATGATCTGAGCCAACGAATTAATCAATACTCCCCCCGTCCCATAACATAAGGCCCTTTTGAGAATTTTTTTTGTCCCATAATGTAAGGCCCCTTTCTACTTGTCTACTGCATTAATTATTTTTTGACTAATATACCCCTTACTTAATTATTTTTTGACTAATACACCCCTACTTTATTCTCTCTCTCTCTTTAAATTTCCGTTTACATTTCCAAGGGGCCTGCATTCCATTTGTTCATTGAATTAATTATGGCATGCTCCTTTTTTTTCTCTCCCAGTTGTGGGGTTCTGGCCCAGTCCGAAACAGTGGGCCCCCAAGTCAAGGTCGAATGTTTGAGATCGATCTCGGCTTGAGGAACTAGGTCTCCAATTCCCTTTTTGTCTCTTGCACGGTAAGGTGGGAATCCTTGCTTTCCGACGTTCGAGGTCGTGCGATTTTGATGAGATCCTAATTGCCTTAAGCATGTGGAAAGAAACGTATAAAGATATCAGTATTTCATTGACTACAAGACTTAATGGCTTATGCCAATTTTGAATCCAAGTAGCTATCTTGCATTATCATTGGCTGGAGAATTCCTCTCAACTCATGCAACTAAGGTCTACACGTAAAAAAGTTGAAGGAAAATCTCGTGAAGAGTATATTAGTACAATATCATAAAGAATAAATTAGTGCAATTTATTTCCATTTTTAGTACTTTATTTTAGGATTTTATCCAAGACTTTAATTTCATTTAATTGTCTTCTTTATTTTAGGATTAGAATCAATGGCTTTAATGCCAATTAGTTATTTCCATTAAAATTAGGATTTGATATTTATTAGTGTATTTTAAATTTCTAGGGTTTTATTAAGTCAATTGGGCCTGAGGTTCTTTTGGGCCAATAGGGCCTGAGGTTCTCTATATATTGTAGTGCATTTTATGAAATAAACAAGTTGAATTTTGAGTAAAAATTTAGCGACGTGTCTCTATGGTTCTCTGAGCCGTTCTTGGAGCTTATCGGCTTGCCGTGGCGCTCATCCCGACTTATCAACCGAAACCTCCATAGCCGGTTGTGGCGTCTCCTTGACTTATCGATCGGTCTTCCATCCCCGCTCGTGGTGTCTCATTCACTCCCACCTACATGACTACCGAAATAGTCACCGACGGCTCCGAGGTTGCCATCATCTGCTATCAGAGCTTAGGTTCTATCAAAGTGTTATCTATCCTTTTCAATTTTAGTCTCTAAATTTTAGTTCATCTTTTTTTTATTTTGGAAAAAAATCAAAAAAAAAAGGAAAAATTCGAAAATTCAAAAAAAAAAAGAAAAAAAAAGAAGAAAGAAGCAAAAAGAAAAAAAAAAGAGCAGGAAAAAAAAACACTTTTTATTAGCGTTTTTTGTTGTTTGTTTGCAATTTTTTTATGGTTCATGATGGAGAGAAGGTAAAGGGATTATGAAAGATGCATTAGAGAAGAGAAGAAATTGAGAGAGAAAAGAATAGATGAGAAAGTTGAAAAAATGATTGTTGATATTTCTGAAATATACATTAGAGAAGAGAAGAAATTGAGAGAGAAAAGAATAGATGAGAAAGTTGAAAAAATGATTGTTGATATTTCTGAAATGTTATGTAAGCATCTCCGTAAAGCACAAGAGGAATTGGAGTGTGGTTTTGAAAAGAAAGAGGCAAGCAACAGTAGAGAAGTGGAAAAAGAAATAGAGAGAAAAGAAAATGTAAAGAAAGACTTTATCAAAGATTTTGAGTTCATACTCTTTGGTTCTAGATTGGACCAGCTTATTCGATCTTATCAAGAATTCCTTTTCTTGTGGTGATCCTCACACTCATTGACTTAAGAAAACCCTAGAAATTTAAAATACACTAATAAATATCAAATCCTAATTTTAATGGAAATAACTAATTGGCATTAAAGCCATTGATTCTAATCCTAAAATAAAGAAGACAATTAAATGAAATTAAAGTCTTGGATATAATCCTAAAATAAAGTACTAAAAATGGAAATAAATTGCACTAATTTATTCTTTATGATATTGTACTAATATACTCTTCACGAGATTTTCCTTCAATTTTTCTACGTGTAGACCTTAGTTGCATGAGTTGAGAGGAATTCTCCAGCCAATGATAATGCAAGATAGCTACTTGGATTCAAAATTGGCATAAGCCATTAAGTCTTGTAGTCAATGAAATACTGATATCTTTATACGTTTCTTTCCACATGCTTAAGGCAATTAGGATCTCATCAGATTTGGTCTCGATGGCGAGCTTGAGTCACTGTGGTCCTTCCTGCAAAAGCTTGACAAAGCATTTAAGCTCGGAATCAAGTAGATCTTGACTGAGCATTTAAGCTCGGAGTCAATTGTGTCTCGACTGAGCATCGAAGCTCGGAGTCCGGGAGAAGGCACGTGCTCAAAGAGCGGGGGTCGAAGTCACTTGGGACTTCTTCCTCCAGTCTCCGTCTCAGCATTTAAGCCAAGCCGAAGAGGAGGCTGGCTCGCGAAGAGCGGGTTCAGCGTCGCTGTGGACCATTGCGCGCTCCGTGACTTAGCATTTAAGTTTGGAGTCGAGGAGGACGTGTGCATCGTTCTTTGACTGCCTGGCCTCATACCGTCATCCGCCGAGTGGCCAGCTCGGTGTCGGACTTGGGTGAGAGGGGCGTTGTTGCGAGTCGGAAGCAAGTGTCGCCTTGAACCCTGTAAGTTAGGAAAATAGAATGACAGTGAGAAATGATTTTATTCAGGGACGCTATTGGTCCGAATGTTACATTTGATCAGCTATAGTACAACCTGAGTTTGGTAGCGTTCCAGGTTCGGGGTATCGGTTCCTTGGAGAGGGTTTCCAGGTGGTAGGCTCCTTTCCCTGTCTTTACTACGACTCGGTAGGGTCCTTCCCAGTTGGGCACAAGTTTGCCTTCACGGGCATTCCTATTGTCGACGTCGACACACCTGAGGATGAGATCTCCGACGTTGAAGTCTCGAGCGATGACCTTCTGGTTGTATCGTCTAGCAATCCGGGCTTTGACAACGACCTCGGCAAGGTGTGCCTTATCTCGAACTTCCTACACGAGGTCTAGTTCTTCTCTTGCAACTTTGTCATTTGCATCGTGGCTTAGAGGGTATAGAGTCCTCCACGTAGATTCTCCGACCTCCACTGGGATGGTTGCCTCGGTCCCATACGTGATTCTTAAGGGGGTCTCGTTGGTGGTGGAATGCGGTGTTGTTCGATATGCCCAGAGGACATATGGCAGTTCATCAGGCAATGCCCTTTCGCCCCTTTCAGTCTTTTCTTTAACCCCTTGAGCACGACCCTGTTTGCCGACTCTACCTACCAGTTGGTTTGTGGGTGCTCGACGGAGATGAAGTGTTGCTTGATGTTCAGATCTGTCATCAACTTTCGAAATCCCTTATCGACGAACTGTGTCCTGTTGTCAGTGATCACCACGGAGGGAACCCCGAATCTGGTCAGGATGTTCTTTTTGACAAACTTGATGCAATTGTTGGCAGTTATCTGGGCTAGTGGTTCTGCTTCGATCCATTTTGTGAGATAGTCAACGGCGACGATTAAGTACTTGACCCCGCCTCGGCCAGGCGGGAAAGTCCTGAGGAGGTCTATTCCCCACTGGCTGAACGACCATGCTGCCGACAAGGAAGAGAGTTCGGCAAGGGGGCATGGTGGACGTCGGCGTATCGCTGGTAGGTGTTGCGTCTTTTGACTAGGTCGGGGGCGTTCGTCGTCATGGTCGGCCAGTAGTAACCTGCCCTAAGGGCCTTCTTCGCTAGGGCCCGGGCCCCCAGGTGTTGACTGCAGATACCTTCGTGGATTTCATTGAGCACGTACCCGGCCTTCTCCCCTTCGACACACTTCAAAAGGGGAGTGGAGAAACCGCGCTGGAAGAGCTTCCTGTAACACCCCGGAAATAATTTAATTAAAATAGTTGATTGAATTATTAAAATAATTTGGAGGCGGGATATAGATAAATTAAAAGGTTAATATTTTATATGCGTACGAGGTGAAACGAGTAAAGGAGGTGGTGACGTAGAGAGCCCAGTGTTTACTGAGCTCTCAACTTAAACCCTGGGGGTTTAAGCCAAACCCTCATTCGCAGCAAGAAAAAGAAAAACGAAAGTGAGAGTGAGAGAGAGAGCACGCGGCGCAAAGAGGGAGAGAAGAGGAGGGTTTCGCGAAGAATTTCAAAAGGAGATCGTTCGTGTTGCTGTGGTTTTGTTCGTGTCTCGTTCGTCGTGTTCCGGAGCTTACGTTATTCGAGGTAAGGGTGGGCTTAACCTTGATGATGGGTTGATGATAATTATGTGTGGGTAGTCTAGGGTTTTGTTGAGTTGTTCGTGTTGTTGCATATCGTGTTTTCGTTGAGATTGGTGCTTTGATGATTATTGCACGTTATTGTGATTTGTTTCGTTATTTGTTGTTGCGTGATTGTTGTATCACGATGATGGTGTTGTTATTGTTCGTGTTTTTGTTGTTGCTGTGCGTGGTTGATTGTTGTTGTCGCATTGTCGAATTGTCGTTTTTGTTGTGGTGGTTGCGGTGTCGTTGCCGTTAGGGTTTGGTGTTTGGCAATTTAGCGATTCTGGACACAGGTTCGGTTTTTCTAAAACTGGCGCTGTTTGGTTGATCCAAAAATTATGAGGTTGATTGTTTTTGAAAATAGACTTAACGCCGGTCGTTTTGGCACTGGTTTCGTTAAATTCGGAGTTGTATAGCTCGAGTTATAGGCGATACAAGTTAGGTTAAAATTCTGGAAACGATTTGCGTATAGATTCGGTATTTCGGTGACTGGGAACGTTGTATTGACCGAAAAATTATGTGGTTTATTTTTCTGGAAAATAGACTTAATGCTTGTTAATTTGGCACTGGTTTGGTTGCGTTTAGAGTTGTGTATCTCGAGATATGAATTCCACAAGTTAGAGTAAGATTCTGGAAACAATCTGGACACAGGGTCAGTGTTTTGGTTACCACGTTTTCAAAAGAATTCCTTTTCGAACGAATCCAATTTCTTTGAAAACTAGACAAAATTTTCCCCAGTTTATGCACAAGTTTCATGCAATTTGATTGAGTTTTGGTCACTTTGGAATTGCTTGAATTTGAAGGACAGAAACTGTCCTCTTTTGCAACTAGCCTGTGTGCTTTTCGAAAACTGTACCTACTGGACACTCTCCTTCAAAAACTGAACTTAGGGATGATAACCAGACCCATAGGGCTTTCCAACAAGTATTTATTTGTTGAAATCCGATGTTGTTTGCTATTTTAATTAATTCGCTGAAGTAGGTGCGATGTGCCTAGGCGCTGTGCGCCAGTCTTGTGCGTGGTGTGCGTGCGTTATGTCCGCGTTGTGGAGCCGTCTGGTGTTAATATTTCAGGTGCGGTGCTGGTATGCTCAGGAGAGTTTAGTGGTAGCTGTGATGCTACAACTTGGTGCTATTTTTGGTGAAATCATTTGTTTTGATTCTGGTGATATAGTATTTATTTTAAATACTTGTTATGGTGAGTTGGTGCATAATCATGGTGTCGCATTGTCATATGCATGTTTTGGTGATATAGGCTCTGCCTCTGGTGTTTATTGGTGATATGCCTGTCGTGGCTCATTTTGGTGATCGGTACCGCATGCATATGCCCACTGGAGGGGTTGCATATCATCCCATTGTCTATGAATGTTATAATTTTAGTGGTTCACTGTCAAATGGACTTTTCCTTTGGTATCTGGTGCTGTGATATGGTGTAATTGTATTGTGTTGCTGTAGTTACCTGATGCTAGCATATTTTTATCATCTGCTTATTACCTCTGTTAGACTCACCCCTTCTGCTTGGAATGTTGCTCTCATGCGGCAACGCTGCAGGTGATCGCTAGTGCTCGTGGAGGAATTGCTAGGTTTTGCTTCCTCTCTCGTTTGGGTCTGTGTCAGCTCTGATATGTAGCACCGGGGAGTCGTTAGTTATCGTTTTGAACTATTATTTTAGTTATTGGAAATTGTTTTAATTAATTTTGGAGATGTCTTTAATTGTTAATTCTGGAGATGTTTAAACTGGTTAATATTTCCGCTGCTTGGTGATTTCTTTTATATAAATTATTTTGGAGATTTTTTTTTTGGAATAAATGGTGTTTTTTTTTAAAATGGTGAAAAATGTAGCGCCCTTCGAGGTGACTCTGATAATTGTCTATTTAGTTGTAATAGTAAAAGGGGGGTGTTACACTTCCCATCTATGATGGAGTAAGATGTAGCTCGGCGCTGAACCATAGTGGCTTCCTTGGGGTCGGCTGGTTCCACACCGAGCTTGATGTAATCTTTGATGGGTTGTATACACCATGCGTCTCCTGTTATGACGTTGACATCGGACACAGAGGCCGTAGACAGGTCAACACTTGGTGCCGCCAGGTTTTCCTGAATGATGCTCTGTAAATTGCCCGTTGGTTTTGTGCTGGCCAGCTTGTCTACGAGATCAGCTCGGGCATTCTCAGTTCGAGGCACATGCTTCAATTCTACCTGCTCGAAACGAAGAAGCAACTCCCGTACCCGTGCCAGGTTCCGTTGCAGAATGGGGTCGTTTGTTACGAAGTCCTTTTTGACTTGGGAAACTACCAGTAGTGAATCCGTGTTCAGCTCGATGATCTTTGCCCCGAAATCCGAGGCTAGCTTCAATTCGGCAATGCAGGCTTCATATTCTGCCTGGTTGTTTGAGGTGGTGAAGGCGAAACTGAGGGAGACTTCGATCATCAGCCCTTCGGAGTTCTCGAGGATGAGTCCCGCTCCACTGCCTTTTGAATTTGACGAACCGCCAACGGGGAGCTTCCGTTACAAAGGAGTCGTTCCGGAGAGTGATGGTGTCATTTCCGCAATGAAATCGGCCAAGACCTGAGCCTTGAGGGCGGATCGGGCCTCATATTTGATGCCGAACTCAGACAATTCTATGGCCCACTTAATGATTCTCCCTGCGAGGTCGAAACGATGCAAAATCTGTCGGATTGGTTGATCTGTTCTGACAACGATTTGGTGAGCTACGAAGTACGGTCTTAGTCTTCTAGCGGCCGCGACCAGGGCTAAGGCCACCTTCTCTATCTTTTGGTATCGGGACTCGGCCCCCTGCAGCACCTTGCTCACGAAGTACACTGGTCGCTGCCCTTCTTCAGTTTCCCGGATCAGGACTGCGCTCACTATTTCCTCGGCTACAGCGAGGTATAGATAAAGTGTTTCACCCTCGACTGGTTTCAGCAGTATTGGGGGTTCGGACAGTATTTGCTTGAGCTCGGTGAGAGCGTTCTCGCACTCGGGCGTCCATTTAAACTCTACTCCCTTCTTCAAGACTTTGAAAAAGGGGAGTGAACGATTGGCCGCTCTGGATACAAACCTGGAGAGGGCGGCAATCATGCCTGTCAGTTTCTGTACTTCCTTCTTGGTGGTTTGGGGACGCATGTCGGTAACGACTCTGCATTTGTCAGGATTGGCCTCAATCCCTTTTTCAGTTAAGCAGAAACCAAGAAACTTCCCCGCTATGACGCCGAAGGTGCACTTTTCAGGGTTGAAGCTGAGGTTGTTTTTCCTTGCCTCATCAAAGATTTCCTGTAAGTTGGCCAGGTGCCTTTCATCCTCCTTGCTTTTCACAATCATGTCATCGAGATAGACCTCGACTACTATGCCGATTTTGCTACGGAAAACCTTATTCATCATACACTGGTAAGTGGCCCCTGCATTCTTGAGCCCGAAGGGCATGACTCTGTAGCAGTAGTTCCCCTGGCTCGTCATGAAAGCCGTTTTCTCCTGGCCTGGGGGATTCATCGCGATTTGGTTATATCCAGAGTAGGCATCCAGAAAAGACAAGAGTCAGAATCCGGACGCGTTATCCACGTGCTTGTCAATGCTTGGGACGGGGAAGGCATTTTTGGGGCACGCTTTATTGAGATCGGTGTAGTCTACACACAATCTCCATTTTCCGTTGCTCTTCTTGACCAGCACCATGTTGGTGTTAGCCTGTAATTTCGACAGGCTACATTAAAGATGGTCAACATGGCTTGATTTATATTTATTTCACAAAGACCATATTGTTTCGACAAAGAAAATGGTCGTGTGCAAGGTAAACTCGACAAGTTTCCAGGGAAGCAAAAGCAAGAGAGAGGAAAATCGACACAGGCTTTCGACAGACAGAAAACAGAGCAGTTATGCGTTGAAAACTAGCAGTTGGTCGAAGCGTGACAGAGCGGTTTCGGTCGAAAGTAGGAGCGGTTATTTGGCCGAAAGTAGGAGCAGTTACTTATTTTCAAATTGTTAGACAGTTACTTAGTTCGAATTTCCCCCCTTTTTTCCCTTGTATAAATAACTGTTTCTGAGAAGAAACAGGGGTCGCAAAATCACAATACACACCCGATTCCTGAAACTCTAACTTCCAAGCCAGAGCGAAAAACGAGTGGAAGAATCGCTGTACGTGATCGTGTACCATTTTTATGATTCAATGCAATTTGTTTTTCTTTTCTTTACAATTCACGCACCATTTACTGCTTCTTTTCTTTTCAATTCTGTTAAATCATTGCAAATCGTCCCCTTTTCTACATTTTCTGAAACAAAAACTTTTGCAATTCAAAGGCAATTGCTTTGAGATTTTTCTAGTTTGATCTCACAAACCTTCTAATAAAACTAGTGATTGTTTGCTAAAAACACCAGCAAACAAATTGGCACGCCCAGTGGGACCTTGCCTTTGATTTTGTTCTATTCGCTGTTGTATGCACTTAAGAAGTGGTAGAATGGTTCGTTCTGGTACGAATAATGCATCTAGTTCCAACCCTGTGGTTTCACAAGGGCAAGGAACAACAATGGATTCTGCGAGCGTTAGTACAGGACCATCATCGTCGACAACCGTTTCTTCATTATCAATGACTAATGTTGGTTCAACGCAGTCAGAAATGGCATCTCTGCCTATGTCTTTGCCGTTAAGTGCAGGGCTTCATAGCCCTTACATGGCAATCGGAAACGGTTTAGACCCACGTTTGAATAACGTGCATCTACCCCCATTTCCTTTGGGAATGTATGGCATGCCTACTGGAATGCCACATATTTCGACCTTTTCCCCTACACATGTCTCTTCTGAGAGCGTATTTGGTCGAAATCCCCCAGCATTAACCAATACATCTTTGTTGGCCTTAAGACAGCAAGTAGACGAGAGTAATCACGATATGGTGAATATGCTTACCCAACAAATTGGTACAGTTTTCAATCCATTGATTCAAAATACCAATAGCAGTTACCAAATGTTGGCAAATCAGATGAGTAGGATTGCAGACTTCTTTGGGGCTCCGGCGGTTAATAATAGGCAAGTTCCTATTATTGCGGGTAATGCGTCGCCAGTTAACCCCCAAGAAGCAGTTGCAGTCGAAGCGTCGACAGTTGTAGGCGAACTACAAGGGGTAGTAAACCACGTCCCTGAAGTAGTTTTGGTAAATAGACACCAGAACGCTGACGAAGTTGTTCGACAAGTGCAACAACACAATGTTGGCGCAGAAAACAATATAGCTACTTTAGTCGAAACTATTTTGGCGCAAAATGGCCTTAACATAGGTTTACAAAGGCCTAACTTTGTATCACCATTATGTGAATACGTGTTACAAACTGAGTTACCAAGGGGATGGAAAGTTCCCAAGTTTACTAAGTTTGGTGGTGAAACAAATGAGTCCACAGTCGAACACATTGCTCGTTTCTTGACTGAGGCTGGGGACTTAGCACAAAATGAGAATTTGAAGATGAAATATTTTCCAAATTCTCTAACTAAAAATGCTTTCACTTGGTTCACGACCTTACCCCCTGGTTCTATGTTCACATGGGGGCAATTAGAAAAGGCATTCCATGCACAGTTTTACATGGGCCAGTCGAAAATTAGTCTTAAAGAATTGGCTAGTGTTCGGCGCAAAATGCCTGAAGCTATTGATGATTACTTAAACAGATTTAGGCTGTTGAAATCTCGTTGCTTCACACAAGTCCCTGAACATGAGCTTGTCGAAATGGCTGCTGGTGGCCTTGATTACTCAATTAGAAAGAAATTAGACACATCTCATTTGCGAGATATGGCTCATTTGGCTGATAGAGTTCGACAAGTTGAAAGGCTTAGAGAGGAAAAATCTAGGTCGAATAGGTATCATAAGAAAGAAAAAGTGGCATATGTCGAAGAAGAATTTGACGTTACATATAGTAATGTCGAAGAAGAGGAGATAGACGTGGCTGAACTTAAGCCTGGTCCTCCTTATACCTGTAAATTATTAAGGCCTGCGAATGGGAATAACCCTGTAGAGCCTAAGAACGATAGATTTATGCCTAAGACTTATACTTTTGATGTTACTAAATGTGATGAAATTTTTGATCTTTTAGTAACTGATGGTCAAATATTAGTGCCTAAAGGCCTTAAAATACCAACTCTTGACCAAAGAAAGAAAAAGGGTTATTGTAAGTTCCATAATTTTTTGGGACATAACACTGACCGTTGTGTGCTCTTCAGGGATATTGTGCAAAAAGCAATTGACGAAGGAAGACTCAAATTTGCTGATAAGAAAATGAAAGCTCC
This sequence comes from Astragalus glycyphyllos, assembly GCA_963573325.1. Lineage (NCBI taxonomy): Eukaryota > Viridiplantae > Streptophyta > Magnoliopsida > Fabales > Fabaceae > Astragalus > Astragalus glycyphyllos. The sequence goes on along the minus strand of OY754314.1, from coordinate 14,156,192 downwards.
TATGCAGATTGATGTTGATCCATTGCCTAAGGCTGAAGCTATGTACTCTGAACCTGTCGAAGCTGATGTAGGCATGGTGGATGCTCGATTGGCAGATCCTCCTAAGTGTGTCAAGACTGCCACCGAGAAATTAAAAGGTTTTATGTATGCTGAAGGTAGAAAACAGGAAGTGACCCTAAAAGAATATGATGGGAAGATACATGCTGTGTATCCAAAGACTGAGGAAGAATTGATAGATTTCCTCAATCGGTGTAAGTGGAATAATTCTGAAGTTATGCTTTGCCCAAGGTGCAGTGCTGTTTTCGATAAAGAAGCAGCTAAAGCTGTCGAAGGTTATCAGGATCAACAACAACGCAAAAGAAAATGGCTTGATAACAGGCCAAAATTCGACTTTGCAAAAGGAGATCTTCCTGGCTATGAGGCTAAGGTGTCAGCAAAGCCTTCAACAAGTAAACGACAATTTGCTAAGGAGAAGTCCTCAGCAAAAGGGTATTTGAAGCTGTCAACAGGTAAATCCTTTGTCCCAAGTGCTAGTGCTCCTGTCGAAGAGTGGGTGCCCAATAATCAACGTGCTAAAGCTGTCAAGCCAGGTACTGATGCTATTAAGTTTAATTATAAGAATAACTATAAGGGTAAGAACCCTATGACTAGAACACAGTGGCGTCGTTACCAAAGACAACAGAAGAAGAAGGCACACTTTGACATTAACCAGGTTCCAAGTCATTTGGCTAATAATCAAGTTCCACGCAGCATGATAGTGGCTAAGAGTGAGGTTCACAAAGCTGAAGTACCACAAAGAGGAATGCTGATGTTGTTAGTCATGTGTGTGCAGCGAATAAGGCCAAAGGCAAGGCTGTGGTAACAGAAAAGTCAAGAAGGCCTGCTCTTGAAAGAATATTTCCTCCATTGTCAACAGTGAAAGAAAGAAATGCTGATCTCGACATGGATGAAGACATGGAGTCTGATTTTAATGATTCTGAGGATGATTTCGACGTTGTTTGCAATGTGGTATCAATACTGCCTCTGGAGTACGATGTTATCACAGCACCAAATGACGTTGAAGAGGATTTTACAGAGGATATGGCTCATCATAAGCCAATGTGTTATTATGTGATGAACAATGGTTGTGTCGAAGACCAAATGGCTACCTTCGAGAAGCCAGATATGAGTATGCAAAACCACTTGAAACCCCTGTATGTCCAAGCCAAAGTCAATGGTGTTGGGATTAACAAAGTGTTAGTGGATGGTGGAGCTGCAGTGAATTTGATGCCACATGGTCTTTTGAAGAAGATTGGTAAGTTCGATACTGACCTCAGGCCACATAACATTGTCTTAAGCAACTATGAAGGCAAAACTGGCCATTCTTTGGGGGCCATTGAGGTGGACTTAATCGTTGGTTCCATAAAGAGGACTACATTGTTCTTAGTGATAGCCTCTAAAGCGAATTTTAATTTACTCCTTGGTAGAGAGTGGATCCATGGAGTTGGTGCTGTCCCTTCAACTTTGCATCAACGTTTAGTAATGTGGAAGGAAGATGGTTTGGTAGAGTATGTTGAAGCCGATCAGAGCTACTTCCGTGCTGATGTGAACCAAGTTACCAAGGAAAACTTTGAGAAACAAATGGCGAAGATTGCGCCATGTTCATCTTCTAATGAGGCATATGTCCCTGCGGATAATGTTTTTGCCTCAGTTCATCTTGACCCAAATTATGGTTTTGTTTGGGAAAGAGAAATAATGGGAGATGATAGTGTCTATCCTGATGGTGTTTTTCGACCAACGGGGTGGAACACTGGTTCTTGAAAATGTTCTTATGTCAGTGCCCAATGCATGGGACAAAATTACGGCTTATATGGCCGAAAACAAGTTTAAAGCGGCTATGGAGGCCGAAATTATTCAACAAACAATGGCTGTCGAAGCCAGTGAGTTACATGAAGAAAATGGCATAATCATAGATGAAAAACTTGACTGTATCTATGATAATGATCCATTAGGTTTTGAAAAGGATCCTAGAGATTTGACAAAGCATATGCAAGCTCAAGACCCGTTAGAAGAAGTTGATTTGGGAAATGGCTCAATAAAAAGGCCAACTTATATTAGTGCAAATATTGATGCTTCTCTAAAAATCCAAGTCATCACATTGCTAAGGGAGTTCAAAGATTGCTTTGCTTGGGATTACGACGAAATGCCTGGGTTAAGTCGAGAAGTAGTGGAAATGCAATTACCAATTCGACCAGGGAAGAAACCAGTGAAGCAAGTGCCAAGAAGATTTGCTCCTCAAGTGTTGGCTGAGATCAAAGAGGAAATCGAAAGGCTGTTCAGAAACAAATTCATCAGAACTGCCAGGTATGTCGAATGGTTAGCCAATATAGTTCCTGTAATAAAGAAAAATGGGACTCTTAGAGTTTGCATAGATTTTAGGGATTTAAATAATGCATCTCCCAAAGATGAATACGCAATGCCTGTGGCAGAAATGCTAATAGATTCAGCAGCAGGATTTGATTATCTTAGTATGCTTGATGGTTATTCTGGGTATAATCAAATCTTCATTGCTGAAGAGGATGTGTCAAAAACTGCTTTTAGGTGTCCAGGGGCATTGGGTGTTTATGAATGGGTAGTAATGCCCTTTGGCTTAAAGAATGCTGGTGCTACATATCAGAGGGCCATGAATTCTATGTTTCATGATTTTATTGATGATTTTATGCAAGTATACATAGATGATGTGGTGGTTAAATCTTCCTCAGAAAGTGGTCATTTAGACCATCTTCGCCGTTCTTTTGAAAGAATGAGGAAATATGGATTGAAATTAAATCCATTAAAATGTGCCTTTTGTGTGCGTGCAGGTGATTTCTTGGGTTTTATAGTGCACAAAAAAGGCATTGAAATCAATCAAAATAAGACTAAGGCAATTATGGAAACGAAGGCCCCTTCGACCAAAAAAGAGCTTCAATCATTGTTGGGAAAAATCAATTTCCTTCGAAGATTTATATCAAATCTAAGTGGCAAAACACAAGTTTTTTCGCCATTATTAAGACTGAAGAAGGAAGAAGAGTTCAAATGGGAACCAGTGCATCAAGCAGCCTTCGACGAAATCAAGTCTTATTTGATGAAACCACCAATTTTGTTGCCTGTTATTAAACACAAAGTGCTCAAATTGTATATAGCAGCTTCTGATAGAACAATAGGTAGCATGTTAGCACAAGAGGATGATAGTGGTGTCGAAAGAGCCATTTATTACCTCAGTAGGGTCTTAAATGATGCCGAAACGAGGTACTCTCCTATAGAAAAGTTGTGCCTTTGTTTGTATTTTTCGTGTACAAAGTTAAAGCAATATATAAAACCAGCTGATGTTTCTGTTTATTCACATTTTGATGTTATTAAGCATATGCTGTCGAAACCAATAATGCATAGCCGAATTGGTAAATGGGCTTTGGCTTTGTCAGAATACAACTTAACTTATCAACCTCTAAAATCAATTAAAGGACAAGTGGTTGCTGATTTTATAGTAGACCATTCTGTTGTCGAAGAAACATTAAGTTTTGTAGACGTATATCCTTGGAGGTTGTACTTTGATGGCTCAAGCCATAAACATGGAGTTGGGATTGGTATTTTAATAATATCTCCTACTAACATTCCAACGAAGTATAAGTTTAAAATTCGGGATGTTTGTTCCAATAATGAGGCTGAGTATGAGGCTTTAATAGTAGGCCTTGAAATCTTACTTGAGCTGGGGGCAAGTCATGTCGAAATAAAAGGTGACTCTGAGTTGGTTGTCAAACAATTGACAAGAGAGTACAAATGCATTAAAGAGCACCTTATCAGATACTTTGTTGTTGCCAATGCTTTGTTAAAAAGATTTGAGTCTGTTCACTTAGAACATTTACCACGAATTGATAACCAAGTGGCAAATGAATTGGCACAAATTGCTTCAGGCTATAAAGTTTCAAAACAAAGCCTGGAAGAGTTAATCGAAATAAAGGATAAAATCATTTCTGATGACTATGCTTCGTCACTATTGTCAACACCAACAATTGGGGGGGCAACAAACGCAAACGAGGAACTAGTCGTTGTCGAAAAACGTCAATTGTTTGGTGATTTTGACTTGGCAGAAATTTTTGCTCTTGACAATATGACCAATAATGATTGGCGAAGGCCTATTGCGGAATATTTGCAAAATCCCACAAGAAATACCAATAAAAAGGTAAAATACAGAGCTTTGAGCTATGTGATAATTGGAAACGAATTGTTTAAAAAGACTCCTGAAAGAGTACTAGTAAAATGTCTTAGTGAAAATGAGGCATATTTAGCAGTCTCTGATACACATAGCGGAGAATGTGGTTCACACCAAGTAGGCCACAAAATGAAGTGGTTATTATTTCGACAAGGAATGTATTGGCCAACTATGCTGAAAGATTGCATAGAATTTGCTAAGGGATGCCAAGAGTGTCAAAAGCATGCTGGGATACAACATGTACCTGCAAATGAATTACATGCCATAGTCAAACCTTGGCCATTTAGAGGTTGGGCTCTAGATGTGATTGGAGACATAAAGCCAACTTCTTCGAAGGGCCATAGATATATCCTTGTGGGAATTGATTACTTCACCAAATGGGTTGAAGCTATACCTTTAGCCAATGTTGATCAAGAGGCAGTGATAAGGTTTATTCAAAATCATATCATTTATAGGTTTGGAATTCCAGAAACCATTACTACAGATCAAGGATCAGTTTTCACTGGTAGAAAAATGGTAGAGTTTGCTTCTGAAATTGGTTTTAAGTTATTAACTTCGACACCATATTATGCGCAAGCCAATGGTCAAGTAGAAGCTGCCAATAAAGTTATTATTAATTTAATTAAAAAGCATGTAGGGCAGAAGCCAAAAAATTGGCATAATACCCTTGATCAAGCATTATGGGCATGTCGAAATTCACCCAAAGAATCTATCAACACTACTCCTTATAGGCTAACATTTGGACACGATGCAGTGTTGCCTGTTGAAATTTGTCTACAATCAATAAGAATTCAAAGACAGTGGGATATTCCCTCTGATTATTACTGGAATATGATGCTTGACGAATTGGTTGATTTAGACGAAGAAAGGTTATTAGCTTTAGATACGCTTATTCGGCAGAAAGAGAGGGTAGCTAAAACTTATAACAAAAAGGTTAAGTCTAAAGCCTTTAATTCAGGTGATCTAGTGTGGAAGGTCCTATTGCCTATGGATAAAAAAGATAGAGTCTTTGGTAAATGGTCCCCAAGTTGGGAAGGACCATTTAAAATTTTGCAAGTTTATTCAAACGGCACATATGAGGTCGAAGAGATTGGCGCTGATAGAAGGATTTTGCGTATAAATGGCAAATACTTGAAAAAGTATAAGCCAACGTTGCAAGAAGTTAAAATAACGCTGGAATAAGTATAAAGGAAGCGTAAAAACATGGCATTTAAGTTGCCAAAACACTGTCGAAAGCACAGAATAAAAATTGCTCAAGAATAAAATGGAAGAATTTTCATTATAATGTTGCCAAGTTACATGTGCCAAAGGAGGCATTTGTGAATTACATAGTGCCGAAAGGGTAAATAAACTAGGCATAAAATAGACGCTGAATTGCAGTTGGTCTTTTAAGACCAAGTAACTTCTCTTTTAGGTGGTCTTCTTCGACCACGTTGTCGCTTCCCGTCGTTCGGGGGGTCTTTCTTTCGTCTACGCGTTAGGCTTGTAAGCCTTTCAACAGGGTGTTTCCTAGCTTGGTAAACCTCAGGAAGCCCTTCAGAGAGAAGATATTGACGTCCCCAAGGAAGACAGTCATCATCAAAGCAAAACACCTGATGAATCTTCCTGCTCCCATTTTGAGTCTCCCGCATAAACTCAGAAAGTTGCAAGATCAAGTGACATGAAGAAAAAAGGGGCAAAGCCATAATTAGTCGAGATCAAAAACCATCACTTTGAACCTCCAGGCAACCTCACTGCAATTATGAGGAATGAGGTTACGCGGAAGACTCAAAGCAAAGGGAATGATCTTGGAACGGGAAAGGAAAAAGAAGAAAATCATGGAGTGGTGAAGATGAGAAACAAAACTCTTCTATTTATAAGGAGAAGTATGAGAGAGCGTCAGTTGGTTATGAGTTTGGCGTTCCGAGAAGTGAGGCATCACTTTAATTACGGCGTTCTTAACGTAACGGAAAATGGTGGAACCATTCAAAGGTAGAACAGAGAATCAGTAAACATAGTCAAAGGCCGAATTTACAGGCTGTTCAAGTTCAAGGTTTGAATATGAAGCAATACTTAACAGTGGCGACATCAGGTATACAGTGGTTCTACTCAAGTGCAAAGTCTATTTCGAGGGTGAATTCAAAAATGTTCTTTCTCTTCTTCTACTTCAAGCTCAGTCGAGAAAGACATTTTTGGGGGGCAATTTGTTAGCCTGTAATTTCGACAGGCTACATTAAAGATGGTCAACATGGCTTGATTTATATTTATTTCACAAAGACCATATTGTTTCGACAAAGAAAATGGTCGTGTGCAAGGTAAACTCGACAAGTTTCCAGGGAAGCAAAAGCAAGAGAGAGGAAAATCGACACAGGCTTTCGACAGACAGAAAACAGAGCAGTTATGCGTTGAAAACTAGCAGTTGGTCGAAGCGTGACAGAGCGGTTTCGGTCGAAAGTAGGAGCGGTTATTTGGCCGAAAGTAGGAGCAGTTACTTATTTTCAAATTGTTAGACAGTTACTTAGTTCGAATTTCCCCCCTTTTTTCCCTTGTATAAATAACTGTTTCTGAGAAGAAACAGGGGTCGCAAAATCACAATACACACCCGATTCCTGAAACTCTAACTTCCAAGCCAGAGCGAAAAACGAGTGGAAGAATCGCTGTACGTGATCGTGTACCATTTTTATGATTCAATGCAATTTGTTTTTCTTTTCTTTACAATTCACGCACCATTTACTGCTTCTTTTCTTTTCAATTCTGTTAAATCATTGCAAATCGTCCCCTTTTCTACATTTTCTGAAACAAAAACTTTTGCAATTCAAAGGCAATTGCTTTGAGATTTTTCTAGTTTGATCTCACAAACCTTCTAATAAAACTAGTGATTGTTTGCTAAAAACACCAGCAAACAGTTGGACAGCCAGGTGGTATACTTCACCTCTTTTATGAAACCCACAGATAGGAGGTCGGCCACTGCCTTCACCGTTGCCTCGGCCTTCTCCTCACTCTGGGCTCGACATCGCTGTGCCACACACTTGGCTTTGAGGTTGACCACCAGGTGATGGCATGCTACCTCCAGTGGGATCGCGGGCATTTCTGACCCGGACCAGGCGAATAGGTCGGAGTTTCGTCTCAAGCATGCAATTAAGCTTTCCCTGACCGCCTCGGTGAGATCGACCCCCACTTTAACAGTCTTCGGAACTCAACCTGGGGCTCGGGGCGTTTGATCTTTTTCTTAAGTTCCCTGGCTAGTTCGTCGTCGTCCTCGTCCTTAAAGCTATCCAGGTCGTAGCGGGCGTTGACCTCGGGGAGGCACACCTGCAGCCTGCACTGTGTGCCTTTGAGAGCAAGATACTGGCACCTTTTCGCGGAGTTGATGTCGGCCAAAATAGTTATTATGTTGCCTGTCAGCGAGTGAAACTTCATCTTCAGATGTACCGTGGAGGCAACGGCGCCGAGCCTGACTAAAGTCGGTTTGCCCACGATACAGTGATACGGGGTAATCAGTGGTACTATTAAGAATGTTGTCTTGACAGTCCGAGCGAGCTTCTTTCGACCATAGGTCACCATGATGTCGAGGTAGCCTAGGGGAAATCCGTCCCGAGGTAAGGGTTTAAGTTGGCAAGGGACAGGCCGAGCTTGGGAAGGAGGTCTTGGAACATGATGTCAGCAGAGCTCCCTTGGTCTACCAGGATTTGCTTCACCTCGACACCAAGCATGGAGGCCAAGATGATGAGAGGAATGAACTCGTTCGATTCGTCTAACAGATAGTCCTCATCGGAGAAGAAGAGGGGCTTCCTGGATGAAGCCGGGGCCGAGGTGGAGCCAGAGGTTAAGCAGGTGATTTCTTTCCATTTGCGCTTCAATGTATTTTTAGTTTCCATGGTCGAGACGGACGAGCCACCCGAAATCACCATGGAGTGATTGCTTCCACTGTGGTCGCCAATGTTCGGTACCGGAGTACGGGTCTGAAATTCGTGTTGGCATGCTCCGCGATGGTCGAAGGTTGACTTCGGATGAATGGTTGCTGACCTGGGATGGGCTGAGGTGATCTTCTCCCGCGCCTCGGGTGGGGTACCTGCAAGCACTGCGATGCTTAAGTCAGCAAGGGAAGAGAAGAGGTATTTACGAGAGAATGAGTGCGTACCTGGGAATGGAGGATTGCTTGTTTATTTATAGACGATGGCGCTGTACCCAAGCCATTGAATCAGGCGCATGGGTTTTGACCGTTGGATGCGGGAGGTCATTGATTGGTGCCCGTATTCGTTCTTGTGGTAAGCGCGGGTTGGGCCAGGCCCAAGTTGTGGGGTTTTGGCCCAGTCCGGAACAATAATAACTAACTAAACTACTCTCCTTAATTCCTGTGAAGTAGTTAAAAGTGCCTTATATTATGGGACAGAGGGAGTATTAATCATCCAACCTATTAATCTCCCCCTTCATTTATTGATTAAAATTTTGATAATGATGTCATCAATTAAATGCAAATAGGTGTCATTCCCCATTCACCATGACTTATGTTTTCTATAAATTGTTAAGTTCTCAACTTTCAAATCACATATTTTTCATTATTGTTTTCTTCTGATTTTTTATATCGAAATTTGAACTGAAGCAAGTATGACACCTAACTCCACCATCTAAAGCAAAAACAATGCATTAGAAAATGGAATCAAGAAAAAGATTGACCTTGCAATGAGAAGGAATTGGAAGAGAAATGCAACAATTAATGTGTCCATTGGGAATAGTATATGTGTGTGATGCAATAAATGCTATGTAACAAATAATTAATATAGAGAAAATTGAAATGATTAAAATACCATCGGTTTTGACGGATTTTTTCCCGTCTAAATGACAACTTTTTGGCAGACTCTGTATCCTACTTTTACATATAAAAGAATTAATTTTTTTCTAAGGCTCTTAGTTTTGCACTAAGTATCACTCTGCACCACCCTCACACGATTACTCACACTCCTTTCAGTTTTCTCTTCCATAGCGTGCATGTTCCTTTCCTTTCTAACATTCAATTCTGAATTGTATTTTCGTTCTCTCTCGTACTGAACTCATTATTCAACAATTCTAAAATATGAAATCATGCAGGCTTGTATAATATATTAATTAAAATATATTAAAGTTTCATATTTATTATCTTTTGAGTGATGTGTGATTTTAAATAATTTTGACCCCCTTACCCATGAGGGCCTAGGACGGGGTTCCACTCCAGGCCCCACTTAGAGCACAACACTGAGTCAGGTACCCCCCAAATTTTTATAGGGTGTATTCATCGTCATAGTGATATTGATCATAGACGAACTAGGTCACCGGATTTGGTTGTTCCTTCATTCACATGAATCCAGTTCGACTATCTTTTGGGGAAATTGATTTGGCTGTTAATTTGCTAAACATGTCACCTCGTCTAAGTCAACAACTATTAACAAGCCTTGTGTAATATTGTTGTTTAAATTAATGCAAGTTCTTAAGTAATATTGTTGTTTAATTAAGTTAATATATGTTGTTTAATGTAAAATAGGTTTAGAAACTGATTACGTGATAATTTAACACTTTTGTGCCCCATCTTGTGTTTTAATGTGTTTGTTCAGTATGCTGTAGTGTTAGGCGCTATAGCGTTGCGATATGCAGCTGATGAGAGAGAAAATGAAAAAGCAGTTTCTGCAGCGTGTCAAATCACTGTAGAGCAGTGCAGAACTTTTTTTGCAGCAGCCACCCACCTTTTACTTTATGAGACACTTGTCTATTTTGTAATGGAGGATGAAAAGAGTTGGTGGGATGGCTTGTCAACCATTTTAGGAGATATTTTCTTTATATTGAAGCCTCAACCTTCTTCTTCTTCATCATGGAGTTGCTGGTCTGAAGAGAGGAAAGTTTGAAATAACTCTCTTTCACTCCATTTTCGTTCAAGCTCCATTTTAATAATAAAAGTCGAAATTCTGTAGTGCTGTCAGCGATGTTGTAGCATCAGGCGATTCTGTGAGCGATGTTGTAGCATCACAGGGTCTGTCATCATTTGGAGTATTTTCCTTCTCTTTGTGATTTCGGTTTTATGGCTTTAGGTATCACCTTTAAGCTTTATTTCTTGTGCTTGCTGCTCATCATGAGCTGATTCTCTTATAGTTGGTTCTTGTAGTTATGTAATGATATTTTAATAGTTTTAATGCATGAAACTTATTTTAGAATTTTAACCCTTACATGAAACTTCTTCCAATACTTATTTTAATAGTTTTAACGTTAGTATTTTAACCCTTGCATGAAACTTCTTCCAATACTTATTTTAGAATTGATCAACTAAATATAAGTACATTTATAGGTTCAGACATGGTCTATAAATCGAACTCAAGGATTAATGTGGGTGAGTGGTTGTTTTGAGGACACTTAGAACAACCCATGCTTAAACCTAAACATAGGAAAGCATAGTTCATAGGGTGAATACTGTGTGAGCTTAATATACAGGGGTAAACTTATTTAGAACATAGACATAAGAGTGCTATAGTGACTGAAAGGCACGCATCAAACGCTACAGCACCCAGTGCTTTAGCGTCAAACAGAACATTAAACTATTTTTATGAATTTACATAGTAAAAGACATTCCAACTACTCTCATTCTGAATTTCTACTTATCATCTATCTTTACTTGCTTACTTACATTTATGATTATTCACAATACTTGTTGACAACTTGTTATTGTTTGTTGTGTTACTTACTACCTAAATTGCTAATTTAAATATTGAAGTAAACTCAACAATCCTCATGGGAACAATCTTTACTTACTCTTTATTACTTGTTGCGACTGTGTATAAGTAACTACTCCTTTCCGCACAACACCTGATGGTAAAACACTTTTAAGTACTATGTAGTCACTTTTGAAGCTAGTTCTTATTTTGGCTTAAAAGCAGTTTTGGTCTCCCTATTTTATCAAATCCGGAATTTTATCCCCCTATTTTCTTTTTCACAATTTTGGTCCCCTACATTATCAAATTCACAATTTAGTCCCCCTTAAATTGGCATCCTCTTTTTGACTACAATGCTAACGTGGCGGTAAAGTGATGAAGTGGCAGTTGTGTGTTGTACTGACGTAATCATACAAATGTTGATTTTTTTGCAATTTATAACAACTCATCTACTTGACTTAGTGGTAAATGTGGTGACTTTCGCTACAAAAAAAAAGGTTATTAGTGACAGACATTAGCGAGAGAATAATAGTCCCTCGCAAAATTTGGATTTAGCGGCGACAGTTACGATGGAATAGGCCCTGTCGTTGTTTTTAAGAAATAGCAACAGATATACGGGTAATAGAGACGACCAGTCCGTAACTAATTGTTGGGAGAGAAAAATTCATTCAAACTGCACGCCAACCAAGACTTTTAGCGACGTAATGTAAGGTCCCTCGCAAACCCATTTGACCATTTAAAATTTATGGAATTTGTGCAACCATTAGCGACGGACTAGCTGTCGCAAAATCCCTCGCAAAGTTTTTAATTTTTTCCCATATCCGTATACCCTGCAACACTCACTCTTCTTTCTCATTCACAACATCCTCACTCTTCTTCTCCCCTTTTCACCCTCACGAATTTCTTACCCACCACCACACAACCACCACCACCACCACCACCACCATCACCACCACATAACCACCATCAGCTACGACCTACTGTAATGCCCAAAGTAATAGAATAATTACTTTGGATATTACATTGGTTGTGGCTCGTATAATTGGATATGCGTGGTAATTGCTCGATTATATATATATATATATATACTGTTTTTTTTTTATTTACGAAAATTTAATGTTTTGAAGCTTAATTGATTCTTCTTTTTCTATTCGAATTAAACGAGTCCTGGTGATGATTGAAATACAATTTAGTGTAGAAAGAAGGGAGGTTTGTAGCAAAGAATTTTATTTCCACCTCCTTTTTGGGCTGAAGTATGAAATCTAGCCCATTAGCCCAAAGCACACAATTACTTCAGATGGAACATTTGCTATTACCCTCTCATTTGCTCTCTTTTTGAAAAACAGAAAACACGGATTAGAGAGGGGTGATACTTTGTACAACCCCCTCCCTACTCGATGGACACCCCCTACCGTCCATTATTCCCATTTTACCCCTATCGTCCAATTTTTTTTTTTATAAACACCTCCCACACACCCCCCTTCACACACACCCTCTACTCTCCTCTCACACACGCCCCCTCTATTTTCTCCTCCTCCTCGTCGTCGCCGCTCCTCCTCTTCATCTCAGAAGGTAACTCTCCGTCTCCCTTCTCACTTTTAAGTTAAATTCTATTTTTTTTCCACTGTTTTCGACTGGTTCGGCGTAACAGAGGACGAATTGGTTCGGCGTTGCAGAGGCCGAACCAGTTCGGTCATCCGTGCGCTAAACCCAGTTCGGATCACCCAGGGCCGAACCGTCCTGAGACCTCTCAGTTTGTTTTTGCAGATATGGACCACTTCCAGACCACTGTTTTACGCGATGCTGGGTTTATCGAGCTACCCAACTACATTCGAATCCTACCACTGCCTTCACACGTATTCTTCTACTTGGAGGTGGGCGTTGTGTTGCCCGGTACCCTTCGCGATGACTACATCGCCACTGATACCGGTCGTTTCTGTGATGCGTACGGGGTCGACGATAGTGTCGTGGTGAACATTCAATACACCCAGCAGGGGCGCTTCATTGTCGTCCAGACGCCGAACTCCCCCGCTACTGATATGCTATCCAGTGAGTCCACTGATGATCCTGACAGTGACTCAACTGATTCCGATTATCGGATTTTTTTGGCCGACCACGATGGGAGTCACGATGGGAGCGACGCTGGATCCTCCGACTCCACTGATCGCGATGACGCTGGATCCTCCGAGTCTGATATGATTGACTAGTAGTTTTTGTATTATCAATAACGACTAATTGTAATTACATTTATTAATGAAAAGAAAGTTAGTAATGAACACAAAATTGAGTACTATTTAAATTGCTCGACAATTTTATTATTTAAAAATAGAAATACTACAATAAATACTCGAAATACACGATAAGAAACCAAATAAGAAAATTAAACGAAACTACTTATTTTTGGGGAGCGTGCTTTCCATAATATAAATGATCTCTTCCGGAGTGCTCATAGTTTCGACAAACAGCTCAATGAGCTGAAGTCCCAATGGGGTGTTACGGTGATGTTCCATCATTGCGCGAACATCGTCGTTGCTCCGGATATCCATAGCTTCATAGCGGAGAGTGCCGTCTTGTAGGCATACGCACTTGCGGTAACGTATACGAGATATGTCTTTGCGCCACTCCCCTTCTTGGCGAACCTTCCTCTCCACCTTTTCCTTCAACTGGCTGAATGTTATATTTTTGTCCAACCTACAGAAGTAGTTGTCGCGAGACTTAAAAAAAACACCATCAGCCCTGTTCTCGACTGTTCCAGGGCGATGGAGGACAATTAGAAATTTTTCTGTAGATCTCTGTGTTGGGCACAACTCCCATTTTATTGCAGTATGCAACGATTATATGGAGACTTGTTTTTTTGAAATCATGTATGCAACAGATGTTATTGGGCATGTGGTACAGAAGGACACTCTAAAAGAAAAGGAGAAGGATGGAAGGCGTAGCATTCTGCTTGACCTTGTGTTGGAAGATCAATCGTAAAATTTCACCTCAACATATCTAACAAATTCATCACGTATATGGTTTCATTAACTGCTATACTCTTATACCTAATATATACAATTTCATTATAATTCAGTAGCAACAGGATTAACTGCACAATGTGGGGACCGTACGATAGGCGGGTGCATGGTTTTCTTGAGAGCCCGGCCACCATTGCATCCAAAGAACCAGTGGTTGTTATAATACAACTTGCTCGTTTGACCAAATTCCTAGGTATCCTTCTAGCACTCTTGATAGTTATTCATTCATTTAGACCATTTCAGACTAATCTCAGGAATTAATGTTATACATACATATCAAGTAAATAGAGCTCTCAAACCTTGAATATTCCCCCAGGTGTGAATGGTGTTTCTTCTGGTTTTTATGGTACTAAGCTTTTCATTAACGATGACATACCTGATATTGTCCACTATAAGAGCAGGTATGAATACTTTATTACTACTATACTAAATCACATTGTTTTCACCATATTAATTATGGTTTATTCGTTTTGAGTTCAATTATGCACAATTGGAGTTGTATATTTCCAGTTTATCAGCTGACCAGGCAGGACCTTCCCAACAAGTTGGACAAATGATTATTCCCACAACTGTTTCTTTACATGATGAATTGCTAAAAACACCCAAAATGACTATTTCTGAACTCATTGAATCAACCATGGTAACTTCAAGTCACAATTTAAGAATAAAATATGGACAGGCCTAATAAGAAGCTCAATTCCACTAAAAAGCGTTTCTAATGTTTCCTAGGAGTGTTTTGGAGTTGTGTTGGTAACCGTGGTTGACATAAACACTAAAAAGGATGGTCATACAATTCATGTAACAAGTGCCTTAAGGTTGTAACCAAGGTTGACAACCATTTCTGTAGAGTTTATTGGTTTAGGCTTTAGTCAGTGTGTGCTGCAGTGTAGTGCTGCAGCATCGTGGTGCTATAGCACCTGTCACAGCACCTGTGAGTTGTGTTTCTGTTATTCAGTTAGATTCTATTATTGGTGGTTATATAGGGAGTTAGTTCAGTTACACCTTGTAACTGGTTTTTGAAGCTATCCTAATGTACCTATATATAATCATGTAATGTGGGAACTGAATAATGCAATCAATACATTCAATTTCCAAATAATTCTCTTAGTTCATTTTCTTAATTCTCTCTCGAATTCATAACTGAAATTGATCACTCTCAGTCTTCTTGAGGATTGAATCATAACAATTGGTATCAGAGCACATGGTTAGCATTTCTTGGGCAAAGGCGAAGGTGTGGCGTGTGATCCTCGAGGAAGATTCAAGAATGGGTTCTGTGAAATTCGAGGTGGAGAAATTCACGGGGAAGAATGATTTCAGTCTTTGGCGAATGAAGATGAGGGCGTTTCTGGTTCAACTGGGTATTGAGAAGGCACTTGCAGGTGAAGCCAAATTGCCTAATATATTATCAGAAGAGAAGAAGCAAGACATGCTTGAAAGAGCATACAGTGCTTTGATTCTGTCATTGGGAGATAAAGTGCTAAGAGAAGTCTCGAAGGAGAAGACAGCTGCAGGAATTTGGCTCAAATTGGAGAACCTATACATGACCAAATCCTTGGCTAATAGGTTGTATTTGAAGCAGAAGTTGTTTACCTTCAAGATGGCATCTGGAAGGAAATTGGAGGATCATATTGATGATTTTAACAAGGTGATACTTGATCTTGAAAATATTGAGATCAAGGTGGATGATGAAGATCAAGCCCTCTTGTTGCTAAAGTCACTGTCAAATGAGTATAGAAATCTTGCAGATACACTCATCTATGGAAGAGATACATTGTCACTTGAAGAAGTTCAGAATGCCTTATTCTCAAAGGAACTCGCAAGAAGGTCAGAAACTGTTGATGATCAACAAGCCGAGGCACTTAATGTTAGAGGAAGAACTGAGAAAAGAGAATTCAAGAACAAGCAGAATGCAAGGTCAAAATCTAGAGAATTCAAGAAAAGGACCTGCTTCATTTGTAAAAGTGAGGATCATCTCAAGAAGGATTGCCCTGAATTCAAGAAAAAGAAGAAGAAGGGTGGAGAGCACAAGATCACAATGGAGATGCTGATGTAGTCTCTGAAGGGTATGAAAGTGCTGATGTGATGTGTGTGACTGAAGCACCTTGCAAGTGTAAAAGATACAGAAAGCACAAGAACCATTATGGGGTTGATAATATAGACTTGAATAGCTATGTGAGTGCTGAGGTATTATGCATTTCTGATGTGAAACTCTACTTGCAATGGATCCTTGACACGGGATGTACTTTCCACATGTGCCACATGAGAGAAGGATTCTCTACATTCATTGAAATTCATGGTGGAAAGGTACTGTTGGGGAACAATCAGACATGTAGAGTGCAAGGTATAGGAACTATCAGGTTCAAATTGGCAGATGGTTCTATAAAGGTGCTGCAAGGTGTGAGATATGTACCTGAACTGAAGAGAAATTTAATTTCTCTCTCAATGCTTGATTCACAAGGTTTTGACTACAAAGGAGGAGGTGGAGTTATCAAGGTGATAAAGGGATCTATGATAAGATGAAAGGAGAACCGGTGAATGGTCTTTACAAGTTGCTGGGGAGTGCTCTAGAAGGAGCATCAAATAATGTCACAGTTGCTGAGATCACTAAATGCAGCCTATGGCATAGTAGGCTGGGGCATGTGAGTGAGAAAGGGCTCAAGGAGTTGAGCAAACAGAAATTGCTAGGTGATGATTCCATTCAATCACTGGATTTCTGTGAGCAATGCATCTTTGGCAAGGCAAAGAAACTGAAGTTCAACACTGCAACACATTGTACCAAGGAAAGGTTGGATTACATCCATAGTGATCTTTGGGGACCAGCTAGGATTCAATCTCATCAAGGATCTAGATACTTCATGACACTGATTGATGACCATTCAAGAAACGTATGGGTTTACATGCTTAAACATAAAAGTGATGCTTTTGAAAGGTTTAAGGAATGGTGTACTCTTGTGGAAAATCAAACTGGTAGAAAGGTTAAGAAACTAAGAACAGACAATGGCCTTGAGTTTTGTTCTGAGGAGTTCAATCAATTCTGTAAAATGAAAGGAATTGATAGACAGAAGACTGTTAGTGGCACACCTCAACAAAATGGATTGGCTGAAAGAATGAATAGGACAATTATGGAGAGAGTTAGATGTATGATGTTGAATGCTAACTTGACTCATCAATTTTGGGCCGAGACTGTCTCTACTGTTGTATATTTGATAAATAGATGCCCATCATCAGCTATTGATATGAAAACACCTGAAGAGGTGTGGTCTGGGCACCCTCCTGACTTGTCAAATTTGAAAATTTATGGCTGTATTGCTTATGCACATATTAAGCAAGGTAAACTTGATCCAAGAGTTGTGAAATGCATGTTTATAGGGTATCCTACAGGTGTAGAGGGCTATAGACTGTGGTGTGTGGACAAGCAACTACCTAGGATCATCATTAGCAGGAATGTTGAGTTCAGAGAAAATGAAATGTTTTTCACTGAGAAGGTGGCAGAAAAGAAGCAAGGTGACCATAATAATGATGATAGAGTTAAGTTTGAGGTGGAGACCTTACAACAACAGATAGGTGGTGCTGTAGCACCAGAAATAGCACCAAAAACTGTACAGTCAGAAAGTGAAGAAACCATGGATTTTGGTAGACAAACCAAAAGGGCAGAAGCTTGTTGGATGTAGATGGTTTTTCAAGTTGAAAGAAGAGATACCTGGTGTTGCAAAGGCTAAGTTCAAAGCTGGATTGGTGGCTAGGGGTTTTACTCAAAGGGAAGGAATAGACTATCATGAAGTGTTCTCACCTCTGGTAAAGCACACATCTATTAGAATGATCCTGTCACTTGTTGCACAAGAGAATTTGGAGCTTGAACAATTAGATGTGAAGACTGCATTCCTTCATGGAGAGCTAGATGAGCAAATTTTCATGACACAACCAGAAGGTTTTGTGAAGAAAGGTGATGAAGGGAAGGTATGCTTACTGAAGAGGTCACTTTATGGTTTAAAACAGTCCCCTAGGCAGTGTATATGAGGTTTGACAGTTTCATGACCAAAAATGGTTTCAATATATGCAAGTCAGATAATTGTGTCTATTGGAGGAAGACCAATGCTGATGAGATTGTTTACTTGTTGCTCTATGTTGATGACATGCTTGTAGCATGTAAGAGCAAGGAAGAAATCAAGAGGGTAAAGCAAATGCTAGAAAGTGAATTTGAAATGAAAGATATGGGGGCTGCTAGCAAGATTTTGGGAATGAAAATTGCTAGAGATGGAAGAACTGGCTCACTCACTCTGAGCCAGAAAGATTACATACTGAAGGTTTTGAAAAGATTCAACATGGATCAATCTAAACCTGTTGCAACCCCCTTGGCTCAGCATTTTAGGTTGTCACTAGATGATACACCTAAAATTGATGAAGAAAGGAAATATATGGAAGGTGATCCATATGCAAGTGCTGTAGGGTCACTCAGGTATGCAATGATATGTACTAGGCCAGTCTTGGCTTATGCTATGAGTATTGTGAGCAGATATATGGGGAAGTCTGGCAAGCAGCATTGGGAGGCATTGAAATGGACTCTCAGATATCTGAAGAGGACAAGTGATGTAGGCTTGCCCTTCCAGAGGCATGAAGACAGCATCTCTGATGTAACAGGTTTTGTGGACTCAGACTATGCTGGTTGCCTAGACACTAGAAGGTCACTAACTGGTTTTGTGTTCAAGTTCTGTGGGAACACAGTCAGTTGGAAATGTTATTTGCAGCATGTGGTGTCATTGTCCACAACTGAAGCTGAATTCATGGCAGTCACTGAAGCTATGAAGGAAGCAATATGGATGAAAGCTTTGGCTTTGCATTTGGGAGGACAACAATCTGCATCTAAGGTGTTTTGTGATAGTCAAAGTGGTATACATTCGGCTAAGAACCAAGTGTACCATGAGAGGACTAAGCACATTGATGTGAGGCTCCATTTTGTGAGGGAAATTGTGAGGGAAATTGATCACTCTCAGTCTTCTTGAGGATTGAATCATAACAATTTCTACTGTGAAAGTTGTCGTTCTAATGTTACTGCTTCACTAAGGTTAATGAAATGTTTATATCAATGCCTACATTTCTATATTAAATGAATCCAGGTTTTCTTATCAAAAACCATATTCACACCAAATTAATACTTTGATTAGGTTCAAACCACCTTCAAGTTATAGATACCACTGGATCTACCACATTTACCCTTTTCAACTCATTGGTCTCCTCCTTTGTTGGAAGGTCCGCAGAGGACGTTATACGTGCAACTGAACAGGTTTCATCTATTTAACAGACATTTCCAATTACATTTATGTTTTATTTATTAAAAAATGTCTTAACATAAAATTGACCATCTAACAACAGCTCCCCAACCATGAAGACATCCCTGAGGAATTCAACAGCTTTTTTGGGAAGACTTTTCTATTCAAAGTTCAGGTTGCTGATATCAACATCAAGCGTGGATGGCAAACTTATACTGCCAAGAAATTTACAATCGAGGACTCCATCATCAACGATTTTCTCGACAAACATAATATTGAAGTAAGTTTTAAAAACAATTTATTAATTACATTAAGGTTCCACTCTTTGATGAAATGGCAACTTTTATATAAATTGTGCAACTAATTGTGGCCACATTATCTACTTAGATTCCCCATTCAGATCATGATTCTGAACTTCAAAATGATTTGGCTAAGCTGGAGGAGGACAATACTGTGGTAAGATACTAAGTGGTTGTTCCCAGATGAACTTCATCATGATATTGAATTTCAAATTATGATTTTTGTACTTTCAATTTCAGATAATACTTGATAATGACACTCCTACCAAGCCAGTATCACAAGCTATGTCCTCAGACATAACTCCTCCAACCAATAATCCAGCCAAGCGGGCTCTTTCCGCACTGGATTCCCTTGATCTAAGCAACATGGATTTTAGACCTGAATCTGTTAACAATAAGCCCAAAAACAACCCCAAGAATGAGTTAGAAAATACTGTGGGATGTTCCTAAAGCATTATATTGACAAACCATTTTATTTTAAAACATAACTAATAGGGTGTTTATAGAGGTAGCATAACAATTGTCAAAATAAAAAGATAAGTAATCTAAATTAAGCTATATGTAACTAAGGTGTTTGTTCTTTCAATTTTAGATCAATCTTGATAATGATACTCCTACCAAGGCACTTCCAGAAGCTATGTCCTCAGAGATAACACCTCCAATCAAGAAGGCACTTCCAGTAGCTATGTTCTCAAAGATAACTCCTCCAACCAAGAATCCTGCCAAGCGTGTTGTATGTTCAGTGGATCCCCTAGATCTCAGCAACATGGATGTTAGTCCTGAATCAGTTACAAAGATGCCAAAGAACTCCCCCAACAATGAGCTTAAGGAGTAATTTGATGATCTTTTGTTTTCTGTGGTCGGCAATGTTATGTTTAGATTTTGCATTTAAATCCCTCCAAGCCAAAACCTAATGGCACTACTGTTATGTCATTTTCATTCGTGCGCTTTAGATTACGTGTAATTTCATTCCAGTAACGACCACAGTTGTATTATATAATTATCGTAATGATATTAACTATTTCCTCTAAATCAGTTTTAACTTGCTGCTTCAAGTACTACATACAAATCACAAAATGTCTATAAGAATTCAACATATGGTTTTCCCACGCCAATACGTTGACTCCATAATATGCTCTGTTTGTAAAGAAAAAGTTGAAAATAATTATTATTCAAGACTGAATAATATAAAAATATACCTAACAATATTTGCCAAATGACAAACATAGTAGGCAATTACTATGGGTCTATATACATACGTCAAGGAAAAAAAACTGTTATCTACTAAAGTATACTGATCCAATTTAAATGTGTAAACTAAAGCTTTTAATGAAGTGGTCCTTCTGCTACATGTGTATATATAATTATTGAATTTTTCTTGATACATCGATTGAAGTATAAATATTGTGAACATTCTTACTCCTAACCACAAACTTAGTTTGCATCCCAAATGTCGTATATTTGGGGCCCCTTTAATGATTGTATGTTGGTTTTGTTTTATCTGTTTTGTTGACCAAAATGTCTTCTATCATTACCCATTCATTATACCTTTTATTGAAATTTTTAATGAAATTCATTTCTCCTCAAAGCAACCAAGTTGTCAACAGCTGTATACATAGTTGAACATTTTTCCTATATATATAGACCTATTTCCATTGACAATGCTCATGTACTATCATAGTCAAACAATTATAATTCGTTAATCTATCATCTCCACCACTTAACTTCTCTACAACTTTCACTCGCCTCCACCTTATAAGTTTAGTATCTTTAGTATAAACCGTTATAGTATGTATTACTGATATTGAATTTACAATGAAACAATCTAATTGTAAACAAAGAGAAGGATGTCAATTTACTCCTCCAACCAAGCTTCCCATCGGTAAAAGTCAAATTGGAAGTGGAGCAATATCATTCCTTCGAAGTCATCACTCTACCCCTTCATTCTGCGAACAACATTTCAATGATGGTATCAAAATCTTCATTTATTTCCGAATGAATGACATTTTTTTAAAGTGTGATACATATTTGTTTCTAAAATATATAACTATTTGATAATCAGTTTCATCATTTCAACCCCTCCCTGTGTCTCCGTCCATTAATGGCCCTATTAAATCCCCTCTCGGGTCTACACCGCATTCCTGTGTTCTTGATGGTATGTTATTTAAAGAATTTGTTAAAGAAGTTATGGTTAAATGGTATATTCAACTAACAAGTGCACCGTACAAGTTATTTCCACATAAAGATGATATCATGGATATATGTTGATTACAGGGTCGACACCACGAAATAACCAGTTCATGGAAAAGAGAATGAATAGCCTACAAATAGCAACTGAAAGAACAACACCACCACTCAGTGATATTACTAATGGTAACTATGAAACCAAATATCAACATTGTATAATTATTATTTATTCCTATTTTGTATAATATCAGTAATTGCTATTGATATTTAGCTTTGAACATCCTACCGTCACCCATTACACCTATTCCTACACTACATTCAGACCATTTTGAGAACCGGTCCAGTCACCAACAATTTTCTTGCAATGGTTAGTTTGTTTGCCTTTAGTAATTAAGTTAAATCCATTCAATATGAAAGAGATATTATAAGTAATTTAGTTTGTTTTTTCAACCATATCATGTTGGAGCAGAAAGACCTTATGTGCGACCGGGAAGACACATATTGAAGAGGAAATCACCTTCCAATACAAATGCTCCAAATCGTGAAACTACTTCAACAAATAGACCAAGACCCAATTGTCATGTACTGTCACCAACATCAGTTGAAATCCAAGACCAAAATATTGTAATGGGTAGCGCCTCTAATGTACATGATATTTCATCGTTCGAAGGTTTGTTTAGTAACTACCATCCATGCATACACTTTTTATTGACATTTAATATGATGTTACTTAATTACAAATTGAGCAACATAATTTTGTCCCTAACTATTACTTTTTATTAGGTGTTGATATTTCTACAAATCAAGAGGCTTCACAATTTATCTCCACTGTTGTTACAGCATTACCTGGTACCTTATTGTATTTTATTTTAAAAAACAAAATTCGTTACATTTCTATTAGTTAGGGAATTGTAATAAAATTATAATAATGTAAATATTATTATAGAGTATTACTAAAACATATACTAACTATGCTGTTATTTCTTCTCAGCTTCCAATGGTCTTTACTTTGACATTGGTGTTCCTTCATGTAGTTGCCAATATTGTGGTGCCATGTTATGGTTTGATGAAAGAAACCAAAAAAACTACAAAGCCAAAGATCCGAAGTTCAATTTATGTTGTTCTCATGGACGTATCATTGTTCCTCTTTATATTGAGCCACCTCAATCACTCTATGATATGTTCCGTTCAAATGATCGTAGAAGCAAAATATTTCAATCTAACATTCGTTCTTTCAACAATATGTTTGCATTTATGTCTATGGGAGGAAAAATTCAAAGAGAACTAAATGTTGGTGGTGCTCCTCCTATTTTTAAGATGAATGGTGATAATTATCATCAAATTGGAAGTTTAATGCCACTCCCAGGAGATCATCCCAAATTTGCACAGTTATATATATATGACACTGATAATGAAATCCAGAATCGTATGGGTGTAGTCAGGTAACATTTTCATTATTGTATTTCAAAATAATATTTATGTAATCAAGTTTAATTTTATTTCAGTTTGATATGTAATTCTCTTCCTATGTTTACAAATTTATTATTTTCATTTTTTTGTTATAGTTATAATATTGAATAAGTTACTTTTTTTTATCTACGAGTATATATAGGATGCAAGATGATGCTACATGTATGCAATCAGATATAGTAAAATTCTTGCGTGGCCTACTTGATACATGCAACCCGTTTGTCAAGATATATAGATTTGTTCGTGAACGTATTGCATTTGGTCCTCAACAAAACATTAAACTTCGGATACTTGGAAAGCGCGGTAAAGATTCTAGAACATATAACCTTCCAACCGCATCCGAAGTAGCCGGCATTATTGTTGGTGACTTCGATTCTGCACATCATGATAGGGATGTAGTTGTTGAGTTACAATCTGGATATTTGCAACGTATTTCAACTTTAAGCGCAGCCTATGTTCCACTTCAACACCCATTGCTTTTTCCAAGGGGTGAGGATGACTGGTCTGAGGATATTCAATACAACCAAGACACTAATGCGCCCACGATTCAACGTCAAAAGGTGACATTACGCGAGTGGTTCGCATATCGCATCCAGCAACGAACAAATGAACATTCATTGCTGGTAAATGGCAGAAGATTATTTCAACAATTTTTGGTGGATGGATATAGTATGATTGAAGCTCAAAGATTACAATGGGTTAGGTCTCATCAAACTGAAATTCGAGCTTAAGAGGGGATCGTAATCCTTCAATGGTTGGGAAACGAATAGTACTGCCATCAACATTTACCGGTGGATCTAGGTACAAGCAGCAAAATTATCACATTTACTTGCAACCCCAAGTGGCCGGAGTTAACAACCTATTTGGAGACCTTAAATCTAAAGGCTGAAGACAGACCTGATTTGGTTTCACGAATATTCAAAATAAAGTTGGATAAGTTAATTAGAGATATAAAGAAAGGTCAACACTTTGGGAAAACAAGAGCAGGTATGATCTTTGACCCTAATGATGCTTAAAATCTTTTTAGTATTTTATTGCATCCTTTTAATTAATGTTTTTGCAGTGATATATACAATTGAGTTTCAAAAGCGTGGGCTTCGACATGCACATATTCTTGTATTTTTGGCACCAAACCATCGCATTTTGCGACCATCAGATATCGACCATATAATAACTGTTGAGATACCAAATAAAGAGACAGATCCTCATCTTTACAAAATTGTTTCTAACTTTATGGTTCATGGGCCATGTGGTGAACAAAGGCTATCATCACCATGTATGATTGGTGGCAAATGTTCTAAATACTTCCCAAAGAAATTTGTTAACACAACTACCATTGACCCTGATGGGTCCC
Organism: Astragalus glycyphyllos; assembly: GCA_963573325.1. NCBI lineage: Eukaryota > Viridiplantae > Streptophyta > Magnoliopsida > Fabales > Fabaceae > Astragalus > Astragalus glycyphyllos. The sequence goes on along the minus strand of OY754314.1, from coordinate 14,131,717 downwards.
CAGTTTACAAAAGGACAGATAATGGCTCAGTTGTACAAAAGGGAGAAGCATTTCTAGACAACAGGTTTGTCCCATTTAAGCAATATTTTCACATTATAATTATTTCCATATTGTGTTTCACAAATACATAAGTGATTTTTACAGATATGTGGTGCCATACAACAAGTCATTGTTGTTAAAATTCAACGCCCATATTAATGTTGAATGGTGCAACCAATCTCGTTCAATAAAATACTTATTTAAGTATGTAAACAAAGGCCATGACCGTGTCACTGCAACATTCTATGAAGAAGGGAATGAGTCAGGTGAAGTTAGAACAGTTGATGAAATTAAGCAATATTATGATTGTCGGTATCTATCAGCATGTGAAGCCGTATGGAGAATTTTCAGTTTTGACATCCACCACAGGGACCCATCTGTTGAGAGGCTTATGTTCCATCTACCTGGAGAACAATATTTGATTTTCAATAGACGAAGGCCAATTAATGATGTACTTGATAGACACAGTTCTAACTTCACTAAATTTCTGGCATGGTTTGAGGCAAATCAAGTTTATCCATCTGCAAGGGAGTTGACCTACACCGAATTTCCCACAAAATTTGTTTGGAATCCCAAAGAGCGTAAATGGTTGCCTAGGAAAAAAGGTTTTAGTATTGGTCGTATGCATTTTGTTCCTCCAGGAACTGATGAAATTTTTTACATGAGAACATTACTTAATTATATCAGAGGTCCCACATGTTATGAAGACCTTCGCACAGTGGACGATAATGTTGAACTAACTTTTAGGGATGCTTGCTATGCAATGGGTTTACTCGATGATGAAAAGGAGTATATTGATGCAATAAAAGAAGCTGCCCATTGGGGTTCCTGTCACTATCTAAGATCACTTTTTACGATTTTATTGGTAGCAAACACTATGAGTAGACCTGAGTTTGTTTTTCAAGAAACTTTGATTTATCTCAGTGATGATATACTTCACCATCAAAGGCGCATTTTAAGAGCTCCAGGTAATGCTATGTTTTGATTATGAATTTGTTTTATTCCACTAAATTGTATTTTGATGCATATGTTAAAAATATTTTACATTTCCATATAAATCTAATTAAGATGTCAATGTATTACCATCTCTCCTTCTACTTTAAGTATATATATTTTGCAATCAAGACGAAAATAACATCACAAGATTTACCATGAATTTGAGAAAGTTTGCTTTTTTTAATCCAGATTTGTCATTAACGGAAAGTCAACTACAAAGCTACTTACTGGTTGAGATTGACAAGTTGTTACAAGCTCACAACAAATGGCTTTCAGATTTTCCATCAATGCCCATCCCAAATCAAGACATAAGCTCCCATCAAGACAACCGACTTTTAAAAGATGAATTAAACTACAATAGAGTTGCACTAGCTGAAGAACATATTCAGTTGTTGTCTACAATGACCCATGAGCAACGTGGTGTGTATGATTCAATTATAGAAGCAGTGAGTCATGACCGAGGTGGGTTGTTTTTCCTAAATGCCTTAGGTGGTGCTGGGAAAACATTCATATGGAGAGCCCTTGCTGCAGCATATCGTTCAAGGGGAGAAGTGGTATTAGCGGTTGCATCGAGTGGGGTAGCAGCTCTACTTATACCAGGTGGCCTGACCGCTCATTCAAGGTTTGCTATTCCAATAGTTGGTAATGAAGATTCCACATGCAACATAGCCATTGGTAGTGATTTGGCTCAACTAATTGAGAAGACCAAGTTGATTATATGGGATAAAGCCCCAATGATGCATAAGCATTGCTTTGAATCTGTTGATAGGACCTTAAGAGACATACTTAGGCATACAAGAAGGGGGAATGAGCATCTTCCGTTTGGTGGTAAAGTGGTTGTGTTGGGTGGTGACTTTCGTCAGATACTATCAGTAATACTCAAAGGTACAAGGCAACAAATTGTGAATGCAACAATAAATTCCTCTTACCTATGGAGTCATTGCAAGATAATGACATTGACCAAGAATATGAGGTTAGCCACTAATACAAATGATGATGTTTTGGGGGAAAGCCAAAATTTTGCTGAATGGATATCAAAAGTTGGTTATGGGGCAGTTGGACAAATAGATGATCATGTTAGTAAGTTAGAAGTACCCACTGAATTGTTGTTGCACGGAACTGGTGAACCTCTTCATGATATTGTTTCATCTACCTATCCCGATTTCCACAGTGAGCATAATGAAGCCCAATACTTTCAAAGTAGAGCCATTCTTGCACCTACAAATGATATTGTTGACAATATAAGGCTGCTCAGCTTACAACTTCTGAAAAAACTTATTACAGCCTTGATACTCCTCATTCAGACCTTCATAATAATGACCACGTGGACAACGTACACACAACTGAATACATAACGTACACACAACTGAATACCTCAACTCAATATCTTCACCTGGTTTGCCAAATCACGTGTTGCAACTAAAGGTTGGTGTACCAGTTATGCTTTTAAGGAACATTAACCAAAATGCTGGTCTATGCAATGGTACTCAAATGATTGTGACGAGGCTTGGTAAGTATCTTATTGAAACTCATGTTATTTCAGGTAACCATGTAGGGGACAAAGTCTATATACCTCGCCTTTCATTGACTCCATCTGATGTTCGCATTCCGTTCAAGTTCCAGCGGAGACAATTCCCATTAGCTTTGTCATTTGCTATGACCATCAACAAAAGCCAAGGACAATCTTTGAAGGAGGTTGGGTTATACTTGCCTACACCTGCTTTCTCACATGGATCGAAAATTGTATGTGGCATTTTCAAGAGTAACCTCGAAGCATGGATTGAAGGTTCTGCTATTAGATGAGAACTCAAACGCGGATAGTGTCACGAATAATGTTGTATATCCTGAAATATTCAACCATCTTTACTGTTTTTATATATCTGTATCCCTACTGTTGCTTACACTATTTTTAGTTGTTATAAAATAAAAGTGATCACATTACAATTTGTTGAAGCCAATACAATGTTTTTGGTAGGTTTCCCCAATAATCAAAATATTTTAACTAAATTCACTACGTTGTACACTAAATTGGGCCTGAGTCGCTTTTGTAGAGTCCCACAACTTAAACACAAAATTCTTTAAACAAGGTAAATCGTTTCTGCATATAGGTGATTCATTAATTAGAAATATACTAGTTATCCACAAATAGCATTTCATGTTTCATGTCAAGCATAATTACTATGTTTCTTAACAGCAGTAAAGGTATTAACAATTTCAAACAATTAAATTTCACCTGAAGTACTAATCATAAACATTAACAGTAAATATTCATATTCATATGACACTACATACCCATATAACTAATAGCAAAACCCAGTCATGAAAACCTCATTGAGGTACGTCAAACAACAAAACTAACATTAGTTCAAAAGTAATACTAAACAACCATTCTACTACAAGTACATGTTCCCAACTTTACAAACTTCAAATATTAGTATCAGGAACACTTTGTTACCATGGTTGTCTGATAATCAAGCTTTAAAACCACCCACAACTGAATTGCAATCACTAGGGCAGCCATTACCAGTCATTTTCTTCTTCAGGTGCACATTCACATTTTCCTGCCGATTACCAGATTTAGAACGTGTGTTGTAAGCAACACTCGTATGATCATCATTAAAGCATCCTAAAGCATCTGAGTCCAAGTTAGTTTCCTCCTCATCCATAGACATTTCATCACTATTAGTAGAGAATCCAGAAACAGATTCAGAATCTGTTTCAGGGTCACCGGCAAATGGTCCATACTCGTTGAAATAGCGTGATGATGCTGGTACAAATAGCTTGAAACTCCCATTTGACAGGTAAGTGAGACGAACAACAGCATATTTCTTGTATCCGTACTTTTTACATATACGGCGAGTGTTCGTGACAAGGTATGGCTTACCATTTTTGTTAACAGAAATGGTTGCATCAAATGTCCTTCCAAAGGGGTCTTCAAGGGTCAGATTCGTCTGTAATGTGTGCACATACCTATCATAGAACCCTTTAGGAATCTCCACCTTGTCCTATGCAAACATATGAAAAAATTGTTAACAAAAATCATTATCGTAGGCAAACTGACTATAATAGCAGATTCAACGGGATAATCACGAAAATGCACTTACAGTAGCTCTTTCAGCATTAGCAAGAAAAACTTTGCTACCATGTGATCTCCTATAAAATCAAATACTGAACCCCTAAGTAAAAAACGAGCAGTAAAAATCGTTACTTTAAAAGATATAAGAAATATTCCACAGGACTCAAACACCCAAATGTCTGGAAACACAGATTCCTTAAGATACAGATTATTCTAAAACCACCATAACTTTGAAAAAAACACTTATATAAATGTCGAAACCCAGATTCGTTAATGTATTCTTAAAAAACCACTGATTTTGAAGTTAAATCAGATTGCATGCAACAAACTTCTATAGAAAGATATATGATCAACTACTGTTGTTAACATATTTTATGATCTCAGCAACATATCATGAAACGTGTATATCAAATAATGAAAGCTTAAAAACTGTTTATGGTAACATTCAAATGTATCATTATAAACCAAAAAAACAGAAATACCTTAACGAGAACGAAACATTACCTCATCTCCTTCGCTCAACCTTCTGTGAAACGAACTTAAAGTATTTTTCTGCGTGTCAGGATTTTTTCCTTATCTGTTGAACTCTTTGTTTTCCTTAGCTTTACTTCAACCACAAAGTAATGATATCTGAAAAGATATATCACTGTAGTGGCTTTCTTTGTCAACATAAAAAGCAGAGAATTTTAAAGGTTTGTAACTTTTCAGTATCCACTTAATGATGAAGTCGTGCCACCGTTTAAACTCACGCGTCCGTCACGTGGCCCAACACCTAACATCAATTCAAAGCGTGTAATATGAATTATTAACGAATGGTGTCATCATATATAAATGTTCAGCAAACAGCCCTTGGGTCATCATATTTCATACAGCTTTTTTTTAAATATACAAAAAAACTCAAAATAGGAATTATATAAACTAACGTGATTTCGACATACCGTTTCTACAAATCTTAAAACACATTTTTCATATCTTAATTACGAATGATTAAAACAGGAAAATCTAATATTAGTTGGTTCCATAGTATCATTTCAAGTGGATACTTATTCTAAGTTATTAGATGAGAATAACATAAGTTCACTGAAAGTATGCATATGTAATTTTCATTTGACAGATATTCTATTTATTCATCAAGCAATGTTATATATGCCCCCAATAAGTGAAATGAAAGAACTACATTTATAATGCAACATATGTACATCATTAAGCAACCTAATGCATTATGCATAACAAAACCTATTTGGAATAATTTTTTTGCCAAATTAACATCAACCAAAGACATAAGTTATCAACTTCATTAATTTTGTTACAGTCATTATAAATTAGATATTTTTCCATAATAATTTGTTAACTAATTATACAGATTCCCATATATTCGTCTCATTCTAACAAGGAAAGCATAAAATTCACCAAACATAATTAGAGTTAGTAATTTAAAACTTACATTTTCTTCATTGTTCTGTTCGAAATTGCTTGCCAATTCTTAACAAAATATTACCTCAAAACCAGTCTAATCACTATCTTCAGGTGTCATGTACCCCCATGGCCTCCCAGACTAATTACTATATTCAGCAACCTTTAATACCTTCCTCTAATTTATGTTGTAAGATTATTTATTATTTGAAGTTTGTTTCATGTAACTACATATTCCCAACAGCATTATATTTGGACTAATATTAAAGTATACCAACCTGGAATAGTAAACTATGTAAGTTATAAAAACTAATCAAACACACATATTTTAAACTAAAAAAAGCTCAATAGTAGAACCATTATATTAGCTATCAAGGTTCATTCATGTAATAGATAAACACTTAGACTCTAAGTTTGCACATTAGAAATACCAACAAGTAAATAACAAGTTATATTAACAGTACATCATCAACCCCCAATAATGACAGTCCACACCATTTGTTTGTAAATACAGATCTTCGTTTTTGCCTGCAAACAATTACAATGGTCAGTATTGGACATAGCAGCAAGTTATAATGTTATGGTTGATAGGTTGAGTCTCCACCATAAAGGTCTAACATCACAACTAAGCAATTCCAACCTATTGGGGCAAAATTTATAAACAAATCCATCCAGTAAAACTAGTTGATATAAACGAATCATAAATAAACAACATTAACTGCTCGACATATATGTCAATGTTCCAATAATTTGAACCATTAAACATGTATAAAAATACTACAATCACTATATAAAGCACTAATTACGAAATTTAAAATAATTTTAGTTTGTTTTTCTGCCAATAGCATATGAACCACTATTCAAGATATCTTCAACTTTCAGATGGTAACCTACCGTAACTGTTCATGCATGTTTCTCCAAACGGAAATAGTCTTCTCCGCGCATCTTGGAGAATTGGATTTCCCTTACTTTTGATAGATCATTATACTTCACAAAATCATACCAACCTACACCAAAATCGCCCTCACTTCCTCTCCCACTCCATAGAATTGACCAATCCTTCATTTGACCATTGAGCTCCAGAACAGTTACATTTCCAGGTTTAACAGTAAATATTGATTTTGCAATAGCAGCAGGTATGTACTGTCAGAGAACATTGCACACCGCCCAAAAATAAAAAATATGAAGCTCATTCATATCAATATTGTCATTTTCAGAGTATTATATGTAAATTAAGGGTTGTGAGAACTTACCAGAGCTCGCCAATCTGTTCTTGATGACTCAGTTAGCTCTATTTTACACACGACTTCTACATCTTCATTCATATTAAGCCCATTTGGTAGATTCCTTTTTGCAGAAACAATATGAGGTGAATTCCTTCTCACAACTCTAAGTTCCATCTCTGAATGACTTCTTAATTGGAAGAACAAGGCATCCATGTATTTAAATTTGCAGTGTGACGCTATGTCTTCCCAGCCATCTGTCAACCAAGTTTTATCTTCATATCTATACCATTTCACTTGCCAAACAGTTCCATCATCAATAAATAGTGTGATAGTAGGTTCAAGTTTGCTGGAGTCATACATTGAAAAGCAGCTTGGCAGCGGCTACATATATTTATAAACGTAAATAAAGTTAATAGCATTAATGGATCAATAGGTATTTATTTAAATAAGACATTTTATAGTCAATTGTGAAACTAAATTGTCCAAAACTTGCATACCAGTTTTTCTGCATAGCAATTCAAACTATACCATGTCATCATACTCAAAGGCAATTCTTTTGGTGGTGTTGGACATGATGTATCTTGACCATATTTGCTATTAAAGCATTGCACATCGAATGATGACCTCCCATTATACTTGAACAGTATAGTGTGTGTGCTTCCTACATTCTACTTGTTTGCTATTGAATTCCATCCTTCCGTAAACCAAATTCCCCCATCACACTTCCGAAACAGTACTCTCTGTTCGATATTGTCGAATGTCTTCAGCGACAATGGAATTTCCAACTCAGATTCCCACTTTGGTGTGAACTCATGAGGCAGTTGCTGGAAAAAAAAATAGAACATTATACATGCACAGTTATAGTAGTGGGTAAATGATTGGAATTTAGTGTGATTTCATACTCACAATGTATCTATGTCCTTCTCTATTGCATAACACCACCATGTAATCAACCCCACCAAATAAATTCATGTGGTTGTCAGCACCCTCTTCATCTTCAGCATTAAAAAATGAAGCTATTGATCCTATTGTCAGGCCCTTACTTAGTGTATAGGTAGCACTAACTAGGTTCTGTTCATGCATTCTTATTATCTTCATCCTCAATAGTCCGGATTCTTCCAAACGAAAAACTAAGAAATCATTCAATTTTAGACAACATTCCTTCACAACTTCCTTCCAACCTTGAGTCAAATACAAATTACCGTCTTCAATTTTCCACTTCAGCAAAAATGTAGTCCCATTTTCTATCATGATATTCACGGGGTTTGTCATGATTCCGTGTATACGTTTCCAAAATTCTACAGGCAACATCTGTAACGCCCTAAAATTTAATCAAATTATTTCGAAGTTGGATTGCCGTAGGATAATTGTAAGAATTGAAATTATGGGCGTAGTAGCTATGTTGAAAACGAGTTAGATGATAATCACGTGTTGTGGGCTAGTTAAAAATAGCATTGGGCTCCCTTCCTATGTGGATAAAGTCCCAAATAATTTAGCCCATTATGTTTCTCACTTATTATAAGTGGAGAGGATTAATTTAGGGTTGAGAGAGAGAGGAATTTCGGATTAGAGTAGCCACCAAAGAGAGAGAAAAGAAGAGAGAAAACAATTCCCGTTTTTCTCAAACCTGTCACCGTAAAATTGCGATTCCGGTTTCGTTAACCGTTGGATTGTCTTCGTTTTTGGGCAGCAGGTTCGTGAGATATAGTTCTACACTTTCACCGTTCGGATCTTCGGAACGAGTTCTGAGGAGAGAGATATTGGCTTTGCACTGAAGCTGCAGTTTGGGGGAGTCGCCGTATTCGGAGATCGTTCGTGTTGCTGGGGTTTTGTTCGTGTCTCGTTCGTCGTGTTCCGGAGCTTACGTTATTCGAGGTAAGGGTGGGCTTAACCTTGATAATGGGTTGATGATAATTATGTGTGGGTAGTCTAGGGTTTTGTTGAATTGTTCGTGTTGTTGCATATCGTGTTTTCGTTGAGATTGGTGCTTTGATGATTATTGCACGTTATTGTGATTTGTTTCGTTATTTGTTGTTGCGTGATTGTTGTATCACGATGATGGTGTTGTTATTGTTCGTGTTTTTGTTGTTGCTGTGCGTGGTTGATTGTTGTTGTCGCGTTGTCGAATTGTCGTTTTTGTTGTGGTGGTTGCGGTGTCGTTGCCGTTAGGGTTTGGTGTTTGGCAATTTAGCGATTCTGGACACAGGTTCGGTTTTTCTAAAACTGGCGCTGTTTGGTTGATCCACAAATTATGAGGTTGATTGTTTTTGAAAATAGACTTAACGCCGGTCGTTTTGGCACTGGTTTCGTTAAATTCGGAGTTGTATAGCTCGAGTTATAGGCGATACGAGTTAGGTTAAAATTCTGGAAACGATTTGGGTATAGATTCGGTATTTCGGTGACTGGGAACGTTGTATTGACCGAAAAATTATGTGGTTTATTTTTCTAGAAAATAGACTTAATGCTTGTTAATTTGGCACTAGTTTGGTTGCGTTTAGAGTTGTGTAGCTCGAGATATGAATTCCACAAGTTAGAGTAAGATTCTGGAAACAATCTGGGCACAGGGTCAGTGTTTTGGTTACCACGTTTTCAAAAGAACTCCTTTTCAAACGAATCCAATTTCTTTGAAAACTAGACAAAATTTGCCCCAATTTATGCACAAGTTTCATGCAATTTGATTGAGTTTTGGTCACTTTGGAATTGCTTGAATTTGAAGGACAGAAACTGTCCTCTTTTGCAACTAGCCTGTGTGCTTTTCGAAAACTGTACCTACTGGACACTCTCCTTCAAAAACTGAACTTAGGGATGATAACCAGACCCATAGGGCTTTCCAACAAGTATTTATTTGTTGAAATCCGATGTCGTTTGCTATTTTAATTAATTCGCTGAAGTAGGTGCGATGTGCCTAGGCGCTGTGCGCCAGTCTTGTGCGTGGTGTGCGTGCGTTATGTCCGCGTTGTGGAGCCGTCTGGTGTTAATATTTCAGGTGCGGTGCTGGTATGCTCAGGAGAGTTTAGTGGTAGCTGTGATGCTACAACTTGGTGCTATTTTTGGTGAAATCATTTGTTTTGATTCTGGTGATATAGTATTTATTTTAAATACTTGTTATGGTGAGTTGGTGCATAATCATGGTGTCGCATTGTCATATGCATGTTTTGGTGATATAGGCTCTGCCTCTGGTGTTTATTGGTGATATGCCCGTCGTGGCTCATTTTGGTGATCGGTACCGCATGCATATGCCCACTGGAGGGGTTGCATATCATCCCATTGTCTATGAATGTTATAATTTTAGTGGTTCACTGTCAAATGGACTTTTCCGTTGGTATCTGGTGCTGTGATATGGTGTAATTGTATTGTGTTGCTGTAGTTACCTGATGCTAGCATATTTTTATCATCTGCTTATTATCTCTGTTAGACTCACCCCTTCTGCTTGGAATGTTGCTCTCATGCGGCAACGCTGCAGGTGATCGCTAGTGCTCGTGGAGGAATTGCTAGGTTTTGCTTCCTCTCTCGTTTGGGTCTGTGTCAGCTCTGATATGTAGCACCGGGGAGTCGTTAGTTATCGTTTTGAACTATTATTTTAGTTATTGGAAATTGTTTTAATTAATTTTGGAGATGTCTTTAATTGTTAATTCTGGAGATGTTTAAACTGGTTAATATTTCCGCTGCTTGGTGATTTCTTTTATATAAATTATTTTGGAGATTTTTTTTTTGGAATAAATGGTGTTTTTTTTTAAAATGGTGAAAAATGTAGCGCCCTTCGAGGTGACTCTGATAATTGTCTATTTAATTGTAATAGTAAAAAGGGGGGTGTTACAACATCTGCAGATATGGACATTTACAAAATGAGATATTATGATGTATTGTTGTTATATATTTGGAAAAAAATCATGCAACGTATCTTACCATCATTTCTTTGGACATTTCATGGCTATACATTCTAATAAAGTTCATCCTTTCTGTCTTAATTGTAGTCCCAACAGGGTCTTTTAGAATGTGTGTGTTGTCAAAGAAGAGTACATCAAATTTGGAATCGCCTTTGTAAGAAATCAGAGCCACATCTTTAAGGGTCAAGTTGAATGCTTTACGAACCTTCAGCTATCCTATTGTTAACCAAAGCTCATTTTGTTTACACGCAAACTCTACATTCCACACTGCTCCATTTGAAGTTTTTATTTGTAATGGAATTCGCAGGGTATTGTCGTATTTAGATACAAACAGTTTAGGTAGTTGCTGGAAAGAATGAAAAAACATAAATTTGATTTTCAAAATATTGGATACAAATTATATTGAACGACATTTAACAATAAAGATAGTGGGTGACTTACAATGGATGTATGGTCCTCCTTTTCATGTGCTACAAGGAAATTCTCCATTCCAAATGCTATGTGTCCTGGATGAATTTTCTGAAATAACAGAACACCACATTCGCTTTAAGTTCAAATTTGTATAAAAGGAATATTAAAATATTAAATTAATCAAATTCACTTACAAATTTGTCTCCTTGTATGTACTTAACTTGTAAGAATGGTATTTCTCAACCAATATAATGCAATACCATGGAATTTCTCAAGCAATATCATGCAGAAAAAGATACGTTACAAAATACGCTGTTCCTATGGTAATACATTCAATCCATGCATATATTTTGCACTCTAATACAAATTTAATCTACCGAAATTACCAGTCCTTGATTGAAAACATTTGCATAAATTTAATCGAAACATAACATGATATAATAATAGGTACCGACACAGACATATAGAGCTACTACATTAACTTATGAGCTGAAAATAATACAAAGGACATACAAGTTGATGTTAAATAAGTTCAGATATCACTTTAGTAGATCATAGAATAAGTGCTACCCAAAATTACAACATAATATTATAAAGGCTTAAATATGTATTCTGCCCCTGCAAATATCACCATAATCCAGTTATACCCCTGTAAAAATAAAAACTTTAAAATTACCCTTGCAAATATAAATCGCTTACGGTTATGCCCCTTGGTCAGCTTCCCATCCAAAAAAATAATTTAAATAAGGTTTAAATATATGTTCTGCCCCTGCAAATATCACCATAATCTAGTTATTCCCCTGCAAATATCAGCATAATAGAAAAATTAAAGATTTTGACAGGGACATAACTGGATTATAGTGATATTTGCAGGGGCATAACTGGATTATGGCGATATTTGCAGGGGTAAAACATATATTTAAACCTTATTTAAATTATTTTTTTGGATGAGAAACTGACCGAGGGGCATAACCGTAAGCGATTTATATTTGCAAGGGTAATTTTAAAGTTTTTATTTTTACAGGGGTATAACTGGATTATAGTGATATTTGCAGGGGCAAAACATATATTTAAGCCTATTGTAAACCTCAAATTACAGTTGTAGATTTTTTTAAGAGTCTTAATTAGTGTATCTTATTTGTAAGTCTAATCATAACTCTTAATCTCCGTGCGATTCTAAGATATGATGCTTCTATTCCTGATCTTCAGTCAAGGAGTGCTACCAAGTTCAGCAGCATCATCCTCATTGGGTCGTGCCTGTCCATGAATACTAATGTCTTCTTCGGATTGATGAACACAATGATTATCAACATAGTTGTCATTGCTTGTAATTGGTTGATTATCGTCAGCTAAAGTTGATGTTGGGCTATAGTAGCATTCCTCACCCGTATCAAACATTCTAATAGCATAACCAATAAACCTTTCGGGAGCATCATCAGAATTTGGGCTTTTTGGTCCTACACATGGGCCTGAGTAATGAGAATCAAATTTTCCATCTTCCTCAAATTCTTGCTGATCAAAATTATAATAACCTCCCTGCATCGTTGGGCTACTGTTTCCATTGAATTGCACTTCAGTGTCTGAATTTTCATATTCATTCCCAAATTCATCGTAAGCTCCCAATTGTGTTTCATAGATTTTGATTTTACCATTACATGGGTTTGAAAGGAATACGACAGACACATCCACAATATCAAGACCCCTGCATATATCGTTAGTGTTGGTATGAAGATAGGATATTCCATTGATCGTAGTACCAAGACTGCCTGCATATTGTTTGCCAAACTTATCTTCTACAACTATCTTTGACGGAAAGAGGTTTGTGAATGTATCATAGAAGGTCATAGGGAAGGTTAAAAAGTCCTACGGACATAGTAGGAACTAACACTTGAGTGGAATATTGATGGGTATCCAAAAACAGAGTAAGTGAAATGAAATTATCCTTGTATTGATGAAACCAATTCTGAGGATCTCTCAGAATTGTTAGTGATGATTACAAGGAATTTGATTGAATGGAAAAGTAAATGAAAGAACAAATACCAGCACAGAGCAAAGAACTCTGCCTAGCCCAATCCCAGCCTTAGCTAATCCAAGCCTAAACAGAATATCACACAATACCCACCCTTATACCTCACATTCTCTCTCCAATCATCAGGAGATTCTCCTCCTCGTGCCCAGAATTGCCACCTAGGCAATTCTGTTACATCATAGTGGATGCATGATCCTGTGGGGCCCAATTAATTGGTTTCCACTTCCCACGTTCATAAACATTAGTAATATTACCATTCTGTCCTTCATTAGTTAGGTTTGCATCAACACTCCCCCCTAAAAGCTTCACCTTGTCCTCATGGTAAAGTTCTGGGAATGCCTCCTTCATTCTGCTCAGCAGTTCCCATGAATTCTCACACTCAGGCGGGTCTTTCCACTTCACCAACAGCTCTAATTCCTGCTCAGATTCACCTCTCACAGCTAGGATATCCTCTGGTTGTACTTGCAGCTCTAAATCTTCGGTTACATAGGCTGGCAGTGGCTGTGCTATGGTATCATTAGTCACTGTAGGCTTTAACAATGACACATGGAATACTGCATGGACCTTGCTGTCCTCTGGCAGTCTCAATCTATAAGCAACCTCTCCAATTTTCTCCAGAATTTCATAAGGACCATAGTATCTGGGGCCCAATTTTTGATTCACCCTCTTGGCCAGTTTCTTCAATTTGTAGGGTTGTATCTTCAAATAGACCATGTCTCTAACCTTGTACTCCACATCTCTTCTCTTATTATCTGCTTGTTGTTTCATTCTGTTCTGAGCCTGTACCAGGTGGTCTCTGAGAACGTCTAGCATCTCATTTCTGTCTTGCATCATTCTGGTCACTTCTTCCATAGGAGTTACAGTTGAATCACCTCTAATTACTGGAGGTGGATCCTTCCCATACAAGGCTTTGAAAGGAGTCATTTTGGTGGCAGCATGATAGTTTGTATTGTACCAGAATTCAGCCCAACTCAACCACTTATGCCACTGTCTTGGTTTAGAGCCTGTCATACATCTGAGATACGTTTCAAGGCACCTATTTACCACCTCAGTTTGGCCATCAGTTTGAGGTTGATAGGCAGAGCTAAACTTCAATTTAGTACCAGCCAATTTAAATAATTCACTCCAAAAAGAACTTATAAAAACTCTGTCTCTGTCAGAAACTATGGACTCAGGATATCCATGAAGTCTCACCACTTCTTTCAAGAATACCTCAACAACATCCTTGGCATTATAAGGATGAGACAATGCCATTAAGTGAGCATATTTAGTGAACCTGTCCACCACCACCAGAATGGTATCCATCCCTCCTGCTTTAGGTAAGCCTCCTATGAAATCCATTGAGATATCTGCCCAAATGTGCTTAGGAATGGGCTATGGTTGTAGTAAACCTGCTGGGCTAAGTGCCTGGTACTTATTCCTTTGGCAGACTTCACACTTCAGTACATAGTCCTGTATAGTTCTCTTCATTCCCTCCCAAAAGAACAAGTTAGAAATTCTCTTATAAGTTCTGAAGTATCCAGAATGTCCTCCCACTGCTGTATCATGAAACTCTTTCAAAATTAATTCAATTTTGGAAGAATTCTTTGTAAGTACAAGTTTGTCTAAGTAATACAACCTGCCATTATGCATCCTATGCCCCTTATGCTCCACACCATTCACCAACAAGTCTTGCACAATTCCCTTCAGTTTCCCATCTTTTTCAATCTCATTCTCAATGTCTTCCCAGTCAAAGAATTGGACAGTGGTCAAGGCACAGTGTTGCATTTGTCTTGACAATGCATCAGCTGCTTTGTTTTCAATTCCAGGCTTGTATTTTATCTCAAAATCAAAGCCAAGCAATTTTGAAATCCATCTGTGCTGCTCTTCTCCCATCAACCTTTGATCAGTCAAGAACTTTAGACTCTTTTGGTCAGTGTGAACTATGAAATGTCTTCCCAAAAGATAGTGCCTCCACTTCTGAATAGCTAGCACTACTGCCATCAACTCTTTCTCGTACACAGATTTATTCATTGCTCTATCTGACAAAGTCTGGCTCATGAAAGCCACTGGTTGTCCTCCTTGCATCAGCACAGCACCTAGTCCCTTCCCTGAAGCATCTGTTTCAACCACAAAGGTCTTTTCAAAATCTTGTACAGCAAGCACAGGTACTTCAGTCATAGCAGTCTTCAGTCTTTCAAATGCAATCTGTGCAGTGGTATCCCATTGGAATTTATCTTTCTTAAGTTGCTGTGTTAGTGGCCAGGTTATCTTACCATACCCTTCAACGAATTTTCTGTAGTATCCTGTGAGCCCAATAAATCCTCTCAACCCCTTCACATCCTTAGGAACAGGCCATTCCACCATTGCAGGATCAACAGCCACTCCCTGAGCTGATATGATATGGCCTAAATATTCTAGACTTCCCTTACCAAAAGAGCATTTCTTCTTATTAACCACTAACTCATGTTCTCTCAATGCTTGCAACACAGTTTTCAAATGTTCTTGATGACAATGCATATCTTTACTATATACTAGTATATCATCAAAGAAAACTAGAGCAAATTTCCTCAAGTATGGATTCAATACCTGATTCATCAATGCTTGGAAGGTAGAAGGAGCATTGGTAAGCCCAAAGGGCATGACGAGGAACTCATAGTGCCCCTCATGAGTCCTAAATGCTGTCTTAGGAACATCTTCTTCTTTCATGCGTATTTGGTGATATCCTGACTTCAAGTCAAGCTTAGAAAACACTTGAGCACCACCTAGCTCATCTAGGAGTTCATCTATCACCGGAATAGGGAATTTATCAGGCACAGTCATCTTGTTTAATGCACGGTAGTCTACACAAAACATCCACCCACCATCCTTCTTCTTCACTAGAATCACAGGGCTACTGTACGGACTATTACTTGGTCTAATAATCCCTGCAGACATCATCTCCTTCACAAACTTCTCAATTTCATTCTTTTGATAGTAGGGATACCTTTAAGGTCTAATATTAGGAATATTAGCTCCTTCTTTAAGAGTGATAGCATGATCACAGCTTCTTTTAGGTGGCAGTTCCTTAGGCTCCATGAACAGATCTTCAAACTCAGTAAGCACATGATCCAAATCAGTTGAGACAGTGTCACTAACCTTTGCTTCTGGTGGATGCATTGCTTGGTAAGAGAGCATGAATCCCTCTCCCTCATTGTGGAGAGCTTTTAACATAGCTTTCCAGGATGCCTGTGTCTTGCATAATGAAGGGTCTCCTCTAATCATCTTCTTTTCTGCTCCTCTTCCCCAAGTCAACACCAAGTTTCTAAAATTAGCTCTCACATCCCCCAAACTCTCCAACCAAACCATTCCCAACACTAAATCAGTCCCTCCTAACTCCATTATAAAGAAGTGTTGCTCAATCAAAACTCCCTGTATCATCACCTTCAAGTTCTTACATATCCCCTTGTTCCTCACCTTATCCCCTGTACCCACCTCGACTTCAAACTCAGGTGTATCACTCACCTTGAGTTTCAATCTCTTCACCAGTTTCTTAGATATGAAGTTGCTGGAGGCACCACAATCCATCAACACCAGAATTTCTATCTCATCAATCATTCCAATGATCTTGAAAGATCTGTTGGAAGTCAATCCTTCCTTGCTCTTTAGAGAAATCTGCAAGGTTTTGGCAGTCAACACCTCTGGTTCTCCCTCTTCATCACTACTCTCCTCTACCTCCTTACCTCCAGAATCTTCTAGTAATACAAACTTGTAGTGCTTCAACTTACACACATGATCCTTCCCCCAATTCTCACCACATTTGAAACAAAGACCCTTCCTACTTCTCTCTCTCGGTTCTGATTGGGATAACTTTCCACCTCCTCCAAATTTTTTTTCATTACTCTCAGTTTCTCCCCCTCTACTACTAGAGCCTTCCTTATTTCCTCCTCTTTCCCACCTTGTGAAGCCCTTGGCATGCTTCACATAAGGCCTGTCCCCCTTCTTCTCAGCATTCATCAACCCTCCTTTCCTTAGAGCAATGTTTTTCTCCTCCAGTAACAGAGCCCTATCCATCAATTCATCCAAAGTTCCCCCAGCATGTAACTTAAGTTCTGCTTGAATCTCTTCCTTCAAGCCATTAATGAAGATCCCTTTCAACATAACACATTCTTCCTTCTTCAATGGAGCTGATTCTCTTTCAAATTTCTCCCTGTACTTCATCACAGTGCTCGTTTGCTTAATACTCAATAACGGGCTAAACGGGTTCTGCACAAGACCCGGTTGAAACCTGCGAATCACAACAGCTTTAAAATCTTCCTAGGTATGCTCATTGCTCTGTTCTTCCCACCACTGGTACCAATTTAGGGCCTTATCCTCTAAGGCGATCACCACCGCATCAAGCTTATCCTCTTCGTCCACCTCATTCAGCTTGAAATAACGTTCTGCCCTAACGATCCACCCGTAAGCGCCGTCTCCTCTGAATATGGGTATTTTCAACTTGCGACCTCCGAAATCACGCGAAGAATCACGACTACTACTTCTTGAAGGAGAACGAGAGTTGTCGCCTTCACCTTCGCCCTCAACGGCGCTACTTTCTTCTTCAGAGTTTTGCCGGCGTGGTTGTCGCCGGCGATGCCTTCCCCTGCGCGAACGACTACGCGAGATAATGAGTTTCTTCAACTCAGCAATCTGTTGTTCAAACTTTTGCTCCATTCCATCTTGACGTTTTTCCATTGCGCCGCGAGTACTTAGCATAAACTATCAGAATCAACGTGCTTTGATACCACTTGATGGGTATCCAAAAATAGAGTAAGTGAAATGAAATTATCCTTGTATTGATGAAACCAATTCTGAGGATCTCTCAGAATTGTTAGTGATGATTACAAGGAATTTGATTGAATGGAAAAGTAAATGAAAGAACAAATACCAGCACAGAGCAAAGAACTCTGCCTAGCCCAATCCCAGCCTTAGCTAATCCAAGCCTAAACAGAATATCACACAATACCCACCCTTATACCTCACATTCTCTCTCCAATCATCAGGAGATTCTCCTCCTCGTGCCCAGAATTGCCACCTAGGCAATTCTGTTACATCATAGTGCGTGCATGATCCTGTGGGCCCCAATTAATTGGTTTCCACTTCCCACGTTCATAAACATTAGTAATATTACCATTCTGTCCTTCATTAGTCAGGTTTGCATCAAATATAAACACCGAATATTGGTAATACAATTTAAGTATTAGTTTTAACTCACACATGAAGCCGTAATGATGCACTTGAAAACTCCATTCTCCATTACTTCAGGTAACTTTCTTTGAATACTAGAATTGGTGAATCTTTTTACTATCTGTTGTATATCCTATAAAAATTAATTCAAGTATGGGTGGAAAGCATGTTAAATAAGGATGGTGTACATGGTATTATTTGATACATATAGCATGGTAAAAGGAGGTACTCTAAAAGGTATTCATGCCATATTGTTATACTAACTCATCAAAAGGGCTGACCGTTGTTGATATTATAAAAACAGATCACCAATTTTTCTTCTTAAAATGGACAAATTTCAAAAACTTCACAGATCAAGTAATACCATCAACATGCATGGCAACAATTAACAGAAACATGCGATTTGAACAAACAAAACCATGTTTACACAAGCAGAAATGCCGCAAGTAAGTTTTCTTATTCGATAGTAGCAGTCAAATATATATATACCCCGTTAACTGAAACATGTACAAATACGAAATTCATTAACTTTTTTATTATTTGCAAGCAAAGAAGTACGAGATAGCATTCGAAGGATGAAAACCTTACCTTAGGTTTTTGCAGCAGAATGAAGAACGCGATACCCAGGTCCAGTTTTGGTAAAGTTGTAAACCGTATAGAAGAATCAGTTGCTAAAAAGTGTTGCTCTCCTTCGTTTTTTGTCTCAATAAATGTGACGGCCCAACGTATATTGTCCGATTTTATAAAACACCGTTATTTGCACCCCCCCATTTCATTTGTATAGTTTAACCCTTTCAACAACCGCTTTTTACGAATTAGAAATGACTTAAACACCATTTACCATTAAAGTAGTTTAAATTATTAAATCATTTTAGGGACCAAAATAATAATCATATGATGCAACCATTTCATTTTATTTTATTGAACCAATCATTTTATGCATATCACTAATATATTACATTAGAGTAGTCACAAATTTATCATATTAGACGCACCCCTAATTATGTCATGATGCAACCTGTTTCTAATTTTTTACTACAAATATCATTTATGCAATCGCTCATTCATCATATTAGGGGCCATCCTAGCCCGTGCATCGCACGGGTAATCGTCCTAGTATGGGCTAATTATTGTTGATGACTATAACAAGTGGATTTGGCCCATACTTCGTACAACCCCGCCGCTACTCAGTGGACACCCCAAAACCTTAAATATTCCCAAAATACTCTCACGTGAAAAACCCCCCATTATTACATTTTAACTGATTCGATGCACGGTTGGCCGAATCGGTTCGGAGGAGGCACCACCGAACCAGTTCGGACTATGCACCACCGAACCAGTTCAATATTCTTCAAGAACCTGTTGTTGTTGTTCTTCTCTTTCTTTTCCTCTATTATTATATTATGTGTGGAATTGAAATAATATTAAAACGTGATTTCCAACACTAGTCTGCAAAGCTAGATTGCAACGGCAAGCGTACCAGACTACCAGTGATATTCACTCGGTCACGAATTACTTCAATTAAGTAAATGAAGTATATTTAATAATTTTTAAACAATTTCTATGTAGCACTAGTTGAGAGAGAGAAAGCACTTTATTCAAAAAGTCACGTGATACCATTGGAATGATGCATCCGGTTGATACATTAAAACACAAATACAAAGTCACAAGCTATTCTAATGGTTCGGCCCGCCATGCTCAGAACCGGTTCGGTCGTGCTCCGAATCTAATAAAAACATTTTTAGGGCGGTGCTCTGAACTGGTTCGGTCGACTGTGCGCCAAACCGTACAAAATTTTTAAAAAAATAGAAATTGTAAGTTTCATTAAGAGCATCTTGGTCTTTTCACTCCTTTATGGGGTATCTACTGAGTAGCTCCGGGTGTAGAAGAAGTGTGGGCCGTGGATTTGGGTTAGGTTCTTGGCCCACAAGGTTCAATTTTACGAAGTATTCTGCGTCTACAACGACCTCATACATCAAAACCCCACCATTACTTCTGCAAAGTCAAATTTGAACATCACTTTCTTGTAATTACAAGTAGCTGCCAGTTGACCTCATACATAACAAGTCACAATACACAATGACACAAACATATACCTGTGTGCCAATATAGGAATATAGGAATAATATAGATATAGGAATTCAATAACAATTTGTTAAGCAAGCTAATTGCAATGAACTTTTTAGAAGCTTCAATAACCAACATTACTTACGTATTTCAACTTGCTTGGATCCAGTAACAATGTAACCTTCTACACCATGGACAATATCCCTTTGATAATGCTGAAAACACAACAGTTCCGAGTATTAGCCTTAGCGAGAAAGGATAAATTGATAATGCATAACCAAAAAAATTACTAAGTGTTTGTATTTAGGGCTGTTCAAGTGAACCAAAAAATTGAACCGAACTGCTAAACTGAACTGAACCAAACTATAAAAAACTGAACTGTTCATTACAATTCGTGAACTGAACTGTCATTTTAAAAATAGTTCAGGAACCGAACTGTTGAAGCAGTGCAGTTAGTTAACTGTCCGAACTGTGAACAGCAAACTAAAACAAACACGGCTACTGCAATCTACTCCAACGAACTGCCGAGTACAATTTGTCTTGCACCGTTACTCCCTTCTCACGAAGATCACATATCATATAGTGATAATTTTTCAATTTCATTAGTATTATTATTTGGTGGGGTATGAAATGGATTTGTGAATCGTATAAACAGAGCTGTTAAAATGAGGTGATAAATCATAATAATATATTATATTATATAAGATTGTGCGGTGCAGCGGTGGTGCCAAGTGTGAAATTTGTAAACAACTCCATTACAATTTTGCAAGTTGTTAGTTAATTGCAGCATTTCAATGATAATTCTACGCCAGTTTGGATCAAAAAGAAAAAGTAATACTTTCCTTTTAACTGCAATATTTTAAGTAAACAAAAATATTTCTGACAGTTTAATTTCTAGATAATGAGATGAGTTAAAAAAATTGGGCAGTTTGGTTAATAGTTCGGTTAATAGTTCTGGCAGTTTGTGCTTAACAGTTCGGGCTCAACCAGTGGCGGAGGCAGGGGGTGGCCCAACAGGGCCACGGCCCACCCAGTAAAAAAAACAATTTTTTTTTCATATAGGGAAAATTACTTAAATACCCTTATTTTTTTAAAAGAGCCACACAAATTCTCTTCTTCTCACAACTTGACAGCGCGTCATCAGTTAATTAGATACTTCTTTTTCTCGTTTCAACTCTCACGCGCAGAGAAGAGAAAAAGAAGAAGAAATAGAAAACCAAATCAGCTTTCATCCTCTTCTCAAAACCAGCAATTACTGAACTGATTTCTCTCTTTTTTGCACAATCCTCTCACGTTTTCTCTTCTTCAGTCATCGTTCCTCACTATTCATCGTCTTTCATCGCCGTTGCTCGTCGTCATTCATCGTCGTTGCTCGCCGTCATTCATCATTGTTGCGTGTCGTCGTTCCTCGCCGTCAATCTCGTCATTCCTCAACACAAGTTTATTTTAGTGGCCCACCCGACTTTTTCATTCTAGCTCCGCCACTGGGCTCAACGGTTCGGAAAAATAGGTTTTTTTTAAAGTTCAGAATTGAAACAGTTCGGTTCGAACTCGAACTGCCAAACCGAAATATTAAGACAGTTCAGTTCGATTTTGCGAACTGTTAATACAGTTCGGTTCGGTTCGGTCGAACTGTTTGAACAGTTCGGTTTAGTTCAGTTTTCAAGGTAAACTGCACCATGAACAGCCCTAATTGTATTCAATATAACAGTCACTTCATGCATCCAATCCAAAACAATTAAGAAAGTAAAAGCACCTCATTAGTGCTTTACTCTTTTTGATGGAGGAACAAACACCTTTGAAAAGGACTAGAATTTTGGACCAGACAAAAATAAAACATCAAAGACAAATTAAACATCTCCAAGGTTTGCAAACTTCCCTTAAGAAATTTTACCATGTGAATAGCTGACCTTTAGGAATAACTAACATCAGAATACATGAAATGGATAATCTGAAACTCTTGTAACATTTATAATATCAATTGATTATGAGCTCAAACCATATGTTGAGAGCAATAGATTATAAAGTATAAACAAGTGCTATTCTGTTGGTTTTAGAATGTCCAGTAGACTAGACCAATATGAGGATTTCCATGAGGAGGTTGAAAACTATCTAAACTCAAGAATATTATAAATTGTGTAATGACTAACCTATTAAGTACTAGGGCTTTAGTTCTCTCAGTAAATGATCTCCGCAATTTGTTCGGATCCAGGGTCCATTGAGGCGGGTCAAGAGACACGTGTACCTGTCCAATTAAGTTCACAAAAACATGGGGAAATTAGATAAAGGCCAAAATGTTGAAACAATAACGCTAACACTTAAAAGAGACATCAAACATGCAGGATCTTCAAATGGAAAGATCAGAACATACACTACAACACCCACAAATTAATACACTACAGCTCCAAAGTTTTTCACTAACAAGAAAAAATTGTTCATTGCTCCTGATATTAAATGTGAATAAGAATTGAAGGCAAGTTCTTCAATGGAAAGATCAGAACATGCATTTGGTGTTCTTATCTTGAGTTTTCAAAAGCTCGTCTTTCATTGCTTTTAGTAGAATTGATTCTCAAAACAAGAAGCTTAGTTTATGTTTGATACCAACCTCAGAACATACTTTTAGTAGAACTGATTCTCAAAACAAGATGCTTAGTTTATAAATAGAAGGTGTGCACTATGTCTGATACCAACTTCACATAAAAGCCAAAAAATAAGATGCTTAGTTTATGTCTAATGCAAGAACACCATCATATACCAATACCAATTTTAAACAGAACAATAGGCCGTAACAAATTAACAAACCCACCAATCACTCAAACAAACACAAATCATGACTAAATCACACAAACATCAGATTCTATGGTATTCCAAATCCCTTAACAATCTTCATCAAATTTAAATAATAGACATTATTACCTTTGGAGAGCCTAATGTTAGCAATCCCTTAACACCTAATGTCAGCAATCACGTTTGGAGAGCCTCCCCCAATTCTTCTAGCTTTTTCAACTCAAGCTCTATACCGTAAGCATCAAGCACGTTTGGAGACTTAATGTCAGCAAAAAAGGAATATTTTAAAGCAAATAGAAGAGAGTTAGGGTTTTTGATTAAAGCAAATCAGCAAAGACGAAGTTAGGGTTTTTGATTCAACCAAAAATTGGGGGTTTTCTATCAAATAGAAGTAAGGTAGAAGCAAAAAACTTACCTTTAAGAAAGACGTTAGAGGAGAGGCGCTGAGAGAGGGGAGACGCTTTCGTTGCTAAGAGAGGCGCTGAGAGAGGATAGGAGGAGAGTATGACTCGGCTGAGTCTATAATCGACTAATGGTTAGATTCTAATGACACTTAACATTTTTTGAGAGAAATGTACACTAATAATAATAATAAACTAAGGAATCAATGAAATAAAAAATTTCACATCAAAAACTCTAATTCCGGAGGTAGCATCCTCCTTGGCATTGCGCACCAATTTCTCATGGTCTAGCTGGATTGTGCTACCCATTGTGTAGTTTGCTTGTGTGTTACGGTTGGTCCACGTTGGTAGTTCATGCCAATTCAGCTGGGATGTGGCTTGGATGAGCTCCCTTGATGTTGTGCTGCAACACGCAAAAATGCTGATCAGATTTTGTTTCAGGTATGTTTCGCCATATGTGCAGCATTGTGTGCTCATCTTCTCTGCCTTTCTCAGAATTTGCAGGCTTGGAGAATGAATAATGGTAGAAAGATTTTGTTTGAGGGATGTTGTTCCACGCGTGTTGCATTGTTTGCTGCACTTCTCATCGTTTCGCACAATTTCCATCAATTCTCTCTATTGGTTTCTCTCTCTTCTCCACGTGTGTCCCTTTCTCTGCATTCCTCCAATCGACATTGTGGCTTCCTGCCAATTACATTCTCTTCCCAATGCTGCAAGTTTCGTCCAACAAGCTAGGCTCCTCAAGGTAATCATGTTTGCTTCTTCCAACTATTCTCACTTTTCAATGGTTTTTGTTTTCACCGGTGTAGTCACTACGAGAGAAACATGAATTTCTGGCGGATTTTTACCGGCAGATTTTTTCCGTCGGTACATTTCCGACGGATGTTTGGCATTTCCGGCGGATTTTTGAAATTACCGGCGGATTTTTGTAAAAAAAATATAATAAATTTTTTTTTACGAAATCCGCCGGTAATTTCAAAAATCCGCCAGTAATTTTCCAGCAAATTTTACCGGCGGATTTTTAAAATTACCGCCGGATTTTGAATTTTTTTTTTTTACAAAATCCGCCGGTAATTTCAATAATCTGCCGGAAAGTTACCGGCGGATTTTGCAAAAAAAAAAAAACATTTTTACAAAATCCGCCGGTAATTTTCGGGCAGGATTTTTGAAATTACCGGCAGATTTTGCAAATTTTTTATTTTTTTTTACAAAATCTGCCGGTAATTTTCCAGCGGATTTTGTAATTTTTTTTTTCAAAATCCGCTGGTAATTTCAGAATCCGCCGGAAAAATTCGGAGGGAAAAAAATCCGCCGGTAATTTCAAAAAATCACCTATAAGTAAAACTTTCTCCTACACTCCTCTCAAGCTCTCATTTCACTCTTTATTTCCTTCTCTTTCTCTTATATATTTTCTCTATCTTATATTTCTTCTTCTTCTTCGTCACACTCTCCAATCTACATAAATTTCTTTATACATCTCTCCTTTCTTCTTCATTCTTATTCATTCTCACTCATTCATTCTTGTTTATTTTTCTTTTTTCCCATTCTCTCCAATTTTAATACTTCTCATCTCTCCTTCATTCTTCATTCTTCATTCTCACTCCTTCATTCTTCTCACTTCATTCTTATTCTCACATATTCTCTTTCATTCCTTCCTACTTCTTAATTCTCACCCCAACCAGTACAAATACAAGGGGAAATTTGAAATTGGACAAAATTTAGATACAGTAACATTTAAATTTTAAAAAATGAAATTCTTATTTAAAATTTTAAAATTTTTAAAAACAAAATTAATTTTTTTAAAAAAAATCCGCCGGTAATGCACATTACCGGCGGAAAATCGGCCGGTAATTACCGAGGGAAAAATCCGCCGGTAATGTGAAAAATCCGCCGGTAATTACCGGCGGAAATTCCGCCGGTAACCATTACCGACGAGTGAATTACCAGCGGAAAAAATCCGCCGGTAATGCCCAATTTCCGGCGGATTTTGGCCGCCGGAAATTACCGAGATTCTTGTAGTGAGTGCATTCTTTGTCTTTTTAGTGTGGTTTGATTTTATTAAATGTTCAACATTGTTTGCCAATCCTGACTGTAGCCTCCGATTGTATAAATGCCCCTCCCTTCATACTCAGATTTCTCACTTCTATTGGGGTATTTCCAGGTTATTCTCCCTTTCATGTTCTCCTCTCTTCTGATTTGCTTCCTCTTCCTTTAGATTTTTGTTATTTTGTGATCTTTTGTTTTGATCATTGTTGTTTTCCTGTTTTTTCATTCTTGGTGATTGCTCAGATTGTCTTCTTGGTGTCTGTTTTCCACTTCTGTGTAACCAGGTGATCCCCCATTGGTTCTTTCATTGCTATTTCTTATTATGTCATATCATTGGATAACCTGGTTTTCTGCCCTAATGCTTCTGCTGTTGTTTCGTTTGGTAGATGGATTCACTTGATATTGTGCCTGATGAGAACAAGGTAATGGCATTGATGTAGTGACATTTATTGACACGTGAGTTATTATCATTTCATTTAGTTTGTTTGCATTAGTTTGGTAATTAGCATACTCTCACTTGATTCTGTGTTTTGCTCATTCGCTAATGACAATGTGTGTTATCTTTAACTTTAGTTCTCCCTTTGTTTTCCCTAGGTTGATTCCCTTGCTGCTGTGGGTAATGACCCATATTTTGCGAATTATCTTCGGAAATATCACACTTATCATTTTGAATTTGTTCCTGGCTTTGTGAGTTGTCCTGTCTCTCCATTGATATTATTGATTTCAGGCTATGTTATTGTCCTAATTTTTCTCTATCTGTTTGCAAACTATGCAGCAACTTCCAGTTCTTTTTTTAGCAGATTTTTATAATGATATGCCACCCATTGTCCATCTGTTGGACCCAGTGGGAAATGTTTTTGTCATGTCCATCAAGCAACGCCCAAACAGGGTGTATTTACATCATGGTTCTTCTCGCATTGGGGAGATTTTCAATCTCTTTAGTGGTGGTTGGGTTACTCTTACATTTGTGCAGCGTGCAACCTTCCAAATGTCTGTCAGGGACAGGATGGGGAAGCAAGTCTCCTATCCATTTCCTCCTAAGAGGTTTGGCGTTGGGGAGCCCCAACTCCCAATGAGCATTGTTGAAGAGGAGAAAGATGAGTTTTGCTTTGTTGATGCTCTTCATTTCTACAACTCTTTTGTTAAAACCCTGTCTGTTGAGGAGACCAGCACCCCATTTCTGGTGTGTCCCAGTTTACCTAGGCACCACTCTTTCATATCTTTGTTTGGATCATTGGTTGCTTACATGTTAAAGGCAATTTAGCATTCATATTGTGTGTGCACCCCATTTCTGGTGTGTCCCAGTTTACTTAGGCACCACTCTTTCATATCTTTGTTTGGATCATTGGTTGCTTACATGTTAAAGGCAATTTAGCATTCATATTGTGTGTCTCATTCACATCTATACATTATTTGTGTATTTCTTTGGTCACTTTTTCTTTGAACTGATAACTTAACTTGGCTTTGGTTAGTTATGAGGAGTTTAAATTTAGCTGCTATTTGTATCTAGTGTCGCGGTTGTTCTAACAATGGTTTTACTTTTGAATTGTCTTTGCAGTTTCTTCACATTGGTTTTTGCCAGGCTGTTTTTTCTCCAGCAACTAGGACAGTTACATTGGTTAATTTCCGTGGGAGGAAGTGGCCCTGCAAGTTTCAATGGTTTAGCTCAAGGCCTGATTACTGTTGTATTTCTGATGGGTGGGAAACTTTCCGTGGATTGAATGGACTCCTTCCAGGGACTACTCTCAAACTAGGTGTGCCTCAGAAGTACAACAAGTACCTGTTTGTCAAGGTTGTTGAAGATTAGGGAGCGTGTCTTCTTCTTAAGTTTTCTGTATTAGGCTATGTTTGTTATTCTAGAATTATGATCTATATTTCTCATTTGGTTCAGCAATGTCCTTTTAAGTTTATGTGTCTTGCTCTATGTCTAGAGCTCTTAGGGTGATGCACACTGTTTTTAGGAGTTGGTTGCTTAAAAAATGCATCCCTTTTTGTAATGTGCCACTGCTATCAATGAAATGTTTTGGTTTAGTTGTTTGGCACACTCTTTCCCATATAAATTGATAAAAAGGCTCCACTTTTTTCCATTGCGTTGTATATGATACATTTGGTAGGAATTTTGATTACACTTTCATGGTGTATTTTATTATCACATTTCTCATACTAAGATCTGGCTCATGTTGTTTGGTACAATGTGAATGCTTTAGTTTTTGCCAGACAGCCATCTATTTATCCCACCAGTAAAACATCGTGTGTTTACTTTGTTTCTTCATCAAGCGTAGTGGCGGAGACAATAGTTTAGGAGTTTGTTCCCAACAATTTAATGGTTATAGAGTGCAATCAAGAAGGTGTTTAACATCTGTTTGCTTAACTTCACCATCGTGAGGTCTGGTTTGCAATGGGCTAAAAAATATGCTGCCTCAAGCACCAGTTTATAACCTTCATCAGATGATGTGAGGGGCCACTTCCTCCCACGGTTGGTTTACATTAGGCCAGACAAATTTTTCATCGAAGTTAAGGATAGATTTGGTAAGGAGGTTGAATATCCTACTCCCCCATGTATTTTTAAGCTTGCCCAAAACCCGCTTCCACATGCAAACAATGATGCTGGAGACAATTACCTTAGGAGCATCTCCAAGGTCCCAACTCTTTACCATAGACTGGGGAAAACTTTAACTCCATCTGATGTCAATGGTGACAAGCTGGTGTGTCTTCTCTTTTCATAATTGTGTTCTATTACTCTTTCATGTAGTTGTCTTTTTTTCTTGCATTTACACATTTTTTGCGTTTTCATTTGCAGTCTATCCCTGCTGATTTCTGTCATATGATTATGCCTGCTGGTGTTTATGAAGTCCAATTGATTGATCCCATTGGCTATGCCTGGAGGTGTGAGATGCACAATAATCAAGATGATGTGTCTCTCTGTGGAATGTATTTTGGTTGGAGTCTTTTTCGCCATACCAAGTGTTTGTTCCATGGTACTTATATTAACCTTTGTGTTAGATCTACGGAGCCAAAGATCATCTTGGTTGACTTCAAGAGGAAGATATGTGGTTGAATATGCTACTGTTGTTTGTTGCTTATGCTGATTGTAGTCCTTAGGGCGTTTATCCCTCTAATTAGTGAGTCTGTAGCTAATTAGGTTGTCTGTTTAGTCTAAATAAGTAGTTTCTATGGTTCATGCGGTGTTCATCCCTCACCTATGAGTATGCATCTAATTAAGTAGCATATTTAGTCTAATTAAGCAGTTCCTATTACTTATGTAGTTTGTCTGCATCACCTATGATGCCTGTTGTTTGTGAGAAAGTTCATGTACTTTCTATGTTCTATCATATATAATATTTATTTTGCTGTATCATTTGCTTATTTACACTCTCATTTATATTTCGTGGCAAATGTGCTACTATATGTGTTGCTGGTATATTGTGATCCTAAGAAAGAAAGCTTTCCTAATAACATGTTCGACAATAGCAAATGACTTGCCAAATAATGAAATGATATTGATTTGAATTGCCAGTGAAATATATTGGATCTGCTATGGTTTAGCTATTTGGGAGAAGCAGAATCATTGACATGGGAAAACAATCTTTCCACATTGCTAAAAGACCAGGTTGTGTTAATTACTAATTGAAGATGGAACTTGGTAAATCAATATTTGGTTTCCTATATACCAATGAGCAAACGATGTTTGTACAATATCCATCATTCAATTGATCATCAAGGGAATTAAATGAATTATGTAACTTCAGTTGAACACTTTAATCATTATTAATTATTGGGTCTCCCATGTTTGTTTTTGCCATCAAGAACAGTGTTTGTTATTGATCATGTTGACCCAATATCTTTAAATCTATGCATTTTGACTGATACCTATATTTTGTGGATTATTTGGAAGTTTTTTATGACTTAATTAGCCATTCCATTAAATTGGTCAAACTATACCTATAGTTGGACTGTGATTGGAGCCCATTAATCATAAAACCAATCTGTGTTTGCCTCAACACCAGTGAGAATTTGGATCCCGCAATTAAATACATTAAGCCAGATCAAAATAAATGAGGAAGAATCTAATTATGACTATTGTGGCTGTTGTTTTCTCAGCTATACCTTCCTTTATTTGAACTGTGGTTCTTATGTTACACTTCCCAGTCCTAAAGCAACTGATGTTTCCATATCTAAGCTTCACTCTAAAATAGAATTTCTCATGTCTTATGCAATCCGAACTACATTCATGATGATATCATAGCATTTAAAATGTACATCCTTTTTGAGCTTATTGAACTGATTCGAATATATCCTCTCAAGTATATGAGTGGCTTGGTATGAGTGATCCATCTAATCTGCAGAAATGATACTCACCTCATTTGCAGCATGTGACCGTTGTATATGGTAGTTGTTAAATTATTCTTTATTCTTTATCATGTCTTTTGTCTTCCCAATAACATAGCATGCCTCCACACTTCTCTCACGTTATCTATTTGGCAGCATTCTACCTAAACACTCTTAAAATTTTACCTCAGAGCATGGAGCATTTGTCTAAATCCTACCACGACTCGCTATTGGTATCTGCTTGCTTCTATGTAACAATGAGTGACATCAATCCTTCGTGTGGTGTATCTTTGAACATGTCAGGTGCTCCACCCTCTCTAATGCACGCCTCTCTGTTGGTATCAAGTTGCTTCTATGTGACAATGAATGACATCAATGCTTCACTTGCAACCCATTGTTTTGCTCCTGCTATTTCTTCTTTACCCTCTCTACACTTAACATGTTAGCTTAATATGGTACTCTCTCTACACCTAGCATATTTTCTCTTCCCATCCTACCCTTAGCATGTTTGCTTTTCCCATCCTACCCTTATCTGGACTCTATTTAAACCAGTCCATGCATTTTCTCACTCACCAACTTTCCAAGCTTGCTCTTACCTTCATTTGCTACTCATTTCTTCTTCCTGGTGTTAACAAGTATCTCCTCATTATTCAAAACATTAATTTTCCCAACTCTAGCTTTTATATCTGTCAGTTATTTTTTAACTTCTTTCTTTGTCGTCCCTTTATTTATCTCAATATCCCCCTCTCCTTTTCTTAAATTGACATGACCTTGGTTTCTTTGTAATCTCTCCCCCCTTTGTTTGACTGTAGGAAATCCATGGCGCCCCGTGTTAACTTCATTTCTGAGGTTGTTCCTGGCAAGGTTAACTGGAGACTTCAAGTTCATGTCATAAGATTATGGACATTACCTGAATATAACAATAGGCTCAATTCAAACAGCATTGAAATGATTTTGTTGGATGAGAAGGCAAGTTCTTTACATTTTTTTGAAGGTGTATGATTTTATCTTTGTATGTATACTTTGCCTGAAAAAAATCCTCCTGTCAGCTTGATAGGATTCATTGCTTTGTCAAGAATTCCCTCATGCCACTGTACAAATGTGTGTTGAAGGAGGGCATTTGTTATCTGATTGATAAGTTGAACGTTAGTCCAAATGATTCAAAGTTTCCAACAACCACCAGCAAATACAAGCTTGCTTTCATAGCTATCACATCTTGCTGCACCTTGAGGACCCCCACGACCATACCTTTCAACCATTTTGTTTTTACTCCTTTTACTGAGATCTTGGCTTCCCCAAAAGATGATGTGATTGTTGGTTTGTATTTTTCCCCCACTTTACTTTTTGGCAAGGGATTCTATTTATTTTTTGAATTCTATTCTGATGTGTTATTTTAATCAGATGTCATAGGACATGTTGTTGAGAAGAGTGAATTAAAAGAGCAATGGACAGAGGATAACTTCTATAAGCTCATTAATTTGGTGCTTGAAGATCTGGAGTTAACTCCTCTTCCTCCTATTCCATCTTAGCTATTGTGTTATATTCATTTTGTTTGTTCATGCACCCTAATTTTTTTTCAACTTCCATTTATAGGTTCAATAGGATTCAATGCACTCTTTGGAGTGAACTTGCTGAACAGGTTGCTGCTAACATCAATGCAACTTCTTCCTCATCTGCTCCCATTATTGTTCTTCAACTTTGCAAGTTAAAAAAGTACCAAGGTCCATCTACACCTTCCTTAATCTGTTGTTAAATTACATTTTGGTTGTACCTTTGTTTTTTATGTGTTGATGCAATTCTCAAACAGGAGTCATGGGAATTTCCAATGCTTATTATGGAACTAGAATTTTTGTCAATGATGATCTCCCAGAAATTGTGGATTACAAGTCCAAGTATATTCTTGACTTATTTTCACTTTGTATTCTAAGTATATTGCTACCTCCTCTCCCTATGTAACCTGTTTTTTCCTTTATTTTAGAATGGAATCTTCTGATGTATGTTTGACCCAATCCATTAGTCAACTTAGTTCTCCTCCTATTGTATCTGCCTACTCTGACTTTATGCAGACTCCCTACAAAACTATATCTGATGTGTTGGAATCTAATACTGTAAGAGTGATTTCCATTTTTCTATTGCATTGGTTCTCCCTCTACTTCATTGGGCCTATTTTTGTTAACTGTTATAGCACTAATGTAGGCTGGTCCTGCTGTTGTGCTTGCACAAGTGATTGACATTAAGGTTGCACATGGATAGTTTTACACTTCATGCCAGAAGTGTTTTCGCAAGTTTGTTCAGAATGGGTCTAGATTTTACTGCAAGGAGTGCAACAGGAAGGTCACTGGAGTTCCAAGGTATTATTAGTTCACTTGGCAACCAAAATTATATTCCAATTTAGTTGCACATCAGTACCTTCTATTTTGTATTCATAGGTACAAAGTTGAGCTCACTGTCATTGATGGAACTAGGTCAACAAGTTTTGTTGTGTTTGATCGTGTGGTCGCTAGCTTTATTGGAATGTCAGCACAGAATTTACTTGGTGGTCCTGATGAACCTGTCAACACCAGCAGTATTCCTACGGAGATTCGCTCTTTTTATGGGAAGCATTTGCTTTTTAAGATTGAGATTCGTGATGCTAATATCACTGATGGGTGGAATGCTTATACTGTTAGAAGAATGACTGTTGATGCTGATATTATCAAGGATTACACACAATTGAATTCCATCCAGGATTTTGACCTTGGGGGGACATCCAATTCATCGATAACCCTGATAATTCTATTCATACTCCCTTGGTATGTTACTTTTCTTTGAGGATACTATTAATTTGTAATCAGCTTATTTTCGTAAGTTGTCTTATCTTTATTTTATTGGTTTCTTTTTCATAGCTTGATGAGGACAATGTCTCTTCAAATGATTTAACTCAAGCTGCTGGTTTAGATATCTCTGGGACTCCATGCAGCAAAGTTAGCACGATTGCTCTTGATAGTGAAGACAATCCTGCTTCTATGTTGGGTGCTGATGAGAGCCAAGTTACTGAGCACCCGACTCCTTCACCTGGTTTAAAGGAAAAACCTCCTTCTATGTCTGATACTGTTGAAGCTGATGCTGTTGATGCCTCTACTCCTCCTCATGGCGCCAAGGAACCTGCTGCCTCGGTTGATCACCTCCCTAGACTTGCCT
This sequence comes from Astragalus glycyphyllos, assembly GCA_963573325.1. Taxonomy (NCBI): domain Eukaryota; kingdom Viridiplantae; phylum Streptophyta; class Magnoliopsida; order Fabales; family Fabaceae; genus Astragalus; species Astragalus glycyphyllos. Next base: position 14,098,646 of record OY754314.1, on the reverse strand, counting down.
CTCCACAAGGTTCAGCTACCAAAGTGCTTAAGGGGTCTAAACCTCCACGTAGTTCCAAGAGACTACTTAAGCTGAAAGATATTGAAGCTGACCCAGTTAGGCCTATTGATGTTTCCACTCCTCCACACAGTTCTTCCAAAATGATTAAGATCAAGGATATTGGTGTTGTCCAGACTAGGGATGTTGATGCTCCCAAACCTCCGCATGGTTCCAACATGGTGGTTAATCTGGATGACATTGATGCTGATCAGGTTGAGGTTCTTGAAGGTTGCACTCCTCCACGTGTTGCCAAGAGGATGCTTAAGATGAAGGACATTGATGATACTGAAACTGAAATTGCTGGGGCTTCCAAACCTCCACTTGGTTCCACCAAAGCACTTAAGCTGAAAAATGTTGACACGGATCAAGTTGAAGTTGTTGAGGCTGAAATTCCTCCACATGGTACCAAAAAATCAACTGCTCATGTCCTTCAGCTGAAGGATATCAAGAAAGAACCAACCAAGTGAATTGGTGTACCAACTGCTGCAGTCCTTTTGTTGCTTTCATTACGTACTACCTATGTGTCTATCCATTTTATAGTTAACAGTGGACTAAATAAAAGTTGTTAGGGTTCTCTTTGTCTGTTTTGTTGAGTCTCACTTTGCTGCTCTAAGGAAATGGTCTGTCTATGCAGCTCTTTTGGTAATGTCACTGTGTACTACCTATGTATTCCTCCACCTTAGGGATAATGGTGGAGCAACTAAAGGCAATTAGTGTGTGTTTGCTTATTCTGTTCTAAGGAAATGCTTTGTCTATGCAGCTCTTTTGATAATGTCATTGTGTACTACCTATGTATTCTCCAATGATGTGAATGTAATGTCTTTTGCTTGAAAGTAATTAAATAGTAGTTATTTCTAATCTTACTATGCTTTTATCCATTCCTCTCATTTTTATTATCTTTGTGCGTAATATCTACATGCGATCTTGTATCAACAAGTACTCTATCCTATAGCTTTTCAGATTACGGCTTAAAAAAGGACAGCATAAAATATAATTTTATTTTGTTTGCTGAGGTGATACAAGGCAAACTTGAAGTGACTACCCATTTGATGACCTCATGCAAGATTGTGTCAATTTTATTGCTTATGTTGGACGTTTTTCCCTTGGTAGTTCACGTCAACACCACTCCATATTAGTGCATATATTTTAACGGTTTTTTCTAACACTGTCTTAGTTGCAGATATTCAAATGAGAGGTTATCATGATAAAGAAACCACCAACCACCAGATATGGTGGCGTACCATTTCTGGCAGTCTCATTTGTGAGTTTCTTGAATATCTATAGTTACTTATTTCCAACTTCATCTGGTTTGCTAACTTATTTTATTGTTGTTGTAATCTGCCATTCACATGCACTCTTATGCTACTCTTCTCTTGATGCTTCTTTTGCTGGTCCTTTTATTTGTTTTATAGCTGTCTCTAGACAAGCCCCATGCACTGCGCCTTCTTCATAGAGAATCGGCCCAGGTAGATTTGTTCTTAGATCAAGGCTCTTTCCACAGCAGATTTGTCCTCCATTTACTTTAGCTCCTCTTGAAGCACCTTCAAGTCATCCTCTTTATGCTGGTAAGTAAATTTCTCCAATACCATGTTATTGCTAACATAATATTCTTCTATGCAACTAATCTATAGCTTCTCATATTTTATACCCGCAGGCCATCTTGGTTTTCATCCACTTAATCAAACTATTTCACAAGTAACAGCAGCTGCTACGGTTGATCCCACCACCATTCGTATTAATCCCTTATCAACCAAAACTTCTTTGTTACCTTCAAGAGTAGGTATTATGCAAAAATTATCCCATGGCTTGCTGCACTTAAGTTTTCTTTATTCCTTCTTAAGTTCCCTTCATCATCATAATCATTTATTTCAACTGTCTAAGTTTTGTATTTGTTCCTTGAACTTGCTAACACCTAATTTGGTCTATCTACTAGGAACATCAAATGTTTACTCTCCTTCAGTTAATGTCACAAATCCACAAATTAATGCCAGCACTTCAGTTCCATTAGCAAGTGGTATTGACCTACTATCTCTCTTTCTTAGTGATGCACAACGTTTACGAAATTGGTGCATAACTTTTTGTTGATTTTTTTTAGGTGTAGCTGATGAAGTTTGATGTCCTTCACTTTATCTCACGACTTCACAACTTAATGCCAGGACTTCAGTTCCATTAGCAAGTGGTATTGACCAACTATCTCTCTTTCTTAATGATCCCTCGCCTTTATGAAATTAGTCTATAACTTAACTTGAAATGGGGCTGGTTTCTTGATTTTTTGGACCTGTAGTTGATGAGGTTTGCTCTCCTTCACTTGGTGTCGCAGCTTCACAAGTTAATCCCACCACTTCGGTTCCATTAGCAAGTGGTATTGACCAACTATCTCTCTTACTAATGATCCACCACGTTTATGAAATTAGTGTATAAGTTAATTTTAAATGGTGTTGGTCTCTTGATTTTGTTTACCTGTAGCTGATGAAGTGGCCTATTGGGATATTGGAGATCTTGATTATGTTTGCCAATATTGTGGTGCATTGATGTGGTTTGATGAGCGGATCCAAATAAATTTAAAGCAGCCTTTCCAAGGTTTTCATTGTGTTGTAGGCAAGGGAGGGTAACCTTACCTCTGTATAAACCCCCACCTCAGGTATTATATGACCTATTCCACAAGCGTGATAAAAGGGGGAAGTTTTTTTTGGCGAACATTCGCTCCTTTAATAGTATGTTTGCCTTTACTTCCATGGGAGGAAAAATTGATAGAAAGATGAATAATGGTACTGCACCTCCAGTTTTCATCTTGAATGGCGAAAACCAGCACCAGATTGGTAGCTTACTTCCGAATCCAGATAAGGAGCCAAAATTTGCACAACTTTATATAGATGACACAGAAAATGAAGTAGCCAATCGAATGTCAGTTGTGAGGTATGATTGTGTTAGCTTATCTTATTCTTATATGTATACCTGTGTTATTAATAGCACATTTATTTATTCACTGTTTATTGTAGGATGGATGATGATGATGTAAACTTACGATGCCAGATTGTGACAGATATTAAAGAATGTCTTGATTTGTATAATCCCTTTGTGGAGACATATAGAATGGCAAGGAACATTTTGTCCCAAGTTCCACGTCCAACCATTAACCTCCGTATCTTGGGCAAAAGACGGCGGGATGCTAGGCAATACAACTCACCAACTGCTTCGGAAGTTGCTGCTTTAATTGTTGGAGATTTTGATCCGGCTGGCTTTGACAGAGATGTTGTTGTTAGTTCTCATTCGGGCTTCCTAAAATGCATTCCCATTTTAAGCGCCGCATATTTACCTTTATAGTATCCGTTATTGTTCCGTTATGGCGAAGATGGTTTTTCAGAGGATATTGAATTTCGCACTGGGAACATGGCAAAAAAAATTAAACGTGATCATCTAACTATCAGAGATTGGCTAGCTTTTAGAATTCAACACAGAGAAGAGGATGGTGGTTCCCTTTTATTTTCTGGGCGTTTATACCAGCAATTTTTGGTTGATGGGTATACGATGGTTGAATCTTCCCGATTAAAGTGGGTTAGGAACAACCAAACAGAATTGAGGGCTGATGTTTACAAGGGTCTTGAAGAATCTATTGTAAGAGGTGAAATGAATACATCAGCAACGGGTAAAAGAATTATTTTGCCTTCTACTTTTGTAGGAGGGCCCCGTTATATGATTCAAAATTACCAAGATGCCATGACAATTTGTGATTGGGCTGGCTATCATGAATTATTCATTACATTCACCTGCAATAAAAAATGGCCAGAACTATTGAGATATTTTGGAAAATACAATTTTAAGGCTGAAGATCGAGCTGATGTGGTGTGTCGGATTTTCAAAATCAAACTCGATCAATTGATTAAAGACATAAAGAAGGGAGATCTTTTTGGTCGGGTTGTTGCAGGTTTGTTGTATTCATCTTTTTTTTCCTCACTCGCATTTTGGATACTTTGAATTGACATAATCTTATTTATTATTCTACAATTATTTACACAATTGAGTTTCAAAAGCGGGGTTTACCCCATGCTCATATCTTGGTATTCCTTCATTCATCTTCTAAATACAAGACCATTGATGATATCGATAATGTCATCTGTGCTGAAATTCCTAACAACGAATCTGATCCACGGTTATTTGAGATCGTGTCTACATCGATGCTTCATGGACCGTGTGGGACTCAAAATCCTTCGTCTGTTTGCATGGAGAACAAAATGTGCACAAAGCATTTCCCAAAGAAATTCAGTGACACTACAGTTATTGATTCAGATGGTTATCCTGTTTATAGAAGGAGAGATAATGGAGTTTTTGTTCAAAAAGGCGAGTCATTTTTGGACAACCGATTTGTAGTTCCCTATAACAAGAAACTCCTCCTTAAATACAATGCTCATATAAATGTTGAGTATTGTAACCAATCAAGAGCAGTGAGGTATCTCTTCAAGTATGTAAACAAAGGGCATGATCGTGTCACGACAAGTTTCTATGATGCATGCGGTCCAAACTCTGATAATGAATTTGTTGATGAAGTGAAGTTGTATTATGATTGTAGGTATTTAGCCTCATCTGAAGCTGCATGGAGAATATTTTCATTCGATATTCATTATCGAGAACCATCGGTTGAGAGGCTACAGTTTCACCTACCAGGTGAACATTTGCTTATCTACAAAGATAATCGTCCAATTCAATCCGTTCTTTCCAGGCCAAGTATTGGGAGCTCAAAGTTTTTAACATGGATGGATGCCAACAAAAAATATTCCCAGGCAAGAGAACTAACCTATGCTGAATTTCCAACTAAATTTGTTTGGAATGATGAAAAGAAGGAGTGGTTTCCACGTAAATCTGGATATTCTATTGGGAGACTTCACTATGTCCCCGTTGGATCTGGGGAACTTTATTATTTGAGAAAATTGCTGAATCACGTGAAAGGAGTTCAATCTTTTGAAGAGCTTAAAAAAGTTGGAGCGTCTGCTGAATCAAATTTTAAAGAAACTTGCTATGCAATGGGTTTGTTGGAGGATGACAAAGAATATATTGATGGTATTAAAGATGCGAGCCGTTGGGGTAGTGGATCGTATTTGCGCAGGTTGTTTGTCATACTACTATTGTCTGGCCAAATTTCAAGACCTGAAGTTGTCTGGGATGCCGTGTGGTTCCATTTAGGTGATGACATTTTGCATAGACAACGATCAGTTTTGCAGTTCCCAGGTTTGGTTCTACATGTTTTGTACCTTATTTTGCCACTTTTTAAAATAATAAAGATGATCATATGTTCTCCCCCTTACTTTTTCAGATTTGCGATTGTCTGATGATGAATTAAAGGGATTTACGTTAGTTGAGATAATTGTTGCAAAGCAATACTATGAGCCTCTCTGATTTTCCTACTATGCCTCAACCTGATGCAGATTTGCTTGACACATGCATCAATAGACTCATATTTGATGAAATGAATTACGATAGCAAGAAACAAGAGGCTGAAAATCAATCATTGGTGGCATCTATGACCTATGAGCAAAAAGGAATCTATGACATAATAATGGCACGAGTTCATGAAAAAAACCTGGTTTCTTTTTTCTAAATGGGTATGGTGGAGCAGGTAAAACTTATGTTTGGAGAGGGTTGACAACTGGTTTAAGGGCTAAGGGAGAAATAGTTTTGGCGGTAGCTTCAAGTGGTATTGCTGCCCTTTTAATTCCTGGGGGTAGAACAGCTCACTCTCGATTTGCAATTCCGCTAAACCCAGATGAAAGCTCTACTTGCAATATAAAACAGGGAAATGATTTGGCGGGCTTGATTCGTAAGTGTTCATTAATTATTTGGGATGAAGCACCCATGACCAATAAAAATTGTTTTGAGGCTCTTGATAGAACTTTGCAAGATATTATGAGACCTCTTGGGGGTGAGAGTTTAAATATTCCTTTCGGAGGAAAAGTTGTTGTTCTGGGTGGAGATTTTCGCCAAATACTTCCCGTCGTTCCGAAGGGAACAAGACCATAAATTGTTCACGCCACAATAAACTCTTCTTATCTATGGAACCATTGTGAGGTTTTGACGTTGACCAAGATTATGAGATTGTTGTATGGCACCTCAGATGCTGATATTGTTGAAGCAACAGCGTTCTCTGAATGGGTTCTCAAAATTGGAGATGGTACAATTGGTGTAGAGACAGATTCAGGGATTTCAGTTGAGATTCCAGATGAGCTACTCATTAAAGATTCAGCTCAACCAATTCAAGCTATTGTTGATGCAACATATCCTTGATCAAATGCATGACCATTCATTTTTCCAAAATAGGGCAATTTTGGCTCCTGGAAATGAAGTGGTTGACTTAATCAATGGTTACATATTATCCTTGGTTCCAGGTGATGAGAAGGTATATTTGAGTTCAGACACGCCTTGCGACAGTAATTGTAGTAGTAATGTTATGGATGACCTTCACACACCTGAATTTTTAAATACGATAGATGCCTCTAGTCTTCCAGCTCATAAACTAAAGCTCAAAGTGGGGATTCCGGTTATGTTATTGAGGAACATTAACCATTCTGCTGGATTGTGTAATGGAACTCGACTGATATTAACCAATATGAGTAGATTTATTCTTGAGGCAATTGTCTTATCAGGGACCAATGCTGGGTTAAAGGTTTTTATTCCAAGGTTATCATTGACTCCATCTGATGTTCGAATTCCTTTTAAATTTCAAAGAAGACAATTCCCTTTGGCTGTTTCTTTTGCAATGACAATCAATAAGAGCCAAGGCCAGTCTCTAAAACATGTTGGTGTTTTTTTACCCCGGCTAGTTTTCTCACACAGTCAATTATATGTCGCTATTTCCAGAGTGACTTCGAAACAGGGGTTAAAAATCCTGATAACCGATGATGAAGGGAATTCCACAAACATTACCTCTAATGTTGTTTACAAAGAAGTTTTCCAGGGATTACAGGTACTTTTTTTATAAGATTTGGGCCAACTATATTTTCAAGGCCAACTCAAATAGCCCATTATCCTTTTATCTCTACCCACATCATCTCATCATCTTATTTTCACTTTCATTTCGTACCCCTGTCGCTATTTCTCTATCTCATTCCTTCGTTGCATTTCAGGGAGCTGTTTCATGAACTCCATCTTCCGCTTCATCGTCCTCCTCTAATTTGGTTAGTATCCTCCTTCTTCTACCTACCTTCTTCCTTGATCAGCTTTCCCTTATTTCTGCATGTTGTTGAATGATGAATCGAGAATCGTATCTGTTAGAGATTAATCTTCTCTTCTGCCTTCATGTAAGATTCAATTTGCTTATTCTTTTGAATGATTCAATTTCGTTGTATCAATTGTTAGCGAGTTCCACAGATTAGGGTTTAGTCATTTTCATTGTTTCTTATTTCTAGGGCATCGAATTTGTTTTTCTCCTCAGCATGCCAAAATTTCTGATTGAATCTGTTTTATTACACAAATAAATGATTGGCTAGATTAGGAAGAGTATGATGGTTGTATCGACTCCTTTCTGTATCAAACAAACTTATTGTGTTTTATGTGCTATGAATTTGGTCAGGTAGTTAGTTCTAGGCAAAATTACACCAGGGGACCTTTAACTTATTTATTTGTAACAAGTTGGCCCTTTAAGTTTCTTTTGTAACAAATAGGCCCTTTAAGTTACCCGACGTTGACACCGTTGGCCCTTTTAGTAAAATGTAATATCGTTCATTACATCAAAATACACCAAAATATGTTTGTTTGCATCAAAATACATAAGCTAGAGTAGTCACAATATATAAAGTAGCATTACATCAAAATATATAAGCTAGAGAAATCATTAAAAGGGCCTATTTGTTACAAAAAAACTTAAAGGTCCAACTTGTTACAAATAAATAACTTAAAGGTCCTCTAGTGTAATTTTGCCTTAGTTCTATATTCTTAAGTTTTTTTGAACGAAGTAAGCTGTTGTTCATGCTGGTGCCTCGGCTTCTTTGAGGTGAATAAGGTGCATTCATATAGACCATGTTTGGTTTTTTCTTTCAAGTTAGGCCATATTTGTCACAAAACTTATTGGAATTTGACTCACTGTATTCTAATATTGGCTTGCTACCTTCTGAGTTTGGGCTCACAAATATACAACTTTAAGTTGTATAGAGATGAACTTGACCTTTCCCCTTTTTCTTAAATGTTTTAGTGCAGTTTTGTGGTGTTCATTCGTCGTCTATGAGTATGCATCTAATTATGTAGGATGTTTAGTCTAATCAAGCAATTCCTACTACTCATGTAGCGTATATTTATTTTGCTGTTTAAGTTTGGGCTTACAAATATACCACTTTAGGTTGTATAGAGATTCACCTCACCTTTCCCCTTTTTCTTAAATGTGTTAGTGCAGTTTACAAATATGCCATTTAAGCTCTCTTGCATGTATTCTAACCCGCGCAATTCATTTTATTTCTTGCTTCCAATTTTAGAGTTCCCATTGACGTGATGGATCCCCCCAATTTGCCATCAACAAAATTGCAACTGTCATCTCCCTCAAATCCGTAAGTCTCCTTGAGCTTTAATGTATTGCTAAACAAATGACTGCAGTTTTTCAGCCATATTGTGTCACTTACGGTTTTCGATTTCCTGTACATTTTTGCCACTTCTTTTTTATGTGCATAATGATTTCATGCAGCTTACATTTCATTAATTTTATTTTGCATCTACATGACAATAGGTAAGGATATAACTGTGTTAACAATAACTAGGGCCTTTTAAACCAAGTTTTTAGCGTAGCCAAGTTTTTAGTCGTGAGGAAAATTGTATTTATCTGTAGACTGCCTTAACCTAAATTTTAAACCAATTTTGATGAGGGAATAAACTAAACATTCAATCAAGTGGGATGGTTATTTGAAAGACACATTTCAATATGAAAGGCACCTTTTTTTATTATATGTTCTGATCTATATAACCTAAGCAATATATGGCCTTAGGAATGCATCTTTTGCAGTTTCATGTTGGTTTGCATCTTACGTTTCCCTCTTATAATTGCTGGTTGTTCCTTTCCACAGCCGTGGCTCAAACTTCTACGACCTTTTTCTGCACATTATGGTGCGCACTTCCCTCCCACTCTTTCAGTGGAAACAGGTCCCGGCACACCATTTCCTGCTTCTGTTTTTGTTGATGACCATGGTGTTGCATATCTAGAGACAGATACACTTGGGATTATGAAGCTTTTGGGGGCGGATGGTTTGTATGGAGCACCAGAAAGTAGGTTGGCTGAACTGGCTTACAAAAGTTCAAGAGGCGTTTTTGTGATACACTATCCAATGACAAGAAACCGGCTTCGTCCAAGAGTTATGCGTAACCAACCACAGCGAATACAGATTCAGTATCCGAAGCGTGAAAATGCAGGCCAAGTTGTTCACCATCTGCATCTAGCCTTCACCTCTGTTTCTCCAGATGGTCTTACCCTTGAGAATCCAATTATAATGTGATGGCTTCCCTGGTTACTGCTCTCATTATTTTCTATTTGGGTTTTCCTACACTGTTGGACCTGTATTTAACATATGTTATTATTAATATCTATTTTATGTTGCAATGCCAAAACTTTGTGTGTGGAAGTGATGTATAAGACCAAGATCTATTATATTTCTACGATGTTTATTATATTTTGCTAACAAATTTAGACCCATTTTTTTTAGCACTTCTTAGTAGTTTGTGTTTGTGATAGTTTGCCACGAAAATACGGCAACATATATACGTGTCGGAGAACAAATTTGCCCCTAACAAATCTCCACCGAACTTCATTTGTTCACACTTAGGTAGCCTTTGTTGTACAAAACTATTTGTTTTAGGGCATCTTTAATGGGACGAGCTTATTTGGATGAATTAAGTTATTTTTTGTGGGGCCAAATTGCGACATTTGATTTTAGAAACTCATAGTTGATTTAAATAGTTTTAACTTGAATGATAGTTGTTTATAAGAAATTATGTGTGACGCCAATTATTAATACTTTTTATTTATATTTACTTTTTATCCCTCCAAACAGCAACGAGAGGTATTTCCTAATTCGTTTGTTCACACTTAGGTAGCCTTTGTTGTACAAAACTATTTGTTTTAGGGCATCTTTAATGGGACGAGCTTATTTGGGTGAATTAAGTTATTTTTTGTGGGGCCAAATTGCGACATTCGATTTTAGAAACTCATAGTTGATTTAAATAGTTTTAACTTGAATGATAGTTGTTTATAAAAAATCATGTGTGACGCCAATTATTAATACTTTTTATTTATATTTACTTTTTATCCCTCCAAACAGCAACAAGAGGTATTTCCTAAGTTTAATTGATGATTACTCTAGGAAAATTTGGATATACTTACTAACTCAGAAGTCCGAAGCATTTCATAAGTTCAAATGTTTTAAGAACATGATAGAAAAGGATACTGGTTTGAGTATGCAGTGTTTGATGACTGATAGGGGTGGGGAATTTACATCAAATGAGTTTGATAAGTTTTGTCAAGAGCAAGGAATAAAGAGACAATTGGTCTTGCTTAAAGTTGCTCTTAGGAGTTTGTGTTTGTCACACTTTGCTAGGGAAATACAACAACATATATACGTGTAGGAGAACAAATCTGCCCGTAAGAAGTGCGACTACAAGCGGTAGTAGGTTTGTGTCAATAAATAATCGCCTATTTTTGTTACTTCGTCTTCGTTACTACGGTTCCACGATTTAAAAATACCCACTCTAAGTAGCATAACGACTCTCATTCCTACTTCTGTTATACCTTTATTTTCAGCCCATTTGGTGTTAGATATGTAGTAATAATTAGGCTTTTATCTTATTTCCAAACTCCAAATGAAAAAATCCAACCATCCACATAAAAAACCACGTACTCATAATCAAACAAAGGCTTTGGATTTTGACCAATAAAAGTAAAAACAAAGACTTGGATTTGAACAACAAAAAACCGAATACTTATACTAAACAAAAAAACAAACACAAAAGGGGTTGACCAGAAAGAAGACAAGGACACAACACTTTCCAAATTCTTCTCTTAGGGACCACACTTAAACTTCTTCTTCTCTCACTTCTTCGAGTATCACGTAACGCCACTCCCATTTCTTCTGTCTCCGAACTTCTTCTCTTCGCATTGTCATGAACGCGCACCGTCCACCATCGTCGTCACCACCAACACCTACATCGATCATCGTCGTCGCCGTCATCGTTGTCCATCATCGTCCTTCAACAACGACGCCACTGTTAAGGTACACCATGTAAACCCCTCTGTTTTTTCAAAGAAAAAATCGCACCTTTTTACTCCGTGAGTTCGATTCCTGCCATTGAAGGCAATCTGAACATGTGTTTTTTTTCCTGTTGTTGTTCTGATTCTAGGGTTAACCATGGCTGTGTTTGAACTATAGGTAGTGTTCTGGTTCTGGTTTTGGGTTGTGACATTGTTAAGTTCTCATATTTAGATTGTGGTGTTTTTCATAGACATTAGTTTCCACAATTGTTGCATGCAATAATTGTGTGGTTATTTTGATTGTGTTGTCATTCGTGAATGAGTTTTTAAACTTAAAGGTTCTCACTATTTTTGTTCCAAGGAGCAGGATGTGGGACATAAGAAGTCGTTCACATTCGTTACTATTTGTCATTTTTGAGTACATATCATGGTTACAATTTGATGGTGTTTTTGGTTTTGTCTATTTACTTTATGTATGGTTTGACAGATTTCTCTGTCTATGATATCATCTTTGTCTATTAAATGCCCTTATTGAAGACATTCCCTTAAGTACAGGCTTCCCTATATTGTTTACTATTTCCATTTGAATGTACTTTGTTGTACCATTTACTTGAGTTCTACAAATTATATTAGCTTACTTGATTGCTATATCTATTTTTCAATCTATTTTGTGAAGCCTATGTATTCCTTTTCAATTAGGAAAGTACAAATTGAAACTCATATTGAGTAATTGTTTTCGTAATGCATGCATAGTTTATAGGTTAGTATTGATAATCCATGTCAATTTGTATATGTTGAGTGAGGTAGATTGAGTCCTACAGTAGATTCAGTAATTTAAAGCAATAAGAAAGCAATGCATTGAGAAACTTAAGAGTCTGATACATAGACCTTGAAAACCAAACCAGAATAGGAAACCTAGAAAACAACACACTAAACTCTAACAACATCAACAAACAAATTAAGAGGAGTGCCTCCAATGCTCATCTTGAGAATATCCCCAACCTTCAGATGTTCTTCCTTGACAAAACGCAACCATTCTTTCCCAGCTAAATATTTCCCTCCCCTTGAACGGTCTGCCGTGTGAATAGAGCAGTCATAGGTCTTATTAGCTGCATTGTAGTGGAGAGTGATTGTCTTCATAGAGGCTGGTATTTTCTTCCCAACTGCTTTTGGGAAATGCTGGTGTTCAACATAATAAAGACAGTGTCAACGTATGTCCATAAGAATAAAATGGAAACTAACTGAGGTGAGGAGTTCTATAACAGTGAAAACTAGACTCACCATGGCACCAGATTTTTTGCAAATAGATTCAGTAATCTTCCGATTCCATACCATAGGGTTGATGTTGTCCAACATAGTGGTGTTCTGAGGAGAGGGAGGATAGTCAGAATCAGAGGACGAAGAGGAGAAAGATGAAGAGGAAATGTAATGAGCCATATTTGATGGAAGAGCCCTATTTAACAAAGAGACATAATCAGAAAACAAATAACTTCAATAGAATGTAAGTATTGAGAAAACAAAGAAAATAGGTTAATACCCTGTTGCTTTGAGAAATGCGGTGAGGGACTTCTCCAAAGGTGAGAGGCGGGGTTTCTTATTGCTGGAAGAAGCCATTGGAGCAGTTTGTAGGAGATGGAGTGGAGCACGGTACTTAAAGTGGGAAAATGCACTTAGGGAAATGAAAAGTTAGGTGGTTAATTAAAGTTGAATAACTTCCAACTAACCATATTTATGAGAGAGTGTAGTTCATTGATTGAAGAGTGTAGTTAATTAAAGGAGAACAAAGAATAAAGAATGAAGGCATAAAATAGGAAACATGAGCTTCATTGATTGTCTTATAAATTTTTTAGTTTTGTATTCGTATACCTAATAATCTCATGACCTGTTTTACATGCTCCTTTAGGTTTGTTGCCATGTCTTCGCCCAACACTATGAGATAACGAGAGGTGATATCCAGGAGACCTTTGGTCATCCGTTCTTCCAGGCCACAGGTCCTTACGGATGCACAAAGGGCTGCATTCCTTGCTAGGCGCAGGTTTTTATCCTTTCCTTCTTTCTCTTAATCTTTTAATTAGAAAGATCAATCAATTATTGTGTGAAATATCCTTCATTACTTCTCTTTCCTTCTACATTAAATTCCATATTTTTGCCACCTAATTTCTCTATTTTCAAATTTGATATAATTATTATTTGACTTGCTTCTCTATTTTTAAATAGGATTGATCGTGTGCGGTTTGTTTATCACATCTCCTCCTCCTCCTCCTCCTCCTCCTCCTCTTCTGATTCTGAGTCTGATGCTCCTCCTCCTCTTCTGATTCTGAGTCTGATGCTCCTCCCCCTCCCCCTCCTCCGGCAAGACGGTCGTTACTGGAGAGTGTTCCTGCGACATGGGAACGCAAGGTTTCCCCCCACATCTGCAAAAGATCCGGTGTTATGGTGAGCTTTATTATTTGTGCAACTTTGTTTTCAATTCCCAAGTTTTGTAGTTGACTCACATTTCATTGTTTTTTAACCCTCTAAAACCAGCACTTCCCTAAAGGCATTGGGAAGCAAATCCCAGACTCAATGAAGTTCATGAGTCTCCGTCATAACAGAATTGGGAAGACATACAACTACTCTGTTCGCATTGCTTCGCGTTCAAGGGAGGAGAAGTGGTTGGCTGGGGAGCACTGGTTGGCGTTTGTGAAGGAACAAAACTTGAAGCCGGGTGATGTCCTCCGAATGCAAATCAGGGGCACTCCCCTTACTGTATTTGTTGATGTTGTCCCTCGTTAATCTATGCCATATTTGTTGTACTCTAGATAATTGTGGTTGTTTTTTCTTTCTATTTTCTGGTTTCGTAATTCGCACAATATATATTCGACTTAAACTAAGGCAGTACAACCACCTTTAATATGATTATCGTAGTTAACCTAACGGACGGCTCCCGTTTTCCATTAGAACCTAGGGCATTTGCCCCGTCCATCGGACGGGTCACCCCACTAGTACTTTGAAAATCCAAGAGAAGCCTAGAAAGATTTGAGACATAAGAACAAGCATATTCTTTATTAAAGATTTTTAACTTGTAATATATTGACCTTTCTTTTATATATAAGCCTCTCGTGAAGAGAAGGTAGGCTTTCCTTTCAAAGTTACTTGGAAAACAGTAACTTACCCTGGCACTTCCTTATAGGCCTAGTTGTAATTGTTCGTTCTAAGAAGTTAAGTCAAGGTTGGCAGAAAAATCCTTAAAGTTGGACCCCTTTGAAAATAGTGAAGTCCTTGTAGGCTATAAAAGAGACCGGACTGGACTTGCTGCCAGGTGGTAGCTAATGAGGATATATCTATGTGTCCATTATTATCTGCCCTTACGGTATCAATAGTGTAACATCCTCCCTTGTTTATTTGTCTAAACTATTACTACTGGAAGAATAAGATTGAAGGCTTCTTTGAATCCCAACACATTGAGTGGTGGGATATGCCATATCCATGACTTATGTTGAACCAAGGAATAACGATGGCTCTCCTAAAACTAGTGGACAGATCAAAAAAGGAGTATGAGAAGTGTGGCAAGAATAATTCCACTTCAAAAGATAATTGGGACTAATTGGCTTTGGCCTATGAGGGAACATCACAAGTACGAGAAACTAGAGCTAAGATTCTTGTTAGACATTACGAGTTTTTCAAGGTGGAAGATATTAATACAGTGTTTACAAGATTTCAAAAATTGGTTCAGGCCCTCAAGGTTTTCTATAAAAACTAAATGGTCGGTCGTTGACCATTTGAAAAAGATATTGAGAATCCTTCCTAAGAAATAAAGACCTAAAATGTTACAACTATTCAAGAGGCTTAGGATTTGAATAAGGTTGAAGATCTTGAGTGCACTAAGAACTCATTTGGAGCCTAATGAAGAGAAGAAAACCCAATGAAAAAGTTCAAAAAACTATTCTCTGTCTTCTGCAGTTCAAAATGAAAAAGTCAAAAGCAACAAACAAGAAGCTAATTATGTGTCTATATTCATGCCTTTTGTGATGCATCTGGTACTGGTGTATCTGGTGAGCAGACAGAAGAAAATAATAGGAGTTGGAGACACAGATCTAGCCATCCAGAAGAAATCATTATTGGAGGACCAAGAGATAGAGTGAGAACAAGATCATCAAAATTATTAAGAAATTATAAATTAGTAGTGTGTATACGTCGAGCTTATTTAATTACTAAAATTCGGGTTGCTCCATTGTGGACGCTCTTATATATACATGTTTTGTACTAGTTGAAAATAATATGAAACGCGACTATGGTAGTTGCTTCAATAATTTAATTTCTTTGTATGAAAAAAAGGAAATAAATTAACAGCTTTTCACTGCATTTGCTGATTATATAATTGCTTGCATAGATGTGACACATCATTGTATCAACTTGCTATGGCTGAAATACATAAAATTAATGGTTCTGTATGTGTAAAAAGAAACGAAATGTTTATAAAACACAGAAATTAAAATTTATGTGTTCACAAATCTGCAAGTCTTCCTAACTTCTCCAGTGACAAAGCTTTCAGAATTTGTTATATTTCCCATTTTCACCATTGAATCAGAGAATTGTTGGAAGAAAGCTAGAGGATCAGCTGCATATTTCTTAACAAGCTTCCTTGTTTCAATTCCAAAAACACTTGAATACATTTCTTGATCTGAGTTAAGAACTCCTTCACCCTTTAATAGTAAGTGATAGAAAGAGTTGTCAAAGAGATTAGGGGTCACATAGTCTAATTCTGTTATGTGATTGTCTCCTCCCCCAATAGGTGGACAAATAGATTTAAGTTTGTTGAGGTGATTTTTCACTGAAGTTGATTCATAGTCTCCATATAATGTCGATCTGATATTTTGACACCTTGCCATTCCAATAGTGTGTGCTCCTGCATACTTTGTGATCAGAAAATATACATAGTATGGAAGTATTACAACTAAGAATCTTATGAGGAAACCAAATCTTGACTTTTGTTACAGGGCAGGGTGAGCATTTAGGTCACAATAATCATATCTTTTATTGTTTTTTCTATTCAATTTTGTTGGAGATTTTTTGTATTTCTTTTTAACAAGGATAATTTTGATCAAAGTGAGAGTCCAACTAATAATGCAAACAATCTTTTTAAACCATAAATTATACCGTTGACCAGTAATTGAAAACCAGACAATGCCACTATGAAATAGAAGTTGCAGTCCTCCTCATAGTCAAGGTTAAGACGATGACCTAATCAGTGTTGGTAATACAAAAGCAATGAGAAACAAATATGAATGCTTCAAAACTCAAATCATATTTATTTCTTTTTATTTTTGTTGAATCAACACCGATCAAGTTTCCACCTCAGCCTTGAAGAGAAAGAGGACCATGAGCTTCTGTTTCCCGAATAGTATCTTTGTGGTCACAATAAAGTGACGGTTTTCAAGACCTAATCTACCGTGGACCACGGATGAAGGTGGTCCACTCTAAAATCTCACATTTTTTTAACATTAACTTAGCCAACACTACTCTTTATAGTATATATATTATATGTAGCTAGAATGATAACAACCCATCGAGGAATCCTAGGATCCATCACTATAGGTGGTTAGGTATGACTTAATGTTGTCGTATATTTACTATTGTAAAATATATATTATAGTATCATCTAGCATAACTAGCTATTTCAACTGCATCACATCAGAAAAACTTTAGTTCATGACAACAAATTAACATCTTTAGTGATTTCCTTTTATGAATTCAAACATTTGTTTGTTCTATTTACCTGCATTTACTAGTTTCAAGATCTGAAAGGAGAGTGAAGAAAAAAGCATTTAAGTTTTTCAAAGTTGTATTTTTAAATATAAAGAACATACCCACAAGAGCTACCATATCAGTGACTGATAGGCCTTGGTAAAGAAATTTGGGAATGATAGATATAAGGCTTTCATCTGGAGTAGGAAGATTAGTGTTGGCAAGTTCAAAACCTGCAGTCACTGAATCCTTCCTTCCCACAGGAACATCCCAGTAGGGTCCACCAACCTACAGAAAAGAGATCAGAGGATAGTAAAACTCAAATAACTTCATGCAAAATAGGTTAATTAAAATTCATTAAACACATTATTACATAGAGGTTTTAAATCGCAATTGCGGTTTGTGCCGCAGTCTTGATCATAACCGTGATCAAATGTAACATCAAAAGCTATCACTTCGGCTAACAACCTAGTCTCTGTATATACTAGTGTTTTAAAAATCGAACCAACCAAATGGTTTATCTAATTAAACCATGAACCGACACCATTTATGATTCGATTATTTGAGCAGTTCAACAACACCTGGTTCAAGGGATTAAATCATGACTTGGAGGTTTCACTAGTTTGATGTCGATTCCGGTTTAGATAAGATATAGAAGGTAGCTGTTTGTTTTACCAGAATAACAGCATCTCTAGCTGCAATAGTGAGAATATCAGCACAAGAAACAATCCCGGGGCATTCTGATTCAACAAAGTTCTTGATTTGATCGATAACTCCGAAGCCTTTTAAGGAGTGAATGTTGGTAGCAGCTTTCTTCTCACCTTTAAGTGTGATTGTATCATCAAGCAATATTGATCCATCGCATCCCTGAGCACAAAATATCACATTTCATTTAGTGTGTATTTACTTTTTCTCTTTAAGTATGTTCATAACTCAGCTTTATATATTATATTATATTATATAATATAATATAACACGGTTGTAAAGAAAAATAGAATGCATTTAGGTAAGTTACTGTATATTATTTAGTATTTATATAATGGGTTTTTTTATTTGTATTTTTCTTTTTTTTTTAAGTCAAAGTTTAGGCAGAATTGGGGAAAAAATGAAGGTCAGAGGTATTTACATACTACTTACCAACTAAGTTTTTAGTGAGATTTGAATTGACGTCCTTGTGAAATATGAGCTGAATCTTTACCAAATGGACCAATAGATTCATGTCGATTAAAATACAGCAATATTCTCCTTACATGATTGGGTTTAGAGACATTTTTAAAAATTATTAAATAGTTCACGGACCTATGAGGTAATTAAACCTATGAGACATGTTTAAAAATTATTAAATAGTACAAGAACCTATGAGGTAATTAAACCTAGTAATAAAAAATAATAGTAATAATAATAATAATAATAATATATTATGCAATTGATAAAGAAAAATCTAACATCTGATATACTAGGTAACCAGAGACTAACTTACAGTGGAATATAAATGGTGAACGGTGAAAGAGAAATGCTAACAATAATCTCTTTACTATACTCTTTCTATGATTGGGTGAAATGCATGTAGACGTCACTAATTTAGAAATAGGTCTCACTAAATTAGTAGTACCTATATAAATTTCACTCAATCATAAAAAGAGTATTAGAAGAAAAGTATTTAGAGAATGTTGATAGTACTTCTTGTCAAAAGAAATATAATTATGAAAGGTAGCAGCTTTCTCATGGGCTTACTTATCACCAGATTGATTTTATATTTTAGTGTTACATAAAGATAAATATAGCAATGTTTTATATTTTTTGTGAACTAATCTAGAGACATATTTTGGAAGACTAATATGGTGAACTTTAGGATGACAAATTTTTTTGTAGGATCAATGTATATATCTTTGAAAGACCAACTTATCTCTCTACCGTGAAAACACTGCCAATAGCTAGCTAGATATGGATAGTTAATTAGTTTGAGACCTGAACAAAGCAGTCATGGAAGTGAAGGCGAACAATGGCGGCGGCGTTACGGGAATCAGAAAGCACTGCACATTCCATTTCCTTCCTAACAATATCAAACACAGTGGGGCAAGTTGATGCATAGTAATCAAGTGTTAGTGAAGGTTCACTTGCAGTTGCACACAAACTAGTAACACCTAGAAAGCAAAACATAACAAAAATATGTGGAAAGAGTTTTGAAAGAAAAGAAGAATCCATATTGTTAGTGTTGTAAAACTTTGCTTTAGAAAAAATGATGAAGGGTTGGATATATGGGTGAGAAGGAATCAGAGAATATATAAAGTCTAATGAAGTGTTTGCATTGCACCTTGTATACCATGCATTGGCTCTGTTTCAGTGTTTGTAAAAGAAGTTTGCAATAGTCAAGAGAAGGTGTAACTAATATTACCAAATTGGTGGGTGTTCTTGTACTAAAAGTAACATTCTTTACAGACACATACACATAGGACTAAAGTGAAAAATTGAAAAAATTTACTAAAACAGTTTTAAGGCCAGTCACCAAACTAAAAACAAACAGCTAATTTTTACTTTTAATTTTTATCTGAATGAAATTAACCCATGTGTTTTTCTCCTTTGTGCTTACATCAG
Organism: Astragalus glycyphyllos; assembly: GCA_963573325.1. Classification (NCBI taxonomy): domain Eukaryota; kingdom Viridiplantae; phylum Streptophyta; class Magnoliopsida; order Fabales; family Fabaceae; genus Astragalus; species Astragalus glycyphyllos. The sequence goes on along the minus strand of OY754314.1, from coordinate 14,079,073 downwards.
CGTATGAAACAGCTTTCAAAAATTTAAGGTCCATTTACTTTGTTTTTAAATTTTACAGTGGATATCCAATTTCATCCCTCACAAAAATTTCGGTCCCCAATCTAGTACTTCAGAATAATTAATTTCAACATTAATCTTTGACATTTACAAATCAAAGACACGTTCGTTAGTCCCTTTGTTAGTTTTCATTAAAATTCATCGGTTTGAATGCTAACATGTCGCAGGACTGTTAGCACTCAAATGGTTGAATTCAACCAAAACTAATAGAGGGACTAGCGTATCCCCTGTCAGAGACTTATTTTAGTATTAATTATTTTCTTCGACCAAATTGGGCACCAGAACTTCGGTCAGGGACAAAATTAAGTATTCACTCAAGGGTAAAAACAGCTTTTTAATTTGTTTTTGAAATTGTGAATAAGAATGGTCAAACAAACAAACATTTTTTATAGGCATTTTTATTTTAGAAATGGAAACAGGTAAAGGTGAAAGTAAAGGTGAAAATAAGAATGCATGTTTTGCTGTCATCTTTCTGTCGTTTTGACACATTTTTTCAATAGTCCAACGTTATTACATCAGTTTAACAGTATATTATGGGGAAAAAACACTACTTTTAGTTGCCACAAAAGTAATCTTTTAACAGTGATGATAATAAATTCCACACGTCAATATTTTATATAATATCATATTGCATTTTGGCCTTCTTGTTTTCTTCCCCCAAGAATAAGACTAAATCAAAATTCTTGAAGTGCACGATTAGAACTATTATTTTTTTTCTATATCCGTGCAAGAAAATATAGCAAATATCTTCAAATTTCTCATCTATATTGACTTTCTCTAATTTACAAGCTTTTTCTCTCTTTTTTCGATCCAATTTTGTTTTCTAGATAGTGTTGTGTTGTAGTTAGATAAAGCTAGTAACTTGGTGAGAAACAAAACTCTTCAAGTAATCAGAGAGAGTCAAGTAACATTCATCCAACTTCACTTTAGAAGTTTTATTTTATTGTAAATGCAGAACAAAGTCAGAGAGTCAATAAAAGATCAAACTGAAATACAGATGTAGATGCAGCACCATCCTTTGTGTGTTCTATGTCTCAATAAGAGAGGGTGTGGGAGAGAAATATTAAAAAAAAAAGGGGAGAGGATTGAATGATGAGGATTTAACATGAGTCTCAAGTAAACTTTTTACCTAAGAAAATCTCTTCCCTTCATTGGCTACTAGTAGTCTAGCCTAGCACCAACAGCTTTAAAAATTTAAGTTGCATCTATTAGTTCTACCTAAGAAAAAGGATTACCTAAAGTGACTACTAATTAGCGACAACCAACATTCATACACTACTGCGATCGCACTAATTCATGACTGCAGGAAAGGCAGTTCCCTACCATTTATGGTGAAGGTAACACATTGTGTTTAAATTGCACCATGGTGTTTCGGTTAAATTAGGATCAATGCGGTCCACGATCACAGTTCACAGTTTAGAGAAGTGCACGTAGATAAATGACATTCGCAATTGTTATAGTTGATCAATTAATTGTTACAGCTAAAATTGCCCTTCCCACACTGCGCAATAAACTTACCTGTTAATCATTTCAGAATATTGCATAGCATGGCTTAAAGACCACATATTTCACCTATTGCAAGTGAATAACTAGTTCCTAGAGAATTTTGAACCTTAAAATTATATTTGCAAGTGCTTGTGGAGCTTGCACTAGATTAGTTCCTTGGCTTAGAGACCACATATTTCACCAATTATGGTGCACAATACACAGACAACAATCACAATTGCAGCATCACCACACAGTACAGTCCACTCGCTCATATGCTCAAAAAAGAAAGAAACCCAGTAGTTTCATACACAAACAGAACTGAGCAAACATTCAATTCAAAGGAACATGAAGATCAATAATCTAATTCAAATTTAAAACTAACATAGCTAAAAGCATTTCCCTTGGGGTTTAACCCCTTTACATTCGCCAAACAAAATAAAAGTCCTTCCCTTGCCACTGTGCAATACACTTACCAGTTAATCACTTCGGACAATTACAAATTTCCATGGCTAATGTAATAATAAAATAAAACTCACAAAGCTAGAAACTTAATGAGAGAACATTGAATTGAACAGAGCATCGAGATCGATAGTACTTTTCTTGGCTAAGCAAAAACATTGCAAGCAATTGATTGCACATGACAAAAATAGCAGACATATAGGGGATTTAAAGCAGAACGACGGATCCACCATAACCATAAATCATTCATTACAGTTGTAGTTAATGCAAACTTGATATCCACAACCAATTCTTATTATAGTTAACAAATCAAAGGGCTAGGTTAGACATTGAAACTAACATAGCTAAAAGCCCCTCCCACCGTGCAATACACTTATCTATTAATCATTTCAGGATATTGCAGAACTTGGTTTACAGACCACATATTTCACTCTAACAGTGAATAACTTGTTTCTAGAGAATTTTGGACCTGGAAGTTATATAGCCAAGTGCTTGTAGAGCTTACACTAAATTAGTTACACATCAATGATAAACACTAAAATAGTAGGGGTCAGAAATTTTGATTCCTAAAATTAACGAAATTCCAAAATAATATTTGAAATTGAAAATCCCCAATAACATTAGTCTCTATTATACAATATGAGAAATCAAACTAACCAACCCTTTTAAGATACTATTTTGGAATAGCAATAATTTTAGGGACTGAGTTAGTAAGTTTAGACACTAAGTTAAGGACTAAGTTGACCAACAAAAAACACATTTGAGGACAAAAGTGACTAAAAAAACACACATTTGAGAACCAAAATAACTTACTAAAGAGGCACTTAGGAATGCGTTTGCGATTTCGATACATTCAGGAACTAAAATGATAGCAACTCGCACATTTTGAGAACCAAAATAGTTGCTTACGCAATTTTGGTGGTAATTCACTCAAAAATATTACCCCACACAGTAGATATGGTTTACTGCCACTGTCTTCCATACCTACCATCATAAAATCCTGTTTCATTGATCACTAGCTTCTAGAGCTTGTAAACCAAGTTTAGTAGCCTAATCAAAAGAAGTTACATGGATTATATTACTACCAAGTATGTTGCACAGTGCACAGACAACAGTCACAATTGCAGTAGTAGCACCACACATTCAATTCAAACAAACATGGAGATCAGTAATCTAATTCGAATTTCAAACTAACATAGCTAAAAGCACTTCCCACTATGTAAATTGCAATATACTTATCAGTTAATCACTATAGAAAATTGAAAATTTCCATGGCTAATGTAATCATAATATAAAACTCACAAAGCTAGAAAGCCACAACTATAATTCAAAGACTAAAAAAACCGTATCCAACATAATATCCCAAAGTAACATATTAAAACTTCACCTATCAAAAAAACATTGAAATCAAATATACAAGTGAGATTGAAATGCATGATCCACAGTCTTCCCAAATTTAAAAACCTCATTATCATCATCAGTCAACGTAAAGTCAAACTCCCGCAACACACCACGTTGAAACAAATCCTTAATCAAACTAACAACAGCAACATCAAATTGAGGCCAAGAAACACATAAACTCGCCCTAAGGTTCAAAACCTGGCACCGTCCAAGAATCGCAGCGCCGAGCCCGTCAACAACGCTTCCAGAAGGGTAATACTGAACACTATCCAAAAACTTCTTCTCCGTCTTCTTCTCAGCGGAAGTTTCAAGCTTGAAGGCGAGAACCTGATCGGACGAGAGCCGGCCGCGGTAATTCAGGGGTTGAAGGGAGTCAAGTATGAGAACGGATTCCGGTTGGATCTGGTTTCCGATAAGGAGGTTAGCGACGGCGTGAGCACGGTGGGATGGGACGGAGAAGGGAACGGCGGCGAGGAGGGTGGAAGAGGAGAGAGAGTGGATGTTGAGAGTGTTGTTGGGGAGTGAGAGGGAGAGTTCGGGGAGAATGAGAGAGGAAATTAGGGTTTTGGGGTTGAGGTAGTGGTTGAAGAGGGAGAGGGAAGAAGGAGAGATTGCGATTATGAGGAGAGTGGGTTTGAGGGTAGTTTGGGAATTGGGGAAGATGAGGAAAGGTAAAGGGAGAAGTGGAGATGGTACTGTGAAATTGTTGAGATCTTCTTCTAGTAACCTTGATGGTGGTGCTGCTTCTGTTATCACGTCTTCCATTTCTGTGTGTTCTTTGAATTTACGCACGCTAACTGTTTGTGTTTTGGTTTCGGCCTGACTAGGGGTTTGGTTTCGCTCTCTTTGTAGTCGCTCACTCACTACCGGGAAACTGAGTTTCAGAAAATAATACCTTGGTTGTTTTAGGGAGTTGCATAATTTTCCAACAAAGCCACATTACCATTTTACACATTTTAGTTTAATGGTTAAAAAGTAAGGAATTTTTATTTTTATATTAAATAATTACACATTTTAGTCTAACTAGCCCGTTGGCCCGTGCAACTGGTAAAAACTCTAGTTAATATAAATTTGTTGTCGGGTCAAATTTGTTTTTTAAATTACAACATGATAAAACTTTATAAAAATTGAAGGTAAGTATGAACTAAAAAAAATATTTATTTAATAAAAGCAATTGCTGACTTAAAACTAAACGGAGTGTGTACATATTTGTTACAAAATTATTATTTCTCACTAAAACGGTTATTGAGGAATGAATTCTGATTATTTGAACGGTAATTTTTTTTCCAAACATTAAGGCCCCATTCGGAGTGGTTTTCTGTTTTCTGTTTTGAAATTTTCAAAAACCAAAAACCAGTTTCTATTTTGAGTTTTAAAATTTTCAAAAACCAAAACCAATTTCAGTTTTCAGTTAAGAAATTTTCAAAAATCGAAATCAATTTCAAACATAAACATAAAGTGGTGGTTGGCGGTGGTTGAAGTGGTGGTTGGTGGTGGTCCAAGTGGTGGTTGATGGTGGCCAGAGTGGTGGTTGAATTCGTTGTTGGTGAAGGTCAAAATGGTGGTTGACGGCGGTGGATGATGGTCAGAGTGGTGGTTGATGGTGGTCAAAGTGGTGGTTGGCAGTAGCTGGAGTGGTGGTAGGTGGTGGTTGGAGTGGTGGTCAGTCGTGGTTGGTGAAGGTCAAAATGGTGCTTGACGGTAGTGGACGATGGTCAGAGTGGTGATTGATGGTGCTCAAAGCGGAGGTTTGCAGTAGCTAAATGGTGGTAGGTGGTGGTTGAAGATGGTTAGAGTGGTGGTTGGCGGTGGACAAAAGTGGTGGTTGTGGTGGTGGTCAAAGTAGTGGTTGATGGTGGTCAAAGTGGTGGTTGGCAATAGCTGGAGTGGTGGTAGGTGGTGGTTGGAGTGGTGGTCAGTCGTGGTTGGTGAAGGTCAAAATGGTGGTTGACGGTAGTGGACGATGGTCAGAGTGGTGATTGATGGTGGTCAAAAAGGAGATTGGCAGTAGCTAGAGTGGTGGTAGGTGGTGGTTGAAGATGGTCAGAGTGGTGGTTGGCGGTGGACAAAAGTGGTGGTTGTGGTGGTGGTCAAAGTAGTGGTTGATGGTGGCCGGCAGTGGTCGAAGTGGTGGTTGGTGATGGTCAAAGTGGTGGTTGATGGTGGTCAAAGTGGTGACAAACGGTGGCCGAAGTGGTAGTCGGTGGTATTCGGAGTGGTGGTCGGTGTTGGTTAATAGTGGTCGACGGTGGTGAGAGTGGTGGTTGATGGTGGTCAAAGTGGTAGTTGACGGTGGCCAGAATGGTGGTCGGTGTGGTGGTCATTGGTGGTTGGCAGTGGTCGGTGGTGGTTGACGGTGGCTAGAGATGATCAGAGTGGTGGTTGGTGGTGGTTGGCAATGGTCGGAGTGGTAGTTGGTGGTGGTCAGATATATTGATGATTAGAGGTTGATGAAACAAAAACAGAAACAAAAATTATAAAACCTATTTTTGAGGTTTTGAGTTTTGAAGGAAAACTGTTTTGAAATTAAGAAAAAAGCCAACTCAGCCCCATTTTACACGAATATGTTTTGGTTTTGAAATTGACTTTCAAAACCAAAAACCAGAAACTCACAACCATCCTGAACGGGCCCTAAAGTACCCAAAAAATACGCTGCTTAGCATCACACTTAACGTGTTTTATCATGAAATTATATTTTTTTTTCACTAAATCGGTTATTGAGTCACAAACTTTGGATATTTGAATAGTAGATTTTTTGGAAACAATAAAGTATAAAAAAAACACTACTTAGCATTGTACTTTACATTTTTTTTTGAATTTATTTTTTTACCAAACAGGTCACTGAGGAACAAACTTTGCGTATTTGAATAGGTAATTTTTTTTCGATATTTAGGATCGAACTTTGAGTATTTGAAAAAACATCCCAAAAACACACTAGTCAGCATATCAATTTACATAATTTAATACGAAATTAATTTTCATTTTTTACCAATTCGATTATTGAGGGAAAATTAATTTTTTTTTGACAACTAATTTTGTTTCGAACTCTAAAGAAACTCAAAACACAATGGTTAGCATTGCACTTTACACAATATATCACGAAATTAATTTTTATTTTTCACCAATCTGAATATCGAAAAAAATGATTTTTTTTTCAAAATTTTAATGTAATATAAAAAATGAAAATATAAAAAAAATGGGGGTAGGGGTGGGGGTGGGGGAGGATTTGGCGCCAATTTGGTGGGAGGGCACACATGGAGACTCCTCAAGATTTATGGTTTAAAGATGGTTAAAAAGTAAAGAATTTTTGTTTTTATATCAGATAATTAAAATATTTTGACTCAATTTTGTTTTAAACTATAATAAACTATTAATTTGTTTATTGATCACCCCATATCTCATAGTTTGTTTATTGATCACCCCATATCCCACTCCCTGCTTTCACTGTGATATTTGAATTTCCTTCCGCTCCCAGTATATGCTTTCAATCTCACTCCTCTAATGTCTAACTCCTTGTTTTACTCTCTTTAATGATTTCCCTCCTCTTTTTTTACCCAACTACATGGAGCGAAAAGATGGAGGAGATCCACGCATTTAACTGGGTCTCTCAAGCGATTATTGATGATTTCTCCCTCAATGCATCTAGATCCATAGCGATTTTCGTGATCTTTAGGGATTTCTCCCTCAAACACGTCTGAATCTGGATCCAAACTTAGGTAGAAGTTGCAGATCTAGAAGCGGCATGGAGGAGATGAAGTCACTATAAGAGAGAGCATGTCGAGGAAGAAGAAATTGAAGTGGACAAGATGATGTTTTAGAGGATATCGCTGATAAAAGACGAGGTCTCAGATTTAGAGGACAAAGGGTAAGTGGAAGTAGCCGATTCAATGGAAACGGAATAGTACACCAATCCAACAAGACAAATTGTGACGACACTTAGCAGTGCCACATCGGCAACATAAGGCTACTATCTGCAAACGCGGCGCCTTACAAACGTTGGTGTTTCCTTAATCGGCTGGAACACACAATAATGGGGGGCACCTAGCAGTGTCACTTTGACATCATAAGTCTACTGTCAGCAATCCCAGTTGTACACAACTTGGGTGCACCTAGTAGTGTCACTTTGACATTACGAGTCTATTGTCTGCAATCCCAATCAGACATAACGGGGGAGCACCTAGCAGTGCCACTTTGACATTATGAGTCCACTGTTTGCAATCTCAATTGTACAACACTGGGGGCACCGAGCAGTTTCATTGTGATATTGTGAGTCTACTGTCTGCAACCTCAGTTATGCCAAAAGATTAAGTTTCCATATGCGCTGCAACCATAGTTGTCAAGTGTAAGTAGTTGGCAGAGAAGAAATCGACTGACATAATACATCCTTCAGCTTCCTCTTAAGATCCTCAGCTAAAGTATGTAGGGGGCATTTGTTGACACCTGTTTTGGCCAAGGCCTCGCGATAGGCCTCGCGAGATGGGTTCAATTCCTCCTCGAAGGATTGTGTATACAACAACTGGTAATTACAATGGAGAGCAGCCATGAGATACGATTCCACCTCTTTTGAGTAATAACCAAGTTGTACATGAGACTCAATATGAATCATGGTGGTTACGTAGCAAAGCAGCCATGGAGACCAACTCCACCTCTGGTAGCAGAGCAGCCATGGAGACTAACTTCACCTCTTGCGCCTAATCATACAATGGTTCCAAATATGCCGAAGCCAACGTATCAAATGTCGCTTCAAGAAGCAGCAATGCCAACTATACAATATGGTCTTACTCCCGCTTCTATGAAGGCCGAGAGTAGACCGATTGTCCCTCGCCGATTGATCCCTTGATGATCGCTGAGGTTATGCGAAGTCACTTTGGCATACAAATGAGACCATTGTCTCGGTCTATGTATGGAAAGCCATATCCAGAGTGTGTGGACAAAATGATTCCATTGTCGAGAGGATATGAGGTCCCAAACTTCACATCTTTCTCAGGCAAGGTTGAGATGTCTACCATCGAACATATTGGCTGATTTACTGCCCAGTGTGGAGAGGCTAATCGGAACGAATACCATAAGTTACAATTATTTCCTTTGTCGTTGACAAAGACAGCTTTTACTTAGTATTCTTCGTTACCTCCTAATTTTGTGGTAAGTTGGGAAGACATGGAAAGGTGCTTCCATGAGAGGTTTTACAAGCCTCAACCGGAAGTTATAGCAGCCGATTTGATGCACTTGAAACAAGAAGAGGACGAAATGGCTGATGACTTCATCGGAAGATTCAAGAAGCAGAGTAGCAGATGTGCAAAGCAACTCTTAGAAGCAGATTATGCTGCAATTATTTTGTGTAACATGCTTCCTCATATGAAAGAAGTTTTGGTTGGCCACGAACTGCCAAGCTTAAGTCAATTGGCAACCAAAGCTTCCATGATTGAGCGTTTCATTCATGAGAAGAAGCAAGAAGGATCTGACGGTGAAATGGTCCCTATGGGATATTATGACGTGTCTGAAGACACGTCTGATTGCTATAGTGATTAGGCAGCCACACTGACATGGCAATCGAGACCTCATCTACTAACAAGGGTTGCTACACTTTTTAACTATGGTTTTGGCACAGAACTTACCATTTCTTTCAACAAAGGGTAAGTAGAAGTAGCCGATTCAATGGAAACGGAATAGTACACCAATCCACCAAGACAAAGTGTGACGATGCTTAGAAGTGCCACATCGGCAACGTAAGACTACTATCTGCAAACGCGGCGTCTTACTAACGTTGGTGTTTCCTTAATCGGCTGGAATACACAATACCGGGGGGCACCTAGCAGTGTCACTTTGACATCGTGAGTCTACTGTCTGCAATCCCAATAGTACACAACTTAGGTGCACCTAGCAGTATCACTTTGGCATTATGAGTCTACTGTCTGCAATCCCAGTCAGACATAATTGGGGAGCACCTAGCAGTGCCACTTTGACATTATGAGTTTACTGTCTGCAATCTCAATTGTACAACACTGGAGGAACCCAGCAGTGTCATTGTGATATTGTGAGTCTACTGTCTACAACCTCAGTTATTCCAAAAGATTAAGTTTCCATATGCGCTACAACCATAGTTGTCAAGTGTAAGTAGTTGGCAGAGAAGAAATCGAATGACATAATACATCCTTCAGCTTCCTCTTAAGATCGTCAGCTAAAGTATGCAGGGGGGGCATTTGTTGACACCCGTTTTCGTCAAAGGCTACTCGGCTGACGTAGAATCGGTTAGCCGAGGGCCGAAGGCTGATTCCCGTTCGGAAAAATAGAAAGTTAGTTGCTTGGGTGTAATTGACTATACATGACCACATGGCTAAGATAAACAGCTGAGGTGCCTACTTGGTTGACACCTGATTGACCGAGGTAAGGCTTGGCCGAGACAAATCGGCTTGAGGTGGCTACTAAGTCTATATAGACTTGGAGGCTAATAATTGGTCTTAATGTGTTCATATAATTATTTATTAAATAATAAAATGATTTGTTAAAATAAATATAATGGAAAAAGGCCAAGTCAAGCTACGGTAACCACCTTCCTAAATTTATGGGAAGTGTGCATGAGGAGTTGGCTAAGTTAAAGGATCTTGCTTTGGGAGAAATCATTCAACGCACGTGGACACATTTAGACATTGGAGCGGTTGAGACGACGTTGTGAAGCGCCGTAGAAGTGGAAGCGAAGATATTTTGACCCCACTACCCGTGCTAGTGGAAGAGTGTAACGTGCTTTCTATTTTTATGGCATAGGTGTAATGTAGTACATTGATCTTAGGTTATCCAATGGTGAGCAGTTGTTGGCTCGAGTAGTGGCCGACGAAGGCTCGTGTATATATAGTTGGCTTGTACATTTGTAAAAACACACACATCCAAATCAATACAAGTCTTTACTTTTCTTTTTTTTAACCTTTCCTTTATCGTTTTCCTTTATTTTTATGCATTCTCACCAACACCATAACCTCCTCAAACATCAATCAATATTTGAACCTCAACCAAACACCTCAAGATGACTCCCCTCAACCAATGTACCCTTCCATCAACACCCAAACTCATCCTTCAGACATGCCATCTAAGTTTTGGTCTCTGGATTCCTCTTTCTTTAATGCTGGCCAACCTTCTGGTGTGGCTCAAGAGAAAGCTCCTGAGGCATGTAAAGAGCAAAGCTCATCCACTCTTGAAGCTCTTGTGGCTCGCATGTCCAAGATGGAAAAAATGATGAGAAAAATGAAAGCTCTGCTGAAGAATGTGCTTAATGGTCAAGCAATAATTCAACAAGGTCAGAGAGCTCAAGCTGCTAGAGATGAGCAGTATCAGCCATGGATTCTGCAGCAAGGGATGACCACACTTGCTCCAAATCTCATTCCTCCAGAATTTGGTCCTATCCCTCAATTTCCTAACATTCCAAGATCTGCTACTTCCTCCTCTTTTGATGGGTCTTCCCCATCAAAGTAGCCTCTTAATGTCTCTGTCTGCCCCCGCCTTTCTGATGTTAGCCAAAAGGGGGAGAAGAGTAGATTATGTTACTAGGTCTTATGAGTTTTTTGAATGGTACACAGTAGCTAATATCTGTGTGTAATAGACACTTTTTGTTGAGAAGTAATCTTCTCATTAGTTGTTTTTCATTTTCATAGGCACATTTGCCAAAAAGAACATAGTCTCTTGTAATCATGATAACGATTCTTTTGATGAGCTGAATGAAATATATGTTCTTGATTATGTTCTTGTATGGTATCTAAAATGTGTGAAATTATAATCTTAAATCTATATGCACATATTCAGGGGGAGTAAAAATGTTCATGCCTTAGAAAATGTTAAACAAATATCAGAAAACTTAATCCATCTCAGTAGAGTTTGTCAAACATCAAAAAGGGGGAGATTGTTGAGACAAAATCCCTAATTAATTTTGATGTCTAACAAACTTCAAATGTGAGAAGCTTAAGTTATCTGATTTCATATGCTATTAATGTTTCTTCTTGAGTGAACAATAAGTACATGTAGATTCAAGCTAATCTCAAGAAGGTGCATGCTTATGAGAAGCATCATAGCTGAGAAGATTTAATAATAGGTTGCTCACAATGTCTTAAAAGAAGAAACTCTCTCTTGACAAGATCACAAATCAAGACCAAATGGGTAAACTTGAGAAATATCATCATCTCAATATGTGGCAACATAAGAATTATGTGTAAATTAGAAGGATCAACCTAAGAAGCATCATGATAGAAACATGAGAAAGAGTCTCAAAAGAGTAGAGATGAGAAGCATCAAGATGAGAAGCATGCATCATGACAAGAAGAGTCAAAGTTCAGAAAGGTCATGATGAGAGAAGTCAAGTTGAGAAGCATTGTGAGAAGGGTCAAGCTCAGAAGGTTTATGATGAGAGCAGTCAAGTTGAGAAGTATCAATTCATAACATATCTTCAGAAGAAGCATTAACTTGAAAAGCATCAACATGAGAAGCATCATCTCCATAAACTATCCTGGCTGAGAAGAGTCACAATTGAGAAGAGTTAGAATAATTGGAAACAGCTGTCTTCTGCAAAAAAGCAGAAACACATCTATATTAAAACAGACAGCCTCTCAACGGCTATAAACGGCTACAAACATTTGCCAACGACTCTTTTCTATGGACCAGAGGATATTACACATAATTTCAGCTATAAATAAACGCTCCTGGCCATTGTTGATATGTACTTTGAGCTCAAATCATCCAACCTTCTCAAGTGTCCAGTCTTCTCTCATCCATACTCAGCTGCTACACAACTGAAGGGATTCATTCGATCTCTGAGTACGTATTAATGCTTGTGTTGTTGTATCTGTTGAATACTCCATTTGTATCAACCAATAGAAAACCTGTAGGGAACCTTCTCAAGTAGCATGTGTTGTTGTTGGGCTTGAGAAGTGAGTGCTTCTGTGATAGAAGTAGTCTAATATATTAGAAGGATTCTATTAGGGGTGTTAACAGTAGGTAGAGCTGTGTGAAGAAAACTACCAAGAGTACTTTTAGCCTAGGGAGGTGTAAAAGTTGTAAACTATTTGGAAAATAGTGGAAATACTCACAGGGACTGAGGAGTGGATGTAGCCCAGGATTTTGGGTGAACCACGATACATCATTGTGTTATTTATTGTTTTCTCAAAGTTGTTTTACTCTTTGAGACAAAACTCTCCTTCTGGAGAAGCTTTATGAAAACTGAGGAGACAACATGTTGACCCTTCTCTGCTAAGAAATGTTTTAAACTAAAACACAGTTTTGAACCCTTCTCACATCTCTTCCAATTTAACAGTAACTTAAGAAGTCTCTTGATGTTTCAACTATAACTGAATTACTGATGATCACATATGCTTACACTACTTGAATAATTAAGAAGCCAAGTACTTGACAGTAAGTGGTGAAGACATAACTTACTGACCCTTCTCAACTCTGTTACATAGTTGAGAAGATAGTTTATTCTTAACCTTCTCCACTCACTATCAAAGTTAAGAGAATAGTTTTCACTCACCCTTCTTAACTTAAAGCACTCACTATCTTAATATCTAATCATACTTGTGAAGATAGTTGCATTATTTCAGGTGAATTTTAAAATGGTCGCAATTCCAACCCTCTTCCTTGTGATATTTATTGACTTCATGTACTCCTTTGATTTTGTAATCAAAGCTATGATGTATTATAAACTTTACTTATGATTTAGGACATCTATGGTACATGACTGAAGTATCCTATTATCAGTTATGTTTATATGGTTCTGATATCAGTATCTTACCCTAAGTAACTCGAGGTCATGGTTAATTTTCGTCAAGTTAAGTCGTGTGCAAATTCTCAAATAGGTTTATAACTCCGATTTTATAAAAATGGTTAACATTCTATACTTCATGACGTCGTCTAAAGGTTAGGATGTTACAGAGCTTATAGGGTATCACTTTCATTTAGTGAGAAGTGAAGTGAGAAGTTATGTGTGATTGTGTTTAATCTGTGATATGTATTTCATGCCCTAACAAATGTGTTTTTTTATTTTACATATTCTTAAATACATAAAAAAATTGTTATACCAAAAATGATATTTTTTGATTTCAAAATCCCACAACATGGCATTCCACATAGGATAAGTGAGTACGTGAAATGTGTTTCATGCCCTAACAAATATGTTTTTTTATTTTACATATTATTAAATACATAAAACCAAATTGTTATAATAAAAACAATATTTTTTATTTTAAAATCCCACAACATGGCATTCCCACATGGGATAAGTGAGTACGTGAAATGTGTTTCATTCCTAACATTTTTTTCATCTTATTAAATACTTAAAAAACTAATTGTTGTAATAAAAATAATATTTTGTATATTAAAATCCCACAACATGGCATTCTACGTAGGATAAGTGAGTACCATGTCAGCTGACATTCTTCATTTTGCAGCAGGAAATATTTAAACCAAACACTTGTTTTTATATCATCTCTACTCTATGAGCCGCCGTCGGGGAGGGGGGGCTTTCGTCGCCTTCTAGCTTCCTCCTCCTCCCTCTGCCTTCGTCCTCTCCACTTCTCCCCTTCTTTCGATTCGCCCTCCACCTCCTTCTTCCTCCCAACCCCCTTCTGGTTTCGATTCACTTCTTATCCCGCCATCTTCCTCTGTTTCATCTTCCACCTTCATCAGCCTCCTTTGCTCGGTCTAGTTCTAGATTGTTGCTCACTGAGGTTTCAATTTTGTGTTTGTTCAAACTCGATCTGGTGTTTTGTAGGTGTACGATTGCGATGTCTGCTTTCGTTGTGACGATTGGGTGGGGGTCGGTGCTATTTTCAGTGTTTGTAGGTTTGGGTGTTGTATTTCGTTGCTGATTATTTGTTGAAGTAGTGTGTGGTTCTCGATCTGGTGCTCTTTCGATTGGGTTTTGCTGGAGTTTTGTGTCTAATAAAACTCTCGGTGTGTTGCTGCCGTGTCGGCAATGAGGTGTTGACCCTTGGTTGTTGAGTTGTGATGTATGAATCTATCGCGTGATAGGGCTCTAGGAGAGAATCAGCGGGATGTCTGTATGTGGAGATACCTAGTCTTGATTGAAGGACGTCTTACTTTCTAAGAAGAGTTTTTGGAGGAGTTATCACGGCGGTGCTTCAGGTTTCGATCTCAAAAAGGTTCTGTTTTCCTTTGTATTTTGGGCTATTGGTGGTACTAAGATGGTTGGTAAATTTTCTTTATGGATATATGGATGGCTTTGGTAACCTGGTGTGCTTCAAATAGATTTATCTTAGTTTTTTGTTCAAGGTGTCTTCTTTCTAGGTGTTCTAGTGATCTATTTGGTTCAAGGTGTTATGGGGTTTGGATGCCCCAGGTTTCAATTGGCAGTGGAGTCACTGGTGGGCGCCTCCCCCTTATCGCTAGTGTCTAAACCCCCTTTACCATTCGGCTCTTGTCCACCACCTCTCACCTCCCTTCCCCTTCCTTTTGGTTTCTATGTTCAAGGTGTTGTTTTTGCTGCTTTCTTATGGCTTTGACCACATGGGTGTTGATCCGTTAGCTTCTACGGTGTGAGGGGTTGCGGCTCACTCTGGCTTTTGTGAAGTGGTGCAGGCAGTATTCGTCTCGCGTGTGAGTTTAGTGGGTGGTGGGTGTGCGGCAGCGTTTGTAGTGTTTCGGCCTTGCTAAGGAGCTTGTGACCTTGTGTATGTCTCCCTTCAGCTCGAGGTTGCCTTGGGCTGGTTTGCGATTCTTAGGTGATGCGATTTGAGGAGCTTTATGTTCTTAGCGGTTCCATGGGATTTTGATGGTGGTATCCACCATTTGAATTGGCGTAGAAGCGCGGTGTCAAGCTGAAAATTGTGTTGAAGAGCATTAGCCTTCGGTGGTGTTCGTGTTCTCTTTGTTTTAAGTGTCATAGGATATCTTATGTTTAGATTTGTCTGTTTGGTTTGGTGTAATCTCTTCAAGGTGTACCATGCCAGCTAGATGTTTGACCAAATTTTGGAAGGATTTTAAAATTTGGGAATATAAGAGACCAAAATCGTGAAAAAGAATTGGAGATCTAAAATCGTGAGTGAGTGGTGATAGATGGACCAAAAGTGTAATTAAGTGTTAAATATGCTTTCTACCTTTGTTCCATAGCTTAATGTAAAATGGGGGCACTTCATTTTGGTGGGAAGAGAAAAAGTTGATTGTTGCTTCACAGAAGTCTCCATAACAAATGTGGAGAATATGTGTGTTATAGGGAAGAAGGAAATGATTTGATTTTAATTAAATAATGACGTGACATGCTTATATGTCTCATTAAATGACGTGGCAACCATGTGTGGTGTCTGCGTCAGGTGCCACATTATTTAATGAGGGTCACATCAGTTTTTTTTACAAACCTCCAAATCAGCAAAAAAAATAAAATGAAAAACCTCCTTTTGGATTAAATATTTGAATTTTTTAAAATAAGGGGATTAAATGTCTGTGTTTTAAAATAGAGGGACCAAATATCTGAATTTTTGAAAATAGGGACCAAAACTATAATTTATCCTTTAATTTTTAAAGAACTCAAGTTTTTTCTAGCTTACTAAACGTCATTTTCGTGCCATAAAATTTTCATTTTAAATAAAATAAATTAGTTGGTGAAGTGAAAGGCACGTTGATTTAAGAGGGCAAAGCTGGTAGGTGATGCTTTATTTTTTTGTTATCATAGTCTTCTCTAGGTAGGTGGCGGTCATATTAATATTATCACTTTTCCTGGATAAAATAATACTATCAGTTTTGAAAATATGTATATTTATTTTTCAATGAAAGTAATATTAACACGTTATATTTGTTGTTTTGTAATTATGTTTTGATGCATTTTAAACTTTGTAATTAGGGCTAAAGTGTAAATTGGGGGAAAACCCTAACTAGTGATTCAATTGTAAAATTTAGGGTTTAGGTCAAAATTGTGACTGTTACAAACTTGTGGATAGAAATTAGCTTGGCAGGTAGAGTTTGTTAGAAACCCTAACAAACCTTTGTAAATCCTATAAATACATGTATGCACATTAGAATCAATACGACAAAAAAAGAAAAAGTTTTTACAGAAAGAGTTTCTCCCAGCTTCGTTTCTACTTGCAATCATTCCTCTCTTCTCCTGTTTATTTTCTTCACACCCTTCGTAATCACGATCACATCTTCTTCCTAACGCCTTGGCTGGTTCCCATACGAACACCAGCAACTCCAGCAATCTTCTTCATCTCTGAATGTTGAGTATCATCTGCTTGTTGAAGCTCTGATACCTGCAATTAAGAGAAAGAAAATTAGGGTTGCGTTTAGAGAGAAGCCATAGAATAGGAGCAACAAAGGAATAGAGAGAAAAGAGAAATTACGTATCTGAGAAAGAAAAAGAAGTAGGGTTAGTGTGTAACCCTTCTGTATTTGAAATTTTGCCAGGTCAGTTACCTTGGGCTCATTTTTGTACCTGCAGAAACCAAAGTGGGTCAGTTTATTAGATTCTTTTTGCTGTTTGCACACCACAATTTCATATTATACACCAACAAATTGGTATCTTAGAGCTCAGTTACATTCTTGGGGGATCAAGACGTTTGGAAAACACCTTTGTGAGTGCAAGGTGTGTGGTCTTGTGAGGTATAGTCAGTGTGACAGATTCTCTGGGTAAGGGAAACAGTGAGTGAAACAGTTTCAGTCCTTGACCATGGCAACAGGGGGTCTACCTACAAACATTCCAAAGTTAGATAACAAGAATTATGACAGGTGGTGTATCCAAATGGAAGTCATTTTTTGCTTCCAAGACATATTTGAAATTGTTACAGAAGGGTTTGCAGAGCTACTTGTAGAACCCACAGAGGCTCAAAGAGCCACTTACAGTGAAAATAAGAAGAAAGATTGCAAGGGAAAGTACCTCATACATCAAGGATGTGATGAGTCTAATTTTGATAAGATTAGAAATGCCAAGACTTCAAAGGAAGCTTGGGATATCCTAAAAACCAGTTTTGTGGGTGATGCTCAAGTCAAAAAGGTCAAGCTAAATGCCTTAAGGATGAAGTATGAAAGCACCAAGATGAAAGAAAAGGAAAGGATCAGTGAATATGTGGCCAGGTTAAGGGCTACCACTAATGCAATGGCATTAAATGGTGAACATCTCACAAATTAGCAAATCTGTGAAAAAATCATTAGATCCTTGACCCCAAGATTTGGCTTTGTGGTCAATTCTCCCCAAGAGGCCAGTGAGATTAACCTTGATGAGATGGAAGGAGTATGTTGCGTCAAAAACACACTTGAGAGCAAGTGTACTCTCTTGCAGAAGTAGTATAAACAATATCGTCTCCACAGGAATTAATTAATAAGTACCAAACTATTTAAGATTAATTATTATTTAGACGAACGAGTGTTTGGTTGTATTAGAAACTAAAATAAGACGAAGTAAATAGCAAGAATTAAAATTGAAAAGTTCGATCAATGGAGAGAAGCCTAGGGTCTCGGTTTCACTTGCTAGCTTCAATTCCTCTATGTCTAATTCTAACTGAATTCCCTTATTTTATTCAATTACCAATCCCTTTACTAAAACTATTAATCCGTTTGGTCATTCGTGATTAATATTCTTTTTCCTAAATTAACCCTAGTTTGGTCATGCTAGAATTTAAATTTAAGAAAAGTATAAAGTACAAAAAGGTTGAATGATTGGAAGACTAAATTAAAATTTGGTCATTCATTAATTATAGTCTCAATTATCCTATAGGTCCACCAACTAGTTGTAATACGGTCGCATATCAACTAATTGACTATAAACATGCAAAGAGTTGTCAATCCTAATTATGTGATAAAACAATAGGATAATATTAAATAGAATAAAAATTGGGAATTCAAATATAAATTAAAACATAAAAAGGTCTGTAATCAAGCAAGATCAACCTAAGACCCTAAAAGAGGATTCAGCTATTCATAGTGTTCGAGAACAATGAAACAAAAATAAAAGTCATGAATTACAGAATATAAAAATAACTCGGAGATTGAGAAAATTCTGATCATGTATTCAGTCTCTGTATTCTGCTCCAAAGCTCTCTCACGGTGTCAAGAACAAGTACCAAAACTCCCAAAATGCTCCTGTTAGTGTCTGGTACCTCCTTGAATTCTTTCTGCCTCGAAATCCGTGCGCGTCTTCTCTCTCTCAATTCCGTGCGTCAGGCTCTCTCTTCTCTTTGTTAGTATGTGGCTACTGTTTGCGTTGGTGATCTCATGGTATATGCGGCTGCCTCTCTTTCTTATTCTTAGGTTTTCTTTTCTTTTTCCTCAAGCTTTTGTAAATGTGGGCCTCCTTTCAATCATTCTTCACGTCAAGGCCATGGGCCACTTTGCTTTTGGGCTAACAACAAAGCCAATTGAAACTTGGCTTTTACTTATTCAATTTCTTTCTTAAGCAATTTATATAATTAGTAATTTATATAATTAATAATAATTGCTTTAAAAAATGATTTAAAACTATCTCTAAAAATGCACTAAATTGGAGTTTACCAATCCTCCACACTTAGCTTTTGCTTGTCCTCAAGCAAATTCTCTGGCTCAACAAAAATTTTCAAAGCAATAATAGAGACAACCAATTAAGGGATCCAAAATTAGAAGCACAATGACAGACAATATACAATATAGCACATATGAGGTGTCAATAGGTTGCCCAATTAGAGGCTCATGTCCCTGAAGAATACATGTCTGTGAACAAGGGCACTCACTCACAATCTCTCTAAGTGTTTAGGGACTAGGGAAATATACGCTCAAGTTTCAACAAAATGCACATTACCATAACTTGTAATTTGACCAAATCTCCACTAAATAGTTCACATGCATGCAAAAGATGGGATTTCATGGGTTGTAATGGGGCCAGATGAATTCATGCAGGGTAGGAAATAAGAAAGAAGGGATAATCAAAGGGCTAAAAAAACATAAAACAAATAGTAACCCTTGAAACCAAATATGGAGCTCCTATCTATTTTACAATTTTTGTTCAAACTCCAAACTAATTTCACTTCCATTTCTTCATTCTTTTTTCTATTGAGTCGACTCTTTTTGATTTGTTTTTCTTTCTCTTGAGTAGACTCTTTTATTTTTTTTTTGGGTTTACCCTTTGGCTCTTTCATTCTTTTGATGTGCCCTTTGGCTCTTTCTTGAGTAGACAAATTCAATTTTTTTTTTCATTTTTTTTCATGTAAGTACATGATTCACTTCTTCTTTTTTTCCTTCATCCTAACAAGATAGACAACTAAAGTATGGGACGAAATTTCAGTCCTAACAACATAGACAGCTAAAATATAGGTCGAAATTGTAATTTTCAATACCACCTTGAGTGCAACTTTCCTGGAAAAAGACGCAAACGTGAGTTATAAATTAAAACTTTCTCACCAACATGGAATTCACACTGCTGGATGCGCTTATCATGCCACTTTTTAGTCCGCTCCTTATATAACTTGGCATTCTCATAAGCTCCCAGGCGGAGCTCATCCAATTCATCGAGCTGCAGCAACCTATTTTCACCTGTAAGCTGAGGATCAAAATTTAGAAATTTTAAAGCCCAAAGTGCCTTATGCTCTAATTCAACAGGTAAATGACATGTTTTTCCAAAAACAAGACGGTAAGGCGACATCCCAATGGGGGTGTTAAAAGCAGTTCTATAGGCCCATAGTGCATCATCAAGTTTCAAAGACCAATATTTTGTTGATGTACTAACTGTCTTTTCTAAAATCCTTTTCAGCTCTCTGTTTGAAATTTCAACTTGGCCACTAGTTTGTGGGTGGTAAGGAGTTGCTACCTTATGAGTGACACCATATTTGCTCAAAAGATTTTCAAATTGTTTATTACAAAAATGAGTGCCACCATCACTAATAATGGCTCGAGGAGTGCCAAATCCGGAAAAAATATTTTTCTTTAAAAATTTCACCACCACCCGAGCATCATTAGTGGGTAAGGCTACAGCTTCCACCCACTTAGACACATAATCTACAGCAACAAGAATATATTGATTTGAAAAAGATTTAGGGAAGGGCCCCATAAAGTCAATACCCCATACATCAAATATCTAACAAACCAAAATATTGTTTAGAGGCATCTTTTGACGCCTAGAAATATTGCCACTCCTTTGACAACTATCACAAGCTTTCACAAAATCATGAGCATCTTTAAATACAGTAGGCCAATAAAAACCACATTGTAAAACTTTATATGCAGTTCTATTTGGGCCAAAGTGGCCACCTACCTCTCTGGAATGACAATGCTCAAGGATAGAAGTTACCTCATCCATAGGCACACAACGCCTAATTACCTTATCTCCACAAACTTTAAATAGATAAGGGTCATCCCACAAGTAGTGTCTAGCATCGGAAATTAATTTCTTCTTTTGCTGAAAAGAAAAATCAGGGGGAACAACCTTACCCACCAAGTAGTTGACAATGTCTGCAAACCAGGGAATAGTAGAAATAGCTAAAAGTCTCTCATAAGGGAAAATCTCCTTGATCTCCCCATCATTTGAGGCCTGCATCACACTATGGTCAAGCCTTGAGAGGTGGTCAGCTACAAAGTTCTCTGAGCCTTTCTTGTCTCTAATCTCTAAGTCAAACTCTTGTAGCAACAAAATCCACCTGATTAACTTGGGTTTTGCATCCTGCTTTCCAAGCAAATATCTAATAGCAGCATGATCAGTATAAACAATAACTTTAGAAAGAACAAGGTAATGACGAAACTTGTCAAATGCAAATACTACAGCTAGCAACTCTTTCTCTGTGGTAGTATAATCTCTTTGAGCATCATCAAGAGTGCGACTAGCATAGTAAATGGTATAGAATACCTTATTCTTTCTTTGCCCCAAAACAGCCCCCACAGCAGTATCGCTGGCATCACACATAATTTCAAAGGGAAGCGACCAATCAGGGGCAACAACAACAGGGGCACTAATTAATTTTTCCTTTAAACAATTAAAAGCCTTCAAACAAGTGTCAGAAAAATTAAAAGTGGCCTCCTTAACCAAGAGGTCAGTCATAGGCTTTGCAATTTTTGAGAAGTCTTTAACAAATCTCCTATAGAAGCCAGCATGGCCTAGAAAACTACGGACCCCCTTAACAGAATTAGGTGGGGACAACTTTACAATTACCTCAACCTTTGCAGGATCAACTTCAATGCCTCTAGTGGACACCTTGTGCCCCAAAATAATGCAATTTTACACCATAAACTGACATTTCTCCCAATTGAGCACTAAATTAGTATCCCTGCATCTCTGCAACACTAAATTCAAGTTATGTAAACAATCCTCATAAGAGGACCCAAAAACAGTAAAATCATCCATGAATATCTCGATGCATTTTTCAACCAAATCAGAGAAAATAGCCATCACACATCTTTGGAAAGTGGCAGGGGCATTGCATAAACCGAATGGCATCCTTTTATATGCAAATGTTCCATATGGGCAAGTAAAAGTAGTTTTTTCTTGATCTTCAGAAGCCACTGGTGTTTGCAAATAATCGGGATATCCATCCAAACAACAATAATAATCATGACCTGCCACTCTCTCAAGCATTTGATCAATAAAGGGAAGGGGGAAGTGATCTTTCCGGGTGGCATCATTTAATTTTCTATAATCAATGCACATACGCCACCCGGTAGTTTTCCTAACTGCAATTAATTCATTTTTATCATTCTCCATCACAGTTGTACCTTCCTTTTTAGGAACACATTGAACAGGACTTACCCACTTACTATCAGAGATAGGATAGATGATACCTGCGTCAAGAAGCTTAATCACTTCCTTTTTTACTACCTCTTTCATGTTAGGATTGAGGCGGCGTTGAGGTAGTGCCCGAGGTTGGTAATCATCCTCCATATAAATCTTATGAGTGCAAATTGAGGGGCTAATGCCCTTTATATCATGAATTGACCATCCGAAGGCTTCCTTGTTGTCCCTTAACACCCTCAAAAGCTTATCCTCCATGGTGTCTGTCAAATCTGCAGAAATAATCATAGGCAAAGAGGGGGGGTGCAAGAAAGCATATTTTACATTTGAAGGAAGAGGTTTTAATTCAAGCTCAGGAGCCTCTTCAATTGAAGGTTTGAGATTTGGAGTATCACCCCATTCCAGTTCCTCAAATCTATGGTTACTCCAATTTTTGTGAGGGTGGTGAGCCTGCAAAAACATTAAGAACTCTTCTTCCTCACCACCCCGCAATATGCCAAGTCCCTGCACAGTAAGTACTTTTTCTAGAGGATCCTGAATTCTAAAGTCATCAAAACTTTCAGAGGTAACCGCATCATTAATATCTTTAGCTTGAATAAAATTACAAGAAGCAAATGATGAGGGATTTTTTTAATGAGTTCAAAACTTGAAATACAACTTCCTCATCTCCAAGTCTCAAAGTCAATTTTCCCTGTTGTACATCAATTAAACTTTTACCTGTAGCTAAGAAAGGGCGCCCCAAAATAATTGGAACTTCCTCATCTTCTTCCATATCCAAAACAACAAAATCAGCGGGAAAAATAAACTTATCAACCTTAACTAAAACCTCTTCCACCACTCCACAGGGGTGGGCAATGGATCTATCAGCTAGGTGCAAAGTGATGTTAGTAGGATGAGGTTCCTGCAAACCAAGCTTTCTAAAAACAGAAAAAGGCATCAAATTTATACTTGCTCCTAAATCACATAAAGCCTTTTCAAAAAGGGAGTTACCAATTGTACAAGGGATAGTAAAACTACCTGGATCTTTAAGCTTAGGTGGTAACTTTGATGGTCCTGGTGGCCCTTAGCTCCCAGTCATTAAGAACCGTGGTGTCCACAGAGGTTGAGCTTTCGGATTCGGTGAGTTGTGTCACTATTCTTTCTTCTTTGGAGTGAGTTCCCCCTCGTGGGGTTGGCAGGGTGGCCTGATCGATGGAGTCATCGGCAGGCCTACCATGCCCCCCATGCGGGACGGGTTGGAGTCTTTCCCTCAGATCCCTGGTCTTGGGCATATGTCTCTCGGGATTAAGTTTGGACAAATGCAACTCCCTGAGCTCATGGACAAGCCTCCCTGGCTTAGGAAGTTTTTTCTGAGGTCTCTAAGGCTGACTCGGTGCCCATATCTTCAATTTTTCTTGTAGCAGGGCCATTCGTTCTGCCACTGTGGATCCCTGGGGTGGCGAGCCTAACCGGTTGAACACTGATGTCTCCTTTTCTGGTGAAATCTCTCCCTTCGGGACCCACACATACTTCTTCTTCCCTTTCCCGCGGTCGTTCCCTGAGAAGGATACCATATTGACATTCATGCTGGGAAAAGGGTTAGTGTCGACAATCATCTCCGATGCCCCTTTGTCAGCCATCTTGAATCTCCCCTTTCTGATGGCCTCCTGAATGGCTCGGCGGAAGATAATACAATTAGAAGTGGCGTGATTGAAGGAATCATGCCACTTGCAGTATTTCTTCCCCTTTATTTCCTCAGAAGCGGGAATCTTGTGGCCGTCAAGGAGCTTGATTTGATTGTCTTTGAGGAGGTAGTGAAAGATTTGGTCAGCCTTAGCGATGTCAAAGGAATATTCAACCCTTTCCTCATCCTTCTCCTTACCCTTGGCAGGCTCAAGAGCTGGACAGAGGTAGGCCTTCCCCTTAACTATCTCGGCCACTAAGATGTCTGCCGCGTAATCGGCTGACTCATCATAGTCCGAATCCTCGGCTGCATCCACCACTGATACCAACTGTGGCCCTCGTCCCCTAGTGGCTCTCTTCCTGTCTCTTTCCTAGACATATTGTTCCACTTGAACTGCCCTGGAAGCCAAGCCACTGAGGTCATTGCAATCTTGTCCCATAAGCTTTTCCTTCAATTGAGGGTGCATTCCAGAGATGGCCATGGAAGTAAGTTGGGATTCTGGGAAAGGTACTGAGCACTTTCTGGCCATCTTTCTGAATCTCTAAATGAAGTCGGTCACTGCCTCGTCCACCTTCTGCCGTAAGTTCGTAAGGTCGGCTGCGGTAACTTCAGGCTGCGGTCAGTAGAATCTGTCATGGAAGCACCTTTCCATGTCTGCCTAGGTCTGTATAGAATCAGGTCGGAGAGAGGAATATCACGAGAAGGCAGTCCCTGTCAAGGACAAAGGGAACAGCTACAACTTGTGATACTCGTTCTGGTTTCCTTCCCCACATTGGGCTGTGAATCGGCCGATGTGCTCCATAGTACACTTGCCATCGTCCCCGAAAAAAGTGGCAAAACCAGGTGTTTTGAATCCTTTGGGCAGAGGCTTCCTGTACACTGGACGGTCGAGCGGTTTCAACTGAACACCAAAAAACTTCTTGATGGTGTCAGCAATGAGATTAGGGTCCAGGAGTTGGGACCCCGATGGTCCAGGTGGAGGCGTTGGCTGCCACAATGCATCTAGAGGACCCTGCGCCCTTGGCTGAGGTGGTACCTAAGGTGGAGCATCTGTCCATGGCTGCCTAGGCACTACTTGGGCCAGGTTAACAAGGCTAGTTCCTGGTACAGGTGCCTGCGCGCTTCGGAGAGGTGGAACTTGATTCCATGGCTGCTCCACCAATGCGACGTTCATCTGTGTTTGTATATAGAAACCACCGGGTAGGTACTGAGTGCGCCGGGGTTCGACTGACTAGAAGGTAGGCTTGTCGAGCCAGGTCGGTTTTGGACCCATGTCTGCTGACTCGGGCATTACCCACCATTCCTGCCATTCCCTGATTCCAGGGCAAAGGCTTGCCTTCTGCGTAAGCTGGGTACTTAGCCGCGTTAGAACACCCATCGGATGATCCTTACGGCAGACCCACCAAACCTGCTGCCTCGGGCGGCCTTCTGGCCAATTGCACTTGTCCCTGCTGAAGAGAAGCCGTATTAGTGACATTCGCCAAAAATTGCCCCCCAGTGTTGGTTGTGGCAAAAGTACCAAGCTGAGGAATTACATGATTAGGATTTACTGATGAGAGTACGCCTGCTGAGTCCTAGTCGTGCTCCCATTCGGTGGACACTGATGCATGCCTCCCATAAGATTATAAGAGGATGCCTGCTGAGGTCCAACAGGGTTGGTGTATGGTGGGGCCTGATGTGGTCCTCCTAGAGAAGAAGGTTGTCGTCCCTGTGATTGTCTGGAGACAACCCAATTCATGGTGCTACTGGCTTGCGCAGCACGCCTTTACTCCATTTCCTTGGCCTGTTGCACTTCATTGTGCACTATAGGTTTAACTATGACCACAGGTTCCTTTTCATGCTGAGGGAACCATCGTTAGACTCAGCATTAACCGCCAGGAGGGTTGTCTCCGAAACACTTATTGGCTCAGTGTTTCTCGTTTTCGGAGTAGTTACCTTTCTTGATGCCGATGTTGGCTCCATACTTAGGTTTCTGCCGGAGCGTAGGTGCATACTCCAACTATAATCCAGTATAGGAGAATCAAACGGAAGCGTTTGCTCACCTTTTCCGGTCCCACTGGGCGTGCCAATTTTTGTTGTCGTCAAACTCTTAGGTCCTAGCAGTGGTGTCGGCCAGAGGTTTGGACAGTCTTTGATTCCTCTTTTCTTCAAGAAATTGCGTCGAGGAGGGAACTCTGCTCTTCAACTATGGGTTTCCTGACTCCTGGTGAGAAGGGACGCGAGTGTTGGATTATACTACGGCTAATGCACAAAGTAAAATAAAGTAAATGCGATAAAGGAACCTAAGTATGAAATAAACGATTGATGCTGATTATATTATACTACGACATGAAATAAACGTAGAGTTTTGATTGATTGATGTGTTTTCTTTATATTTCACTCTAATGCTATATATATACACAGGCCCTCGTTGGCCACTATGTTAGTCGACATTCAGCGTGCCCCGAGGATCTCCTTTTGGCTTCACTCTTTTTGCCAAATACCTTTTATGCCCTTGTCGTGTGGCTTGCCTTCACACCATGACTCCCTTTTTTCTCTCTTTGCCCTCGGCCTACGACTTATTTATTTTTGGGTGTTAACAGCATAACATATTCATTTCCCGTTAGAATTCAATTACATCATTACATTTATGATTGGCTTTAGATGCATTACATATACAAGTATCAGAAATAAAATACTGACATGTCTTCGGTTCTCCGGAACCGAGCCCCACTTCCTTTGATTGGTTTTCGCGCAGGTTTAGGTTCGTTCAGAAAGTCTTCGGAAGCCTTTCTGTCCGACCCAGGATGAAACTGACGAGTTATATCCAATGCTCCAAATCGTATAGACAGGGGAAAGCGCGAGAGCAACGCAAGAAGGAACTCCAACCGAAGAAGAGGCAGACAAACCTTACGCTTCCATCGGAGCCCCTGCTTGGAAATGCCGGAAGCGACACAAAAGCATCTCGAGGATTGCCTGTTGATTAACAACCAAGCTCTCCTCAAACGGCCAAGGAATCGCTTCCAGTGAATGGCAACCCGAACCTCCAGGCACACCACGTCGTGAGTCTTCTACACAACCCCAACGCCTCGAAAAGGATGCCTTGCAAGGGAAAATCCACAATTCACGAAGATCAAAAACCCCCATCTTGAATCTCCTGACAACCCCATCACACCAAAGTTCGATAGGGTTGTGCAGAAGACTCAAGAGGCAGGAGAGGAAGCCATGAAGAGCACGAATTGAAGGCCTAAACCCCTCTCTTATATGGCGAGGAAAGACCAAACTACCATAAAAGGCATTTATGGTGGCGCAAAAACTAAAGCCAGTCAAAGCTGAAAACTAACCAGTCAAACACGAAACTCCCAAGGAGTCAAAGTCCCAAGGAGTCGAAGACCAAACAATCAAGAGCATTGGGTCATAACAGGTTTTGAAGCCTTACATAATAACATGTTTTGACTTTTGATAGACTCAGATTGTAAAGCCATCAACAAAAGGTTTTTTTTTAACACGATCCTTCTCTCCTATACCCCCATTTTAATGAAAATCTCCAAAATATCCCTAATTTTTAAAAAAACCTTTTTTAAAAATTTCCAGAAATATGTTAAATTCGGAATGTATAAATTTTAGATTTCCGGAAACACCT
>OY754314.1:10414213-10604213 GCA_963573325.1 Astragalus glycyphyllos | reverse complement strand
ATTGTAACTACTCTTTTCGATTATCAACGATGGAATCGTCCATTGCGATATATCAAAAATGATTACTTTGACAATGTCGTAAGAAATGAAAATTCACAATTTTTTTTTTCATATATGTCAAAGTGATGGAAAAGAAAGAATATCTTTCACGTATCCACCTAATTTATCTACTTTTCTTAAAATCATGGAAAAAAAATTGATCTCTTCACAAGAGATAAAATCTCCTATAATGAATTGTCTAATTATTGGAGCTCCACTAATAAAGAAAAAAGAAAGAAACTAAGCAATGAATTTTATAAAAGGGCTAAAGTTCTAGATAAGCAATCTCGTCCTATGGATGTATTAGAAAACCGAATTAGATTGTGTAATGATAAGAAGAAAAGAAAATACTTAACTCAAATATATGATCCTTTCTTGAATGGATGCTTTCGTGGACAAATGCCAAACAGTTTGTCACCATCAATAGAAAATGAAATTTACAAAACAAATTCCATTTTGATCAATAAGATTCACGGTATCCTTCTTTCTATTAATAGTCATTATCCAGATCCCGAATTTGAACAGAAAATAAATACATTTAATAGAAAATCATTATTAAATGAAATTGGTTTTTTTTTAACTTAATAAGTAAATTTTCGGAAAAATCAGTATCAAGTTTGAATTTTGACAAACTTTATTTATTTCCAGAACATGAACAAGTTAAAATATATTCCGAAGAAAAAAAAAGAAAAAAAAATTCTTATTGGACACAATTGAAAGTGATCTGAACCATCAAAAAATACACGAAATCAGTAAAACAGTTCCTAGATGGTCATACAGCTTAATCGACGAATTGGAGGAACTGACGGAAGCAGTATCACAGGAAC
Organism: Astragalus glycyphyllos; assembly: GCA_963573325.1. NCBI lineage: Eukaryota > Viridiplantae > Streptophyta > Magnoliopsida > Fabales > Fabaceae > Astragalus > Astragalus glycyphyllos. The sequence continues at coordinate 10,603,347 of OY754314.1, read as the reverse complement.
CTCAGATTCGTTGCAGATACGCCCAACGTATAGTGATTTTTAATGGTAAAACAGATAATTTTACTCAACGGCCTAGTAATATTTATAATACTACTGACTATGATGATAGTGATTATATTGATCAGAACGAATTGTCTTTACTAAATTATTCACGCGAACCGGATTTTTCCCGAGAAATAATCAAAGGATCTATGCGCTCTCTAAAGCGTAAAACAGTGACTTGGAAATTCTTTCAAAGAAATGCCAATTCCCCCCTTTTTTTGGACAAAACACAACAATTTTTTGTTGTTGATCTTTTCGAGGATATATCCCAATATTTGAAAGAATATTTCAAGAAAAAAGGTACAGACAATTCAGAATATTTGGCTTTTGAGAAAAGGATAGAAGAGGATCAAAAAGAGGGGAAAAAAAAACAACGACGAAAAAAGACTTAGAGAAATAGAAGAGGCCTGGGAGAGCATTCTTTATGGTCTAATAATTAGAAGCTTTGTTTACCATAAAAGAAAAACTTGATAAAAATGAAGAAGTTATTAAAACAGTTGTGTTTGAAAAAGTTTAAAAAAAGTCGATATCATCTTATAATATTAATAATGGAGTAAAAATGAATTAAAGGGAGAACGAGATTTTAGGTAAAATATATGCACCCCCGTTTGGCGCTCCCGTTGGCACTCCCGTTGGTGCTCTCGTTGTCTCTCTCATTGCAACTCCCGTTAGTTTGGTCTTATTCATTTAATTAATAAAAAGTTATTTTGTAATTTTGGTAGTAGTTAAATTGATTGATTTTAATAGTTTAAGATTATATTAAATAGTTTGCGTCAAAAAAGGATTATATTAAATAGTAATTTTTAGATTATATTAATAATTTAATATTTTGAAAAAATGAATTTGAAACTTTTGCTAGAAAAGGGAAAATGAGAGTTAAGGTAAAATATGCACCCCCCGTTGGAGCTCCCGTAGGCACTCCAATTGCCGCTCCCGTTATTTTGTAATATTCTGTAGTGGTAAATTTTTTTTACAATTGTGAATGGTTAAAGTTATTGATGTTATTTTTTATGAAAAAAATTGATTGATTTTAATAGTTTTAATAGAGAGATTACAGTATTTGTCGAAAATTGAGAGATTATAGTAAATAATAAATTTTAGACTATTTAATTATTGAGTATAATATTAAATTAACAATGGATTTTTATAGAAAAAAAGGTTTTGAAACATTTGTTAGAGGTATGAGTTTATTTAACAATTAGTAGTGGTTAAATTTATTGATTTATGCAATTTGTGTATATTTTAAAAATAAAAAAATAGTTAAAATAACAGACCAAAAACAGAATTTTTTGAAAAAAGAAATGAAAAAAATTGGAAAAAAAACTGACAAAAAGTAATTTTTGAGAAAAAACTGAAAAAAAGCTAATAGCAAAGATAGTTTTTGAAAAAAAACTAAAAAATAAAAAATCTGACATACGGCAACGCATCAATCTGCGCGCGTCAGCGTATCAATACCAATCAGTTTTTTTTAAAAAAAACCTGCAAAAAGCTGCTTTAGTTTGTCTTTTGTGGTGAATTTACAATTTTACCCTTGATTTTGGACAAATGGCAAAATTTGAAGGTGTCTAATAAAGTTATTTTGTTGGCATATGTTTTTATGATAGAGAAAGTAGATTATTAGTTTTTCTACCTAATTTGAACTATATTAAGGATGTCTTTGGATGAAGTGGTCTTTTAGAGGTAGTGTAATTTTGGAGGAAATAGAAATTAAAATTTGAAGTCAATTAAAATATTTCAATTTTTCCCCAAAAGAATACTTCATCCAAACATATAGCCAGGTGTATAGCATGGCTAAAATGTGCCGATGATGATGATGATGTTACTGGTGGCTCGGACGAGACTAAATCTCGTTGCTGGTGTCGAATTTTTAGCAGTTACTGAAATTTGTCTTCAATGTACATGATATACGGGATTTAGGGCACCCCTTCCCCAGCAATGAAATATCTGCTTATATACTAAGATATTAAGACGGGAATTGTTTAAACCTCATTTAACCTTGCGTGATGAAATTATAATCAAACAAACCATATATATGTGTTGGCCACCTTAAACCCCATGTGACGGCTAATACCCAAAAACCAAAAAGAAAGTTCATAAAGATAATAAGCAAGTTCATTAAGATATTGATTTTATGAACTTATTAGTTGTGTAAACATCAGTTTCTTACAAATTTAGGGTTTTGCCCCTTGATGCCGACTACATTCTTGTTTGTATGTTTTTAATCAGAGAAGATAAAACATTAATTAATTAGAAATAAAAAGTGCTATTTTAACCTATTACATCAAAACGAGTAGTATGAGCTACTCCAACTCATTACAACAAAAGATAATAAGCAGGATCATTAAAAACTTATGTAAAGTTCAAGTTTTCTTACAAATTTAGGTTTTATGCCATATTGCATCAAAAAAAAAGATTTACACCATATTGCTAGCCGCATTTTTGTTTGTTTGTTTGTTTGTTTGTTTTAAATTGAAAAAGAAAGAAATTAATTAATTCGATATTGAAAGACCTATTTTAACCTATTACATCAAATCGAATAGTACGAGCTACTGCATCTCATTACAACATAAAAGAAAGCGCGGGCGAAGTCCACTCCCATGCACCCGCCAAAACATGACCCTAACTACAAATATGCTTTGCTTAATACATATAAAACACCTTCTTTTTTCGAAGATACATATAAAATACCTTACATAAGAAAAAACATTTTCAACTCCTATAATTACACATATTTGGCAAACAAAATTGTACCCTAAATAGGTCTTCTAAGTTATGTTTATTTGTTCCTAAGTCTAAGGAGTGAAATCAGCTGGTCTTGTTTCTTCTCTCCTCAGCATGCATGTTTTATGGACCAACCGGCACTTGCTTGTTATGTATAGGACGTCGTCTTCTAACTCTATGATAATCCATTGTAAAGACAACCTCTTCCTCCATCCACTCTTGTTTTGTCCCCTTGTTGCCAACCACCATGTCTTGCTTTTCCTCATCTAATTCTTTTTTCCCTGTTATAAAGTTCCATAATTTCGTAAACATGTTCAATAAATCAATCTTTATTGTTGAAATTGTTATAATAAATTAACATACCGACATATCTTGCCTTTTGAATTTAATACATTGGATAATGTTTTATATCACTTATATTTTTATTATAAACAAAACTATCTCTTTAACCTAACTTATATATAGTATTATAAATTAGCTAAAAACTTAGTTGTACCAACAAGATTCATATATTGATCAGAAAATAAACCATATATTATAAAAAACTTTTTAGAAGCAAAATTTATTGAAACAGTATTTTAATCCGAAAGACCTTGTTTATACCAACTCAAATTTATAACTAGATTTTCTTCCTTCCTTCAAAGACCTTGTTTTATGTATGTCACAAAATATATGTGGAATAAATATGAAATCATTTTGACTCTCTTGCCTATATATATGCTTCCGTCTTATTAAACTATGACATTTTTAACCTTATATACTTTCATACTTTTTTACACAATTTTTTCTATGTAATGGTATCTACTATCTACTCTCTCTCTCTCTCTCTAAACAAAATAATTATTATAGATAAAAGAAATACATAAAAGAAATGAGGCGATTTTTCTTGACAAATAATAAGCAAACCTTTGCTTAAACTTAATTAGACCTTGGGCACCCTAACCATTTCTTTTAATAGACAGTTATTGTCAAAGGAATTTCCTAGTTCGAGATTGATAAAGTGAGAAAACAAAAATCAAGCACACGAACATGCAATAGATAAGTGATTTTAGAAGGACTATCGAGAAGTGATGATATTTATCTCAATATTCTCTGATTAGCTAGAGCTTTTCTTTCTAGTGACAATGGAAAATCAACATTGACAATCCTATTATAGATTGATCATGTCAACAAAATACACATGCATCATTTTAAATTGTTGTAGTCCACAATTACGTCCACAACCTAATTGTTTTCGAACCCGATGCAATTGTAAATATGGCCACATAAGCCATATTAGTTTGCATTTTCCAACAAAGAAACAGTTTTTGAAGTATTCAACTGCGACTTCAATTTAAAACCATGTTCACAAGTATAAAAATGGTCGCCTATAAAAAAAGTATAAAAATTGGTCGGGTGAGAATTCACTTGAAGCCCTTATCATTTTTTGTTTAAAGGCAAAATAATTAATTTTTAATTAGAATATATGCTAGGTACAAGAGTAGTAGATGATGTAGAAATGTCTCAAAGAAAGAAACGCCCTAGAGGGCGAGACTTTCAATTTTTTTTCTGTAAACAGAGTGAGGAGCACCACCGGTAAAATCACATACTACACAAAGTATAGTCCTTAGGTTCGAACCCGAGTAACTACAAAAAATATCCAGGCAAACAACAACATATTTGCCAACTGTGACAGGTCTTACGTGGAATTTCCACTAGGTTTACAGAAAAACTCTTGATTTGGGGCATGCAATATGCATGAACTTAATAAAAACTCTTGATTTGGGGCTTGCAATATGCATGAACTTGGAAGGTGAGAAATGATAAAAACATGCCAACTTCACTAAGAATTTTTTTTGATGCTAGTATTGTAGTGATAACTGATAAGAACTAAAAAACTAGATAATTACCTGAAGGAAGGGAAACCTTCTTCTCGTGTGATACAAGATCTCTTGCTTCATCAGACTCTTTAACCTATAATCAAGAATAATTATATAAATGGTAAAACAGTTCTTAAGGACTAAATTAAGAAGCTTCTTAAGATTCAATGATTCATGCATTATACCTTCTCGGTGAATCTTATCTTTCTTGGCAGTATTGGGAGAGAAAGCTTCTTCTGTGCATTTACTGCTCCTATTATTGTTTATAATGAAGAAAATGTCAACAGATACTTGATTAAATTATTGAAGCTTATATTCACACATCTATGTAAATCTTGAAGCTTATTTACCTTCATGCTGGAGTAAAGGTTGTGATTGAGTTTGCAAAGAACAAGTTGGTTGAAAAGCAGAGAAGAAAAAGGTTAGAAGAGTGAGGATGATTTTCAGCTCCATTACTTTTCTTGAGAGGGTGCAAATGTGACTTTCTTCAGCAGGTGAGTTTAAGTTATATAGCCACCAAGTAAGGAAACTTCAAACTGACGCGCATGTTGAGAGAGAAGAGAGAGAGCAAACACAAAGCACAAAATGCTGAGTCCCAAAACAAGTACAGAAAAATCTTAAATATTCCTTCATAGTTGCTCACTTTTTAAGAGTCTTTTTTCTTCACACAATTTGGGTTGATTTTTCACCTAATTCAGTAGGGCCCTTGGTTTTCCAATTTTCTATTTAAATGATGCATGTTTATATCAGTCCATCACTCTCCCTCATCCATATACTCCATCCGTCTCATATTAAGTGTCATGTTTGCCATTTTTCTTTGTCTCAAATTATCTATCACTTTAGAATCCCAATACAACATTTATTATTACTTTCCAACAATACCCTTACTTTAGAATATCAATAACCGTGCCTTTGCACCAACGAAGAAAAGTATAAGGGTGTTTTAGTCCTACCACATTTTTTTACCATAAAATTTAGCATATCCAATCATTTTCTTAATACCCGCGCATAACCTTAAATGACACTTAATATGAGACGGAGGAAGTATATCCTAATTATTTGAGGCTTTCATCATCATGTTAATTTTATTCAATATTATTAGTGTTTATTTCTAGTACAAGAAAAATATTTTCTACTATATTTGAGATAAGCAGTTATACTCTCCTTTCATCAATGATGTCAATCATAGGGAGAACTAAGGATGGATCGATGTGTATATATGGCTATATGGAAGAGTTTTCTATTGCCCTTTTTAACATACACCGACTTGTGGGGTAGTATAGAAAAAACATTTAAAGTTGTTAGAGGGGAGGTAATAGCGGGATTAGAATCCTGTATGCCTACATTTCCACCAACAATGTCACTTTCACTCAACTTGTTAGTTGATTATTTTGATCTTTTAGAGTTGGTTGTGGATCCTACTCGTATACTTCTGTCACTAAAAATAAGTACATTTGGAGTCGGTTAAATAATCGACTCCGAATATTGCATTTAGAGTTGATTGTTTGAAGAACTAACTCCAAATATTTTTTATTTCGTTCAAAAAAATATTTCAAGTCAATTATTTGAAAGAATTGACTCCAATTGTCAATATCAGGGTACGACCGCCAAGGTCCCACATTTGTAAGGGGCTCAATTTTTTTTTGTACTAAGTCTAAATTATACTAGTGTTATAACAAAAAATAAATTAAGTAAAAAAACCAAAAAAAATAACTTACACCGACTATTTCTCTTCGCAAAGGCTCTTGATCTTAATGTTGACAATGTGAGGGGGTCAGGTTATGATGATGGTTCCAATATGAAAGTAAAGCATCAAGGTGTTCAAAAGAGATTTCTTGATATTAATCCTAGAGCATTATACATGCCATGTGCTAGTCATAGTCTTAATCTTACTCTTGGTGATATGACACATTCTTGTGTTAAGGCTATTTCATTCTTTAGAGTTATTCAACGCTTATAACCATTGTTTTTTGGATCTACGAAAAGATGGAAAATTTTGCTTCATAATGTTCGTGGTTTAACTATGAAATATTTGTCTAATTTTCTTTTGTCTTTTATTGAAATATTTTCAAATTAAAAAATAGTTATGTTAGGGGGTCATTTTCTCACAATTTGCCTAAGGCCCATAAAATGTCAGGAACGAGAAGGTATACTCAGGATATTTAGGGTGGGTTGTTTAAATCATCGACCTCAAATGTCATTATTTAAGACATTTGTCAATTTGAAATTCTAAAAGGGGGTTACTACATATGTCAATTTGAAATTTTTTCTTTTTTTGACAATAATTTGAAATCTTTTCTTAAAAGGGGTTACTACCTTCTGTGTGATTTTTCTGTTATGAGCAACTATCAATTAGTAAAATGAATGAATATCTCTTTACTAATATTTTTAGTTATGTTTGTATATTATGTTATTTTCTTATATATTTGAATTTGAATTTAATTTATTGTTAAAGTATCCAGGACGTAACGCATCCTGATTTTCAAAAAATTTCTTTATTCCCATATTTATATTGTGTCGTATCTCGTATTGTATCCCACATCCAGACTTTACAGGAGAGTGGAGAGGTTCCCCAAACATTGAATCCCCACCCCCCCACGCAAAATAGAAATCGCACTCCCAATCCAACCCCCTCGAAGCCCCTACATATGATGAAGTTAACCATATTGTTGTTGTTATACATTAAAAAGACATAATCGTAATAATAATGCAACTTTGTTTGTCTATATCAATCCTTTAAAATTTGTCTGTTTTATGTTTCGCAAAAGCAAAAGGAACTATCAGAATGGAACTTTCGAGCTAGCAGGCTAGGCAGTCAAGACCACAGTAAAGTGAACTTTCTGATAATCACATGCCATAGCATAGTTGCAATTGTACGGATTTATTTATAATAATGTTTACCGCAATGGAAAGCTCTCGAATCTCTCAAGAAGACCGACATTCATGCAGGCCAAGAAAATATATATTGCTAAAGTTCATGATACTATAGCTAGTGGGAACAGCAAATTGAGTTAGATTTATGATAAATATGCACAACACGTCTTGCTTCCATGTCAAATTCAAGAAAGACTTGTGGTTTTCAAAGCCTAGCACATGCAACTTCCATGGTTCATGAAACACCAGGACATGCAGTACTTATTTCAAGAAAGGTAAGCTTTTTGTCCAACTGTAGCCTCCCAAAACAGGCATCAAAACCTCTAATGAGTTTCCTAATCAAGGATACTAGTTATGGGTAAATTTAAAATTTAAATGTAGTCAAATTTAAATGTTACCAATTAAAAGTATGATACTTAATATATTAGAAACACGAAAATAGCCGTGTATTTCTTGTAGCGCTGGCAAAAATGGACTGCGGCATGTGAATCTCTGTCGTATTGTGTGAACTCTTAGAAAGAAGGAATTTACAAACTCAGTAGCGTGTTTTATTTTCTTTTTTATAACCAAATATTTTATTGACAGGAGTATATAAGGGAACCTCAAATCCCGTACAAGTACGACGATGCCACATTAAAACCTCTAAGGACTAAAACTCATATTGGGAAAAAGATACGAGGAGAAAGAAAAGTACCCCAACTAAAAAATTACACTGAGCAATTACAACACAGCTGCACAAAAAGCATTCACCAGCTGTTAATTTAAGTATTTAATATGTGCATTGTAGTTTAGTATATATGAATGTGTTATTCAAATGTGATTTCTTTTTCAGAAAAGGTATTTTGGTATGATGTTGATAAAATGGGGCACAGACATGCCTATATACATCAGAAGAAACCCAAATCAAAGCCAAAAGTAAAACACTACTAATATTTCAAGATAGGGTGGGCTTCCTAGAAATACACTCCAATGGGGCGAAACCACATGACAATAACTCCCGTTTCTTGGAAATACATTCCAAAACCAACGTTTTACCCCCTTACTATACTAGTGGGTATAGCCTGCTATTGACCAAGGAGAAAATTGTTTGTCGATGTAGGTTTTATGAGCTATAGCTACAATTTCCCCCTTTTTACCCACAAATTTTTGTCGTCATTATATCCTTGGAGTGACTAAATGCATGTGAGGATATGTGGATTTGAGAGGGTTTGTACGGATGGAGTGTATTTAGTTAAATCAGCATATGCCTTATTGCAAAAATATCCTCCTTCAGTTACATGTATGTCGCTAGAGCTCTATGTCCTTAGTAAGAAGTGGGAGAGTGGTGTACCTGTTAAAGTGATAGCTTTACACTACGCCAGAAACATAAATAAAAGGCGCACCCTTCAGAAGCGCTTATGCTAAAGCGCTAGTGAAAGTTAAACATGAAAAGAGATAAGCAGCGCTTCGTGTGTATGTGCTTCTGATTGTGAAAACACGGAGTAGAATAAGTGGCACTGCTTATTGTTAAAACATGGAGCAAAATAAGTAGCGCTTGAAGGGGAAACGCTGCTTATTGTTAAAACACGGAGCAAAATAAGTAGCGCTTGAAGGGGAAGCGCTGCTTATCGTTACAACACGGAGGCTATTCGCCAGCGCTTAAGGTGAAGCGCTACTTATTACTAAAAAAATTCATTCGTGCGTATACTTTTCCTCATTCTGGAAAAACGAATTGAACCCTAAAACTTCTCACTCTCTCTCATGCTGCAGCGTTTCACTCTCACTCTTTCTCAACAAAAACGAATTGAACCCTAAAATAGAAGTTTTCCCCAAAATCAAAGAAAACCCTACCTCTCTCACATTCTGAACGTGAGCTCTGATCGTCAGGTACTCTGCCTCTCTCTCAGCAAAGCGCCCTCCATCAGGTATGTTTTATGATTGTTTGTTACATTTGAGTGTTTTATGTTTTAATCATGCTTTTGATTTTTCTGGTTTTGTGTCATTTGATTTTTGATTGGGTATTTTCTATGATTCCTCCAATTTCTACTTGGAAAGGGATATGGTGGTATTTGTTGGAGGAATCAAGTAGAAATTGGCACCAGTAAGAATGTACAATCCAAAACACAATAGATAAGCATATACTGTTTTAAGGGCGTGACAAACCTGAAGATAGTTATAATGATCATTGTTAAGTAAAAAGTAAGTTTGGCTATCCGAAATTTCTTCTCAGCATTAAGTACCCGAAACACTTCAGTAACATCAATGAGATACTTCTGCTTCACATACCTGCATCATCATATAAAAAACCCTCTATTTTACTCTCTTTTTGGGGTAAACCATTTTACTTTGGTTTTGTGTCAATTGATTTTGATTGGTTTTGTATCATTCGATTCTTCCTCCATTTAATTTTTTTCTACTTGATTAATAGAGCCTACTTGATTGGTTACCTTTAACAATGAATCTACTTGTCACCTTGTTCTATAACTAAAATTTCATTCTAACTAGGAACAAGATAGTTGTGAGCAAGTACTCTCTCTAAGCTTCCACATTATGAATGCTTGTAGTAAGTGTAGGGTTCCTGTATGTGATCCATCCTGTTAAATCACATAACAATGTGTCTTCCTAAGTAGCCTCATGGTTTATGTATTTGTTAGTTATGAGTGGATTAGTAGTATATATTCTAGTAAGAATTTCTATTAAGTTTAGCAATTGAATATGTTGAACAGCAACTACTAAGTAGAGATACTGCTGTAATAGCTGAAACTGGAGATTCATGGTTCAACTGTCAGAAGCTCCGCCTGCCTGAGAATTGTGGGTATGTCGCTTACAATTTCGCATCAAATAATATGATGATTACAACCTCTATTAATGAAAGTTGGAACTGACATTGTCAAATATGGAATCCATCTTTATTTTTGTGGCTGTGTTTTTTCTATTTTGTTGAATTGAGTGAGTGGGAATATGCGTAATTGATTATGCTAGTGTTATGTCCGCAAGCTGAACTTTCATTATTTAACTTCCTTACTAATAACATGTTACCTTGATTTGGATGTGTTCAACTCTTTATTGTTGAAGTTTATCATTTATGTTTATGGTCTTGTTTGTGGACTTTCTGTTCTTTGGCATGATGAATGGTGAGAAGTGAGAAATGTTGTTACTTGTTACCTTCAGGTTTAACTCAGCATGTGAATTAAGGTTTTTGAGAACTTACTGAACGTGTAAAGATTTTTATGTGTTAGAGAAATCTAATTTGCATTGTCTCTTGATTTAGCATTTTAATGCTATAAGTAGAATTTTTCTATTGTGCATTCACGAATCATTTTATTGAAATCTAAACTTGACGTAATTAAATTTGGATATTTGGTATGTAATTTTGATCAACGGAAATTTATGCAATTATCTGTTTATTATTGGTCTGGTTGAGCTGGTATATATATATGTTGAAATATATGTCAATATAGGTGGTCTCGCTAGTTGTGTAAAGGGGAAGGAATGCTCAAAATATTAAAAAAAAACAACAATTAGAAGCGCTTTCATAGAAGCGCTGCCAAACATACAAAAAAAGGGTTGAAAGAGAAGCGCTTACAATCTAAAGCGCTGTTGATTCAATAGACAAATAGTAGCGCTTCGATTGCGAGCGCTGCCGATTCTTTAGCCTATTGGTAGCGCATTTTCTCAAAGCGCTGCCCATTATGAATATTAAGCAGCGCTTCGTAAGTGGTTCTGATTTTGTCCGTGCTTTTAGCAGCGCACTGGTCAGCAACGCTTTGAAGCGCTTCTAAAGGCCAAAAAGAAGCGCTGCCAATGCCTTTTTCTGTTGTAGTGTTAACATGACGTCTCCTTCTGAATAGACTCCTATAACCTATTTCGAAGGGGGATTGTGTTAGATTTGCAAGATACTCTATTTGTGTTTTTGTGGGGGTCACCAAGAAACTAAAAGCCATATCTATTTTTAGGTGTGAGTTCTCTACTATGATCTTATAGTTGGTATTAAGTGGTTTGGGGTTATGCTAGTGTTGCAAGATGATCTATACCTATACTATTCTCCTAACTCTATTGTAGTGTCTTCTCAACCTAGGATAAGAAGGACTTGATAATAGTTTGACATGTTGTCCTCTGGGCAATATTGAAAATTAAACTAGAAATAGTATTATTTTCTCAAATAAAATCCTTGACCCCCTTTGAGACATTATTTAAGACTAAACTTCATTTATAGAAATGGCCTTTTCCCAAGAATACAAGATACTTTTTTTATGAATGGAATGTTGACCGTTTATATAATGGAAAAAATACTTATGAACGTCAGTTACATTTCAGAAGTTGATTTCATCTTCCTGTAGCTCTAGATATTCTCCTGTTGTAGCTGATTCCAATTTCCATCTCTTTGAGAATGCTCCAAAATATTTATTGAATCATTTTATGGGCATGAGTTTCCATCTCTAGATATTCAAGCAATATTTCCCCATAATTCCTTTAACCTGTTAATTTTGGCCTCACCTTACTCAATACAAAGAAATCACAACTTTGAATTATTTAAACAAAATTCATAACTCTCATTGACATTTTTCTCTTTCTCGCAAAGATAAATGCATACTTCTGATTCTAAAGGAAAACACAATATATAATTGTATATAAATTCACACAAAATCTAATTATTAATTTTACTGTTAGACACTTGTCTAATATGTCAGACAATGATTTTAGAGGTACTCAAGAAACTCCAGTCACTTTGTGCAAATCATGCAATTTACCATGTTGGTCATCTCACTCATCAATAACAACTACTTTCCTTAAATATTGATTTATGTTTGATTAGTCCCTATAAACATATAGTTATTGCTAAAAACAATTCATGAATGCATATATATATATATATATATATATATATATATATATTAAAAAAAGAAGGTAGGAAGTTTTGTTAAGACCTTCTGATGTAAAGCAACATCAAGAAGGAAAAAGAGAACTACCCCTTAATTTTATTTAAAAAGTAAAGAAAAAAAAGATGACAGAGGAGAGTCCAAGGGGGGACTAGACGAATACCCTTGGAAACAAAGAAAATAAAGTCAAAACAAAAATAGAGAGTCCCTAACAAAGAAGTGCCCTAAAAGTTCTAACTTACAGAAATTTTCCTTAAACATGTATTAGATACTCTAGACCAAATTCTATTTTTGCTGAGATTTCTAGGACTAACTTACAACAGTCAGATAAAAAGGAGACAGAGATATTGGTAGCCATAAGATTAGCAACATCATCTAACACATTCCCCCAAAGCTTTCCTAATAGTCTCATGTCAGATGCTCCCACTAGATTAGAAGTAACATCAGACTCTAAGGCATTTAACAAATCTAGCCTGGTATGGGGAGGTTCAGTGGACGATGAGTAAATAGAATCACTCCAACACCGACTAGCTATATTCATATCATTGACTATGTTGACGTTAGAATGAGTGGAGGAGTTTCAATATTATAACTACTAATAGTATCAGAGGTAGGAGAGATTTGAACAGTGTTGTTTTGAGTTGCTACTTGTGTGTTAGAGGTAGAAGCATTAGCCAACTTCTGAATGGAGTTCAAAGATGTCTCATGTGTCTGCATAACTGCAGATGACATTTTCTTACCGTCTTTCGAAGCAAAAGAGTTCTCCACCTTTTTAGGTAGATCTTGCTGGGCACTAGGCGGCTCAGTAGGTCCCAGTAAATGATTAGGACCCAAACCATTTAAAGGATCATCGTTGACACCTTTAAGAGCTTTCCTATTGATGTAGGTTGTAGCACGTATAACCTGAGATTTATGCTTGTAATTCACATTATTAGTACCCTGTAGCTTAGGAACATATTTAAAAACCCGTTTTGCCTAATTAAGCAACATATTCTGGGATCTTTGGCTCCTTATTCTTTCCCACACCAAAGTGCATCCTTCTATTACAATCACTAGTGGTATGACCTATATAGGCTTGCAATTCATACAAAAGAAAGGAAAATTTTCATACTCAATGCCCACAAAGAAAGCATAACCTAAGAAGGATTTGATTCCTAAGATCTAATTTCAAATCTATATCAACCAAGATGTGTGCAAAATGACCAAATGATCTGTCAAATGTGCTTTTACCTGTTGTATCATCTAGACTAGTTGGTATGCCAACAATGCTAGCAATTGCAAAAAGAATTTTGGGATGCCAATATTCTTGAAGGATTAAAATCAGGCTGTCAGGTGAACAACCAAAGCAACCCTGACTTGAAATGCTAAGAACGTTGTGACTAAATTCTTCGTAAATCATGAACATAGGAAAAAGAAAATTCATGATATCATTTCCCTAAAGAAATCAGACCCCACTTACCTACTGGTGGCTGTGACAGCATCACAATGCATCGCACTACATGCAACAGGTGCCACATTCTTTAAAACATGTTGCATTTGCCTTTCAACGATCCCACTAGCTTACAATTCATTGAACCACAAATCGTCATATTGCATTGCAGTGGTTCCACAGGAAGGGAACAATTTTTGTGCTGCAACCGCAACTCGAGATGCAGTAGAAATTGTTAGACAGCGCAAAGGAGAACCATATGCAAAAGTAGTGCACTGGTCCGCGTGCGGAAGAAGGCGCATAAGGGACAATCGCTGGCGGAAAATCTGGCAATATGGGGCCCAGACGCGAGATTTGAAGCACATCTTCTACCATTACGACATCGTTTCTCCCCAAAAGTGAAACCCTAGCTAGCAGAGTTCCAATTGGGTGCATATATATAGAAATATATAAGCAAGTTTTGTAAAACTTTCGTACCTGATGACGAACCTTGCGCATGCTTGCTCCCTTTTCTCAAGGGTTGAGTAGTTTGTAAAGGAGTTTCCACATTATTATTTCCATACTCATAGTCATGAACATCCCGTCCTTTTCGTTAATTATCTTTTCCTTACTCAATAAAACTTCTTCAAGACTAACAAAATCTTCCACCTTAACAATTCTGTATATGGGAAGTACAATGCCGGATCTCTAAGCATACTCTTCCAATTGATCTCCATTGATTACACTATCCCGAGGTGGGCTAAAGAAATCTGGCAAAACATCCTCGTATTCGTGGGAAAAGTTCATTGTCTCAAATTAAGTGTTTTTGTAATTTTTCAATATCACTGCAATCGAGAACATATTCAAAGTTTAAATATAAAATGTAAAGATCCAACATAAAACATAAAACAAATCCACTGAAAAAACAAGTACATTGAAAAAGAACATCTCCTCCATTGTAAAATCAAAAAACAAAAAATCAAATAGAAAAAATATCTTAAAACAAATAGAACAAAAAGAGAAAAAAAACCAGAAAAAAAGGTCCAACAAGGACAAAGAAAGGGGAGAAGAAGAACTTTCATGGGGGATTGGGAACCTTCTTTGCCCCCTCATAAACCATAGGTGGATACGAGGGAAACACCATCCACCGAGGCGCCACCGGGGATCAAGTGAGCTCAAGCGAGCTCAAGAAAGGCACGATGACGAGCAACGACGAGAGCGAGAGAAAGCAACTAAAACGGAGAGCGCGAGGGAGAAATGAGGGGGACAAAGAGAATAATAGGAAACTAAGGTTTGAGTGTTTTGTGCAAAAAGCTAGAGAGAGAATGGAATAAATAAAGGGTTCTTGGTGTTAATATATGAGTAAAGAATATATCACACCGATCATTGAGAGTCACTCGGCGTGGAATAGGTAGCATTTTAAGTTTTCTAAAAAATCCACAAGGGGCACTAATAAAGAACCGGTTTAGAATCGTGAACGTTCAAAACGTTTTAAATTCTCTAAAATAACTCACGTCAGACTTTTGGAAACAACCTACATGGAATTTTCAGCATTTATACGTTTTAAATTCTCTGAAAGAATCCACACCATATGTATTACAAAACAACCAGTGTGGAATATTTAGGATTTTAGACGTTTAAATTCTGTAATATATCCACGTCGAGCATTTACAAATATACGATGTTGTATTTCAAACGTGTTAAAGGTTATTTACATTAGAGATACTATGACAATCAGTTTCTTAAAACTAGTGTCGATTTTTATGTTTGTAACACGCTAAAACGGGATATTACATTTTATTTACAGAAAATGCCACTATTTCAGCAGCAGCAACATTAAAACTCTCCACCAAATTGCTTGTCACTTCCTGTTCAGTCGGTTTCCATATACCTCTTGTCTTTCCTCTTGTATAGACTTTGGTTAGAGGAGCCATAACTTCCTTTGAGGAGGAGTGGTTTGAATCACCTTTCTTGTCTGTGATGGTTCTTTCATCATCAGAATTAGCTTGAGAACCCTTCTCAAGTTCCTTTGACGCTTGCTCCTCCTGAGATTGAACCTTCTTAGCAGTTTCCTCATAATTTAGAACCTTCTCATTCATATTTTCCTCCATTTCTTCATCTTGATCCTTCTTAGGATCATCTGTTTCTTCTCTTTCACTTTTCTCATGTTCCGATTCCTCATCAGAACTCTTGTCAGGTGTCTTTTCCTTCTGCTGAGGTATGGGATCATTCTTCTTTTTACTCTTTGTTTCCCTTCTAATTACTTCAACAATTGTTTCCTTTGTTTCCACCTCTGTGGACACACTAGACACTGAGATTGTCTTTTGTTTCTTCTTTTTCCTATCATTCTTCTCTTCTCAAGTTGTAACATCTAACCCCATGAGCTTCAAGTTCTTGGCAGTGAATGATTTGGATTCTATGACTCCCTCATCAACAGAAATCTTAATCAAGAAATGATTAAAGACTCTAGTGAGAGTTTTGCCATAAGGTAGAGAAGTGGAAGCTTTGTCTACCCTAATTGCATTGATCATGTGATGGATAATTAGGAAGGGAAGGCTAATTGGTTTGTTTGTGATGAGATGATACATGATCATGCAATCACCAGTAGTGGCCTTCTCAAATGATTCAGCTCTAGGAAGAATAGTGTGGGAACAAATATGGTGAAGTATCCTAACCATATCTTTGAGATTTGGTGTTGTGATAGGGAGAGAAGGGTCTTTGAGAAGGGTGGTTTTGAGTTTCTGAATAGAGATTCCTATTAGATTACACCAGGATTCTTCATACATTTGAGTTCCTTTTTAAATGTCACAAGGAAGGGGGGTTGGAATTGTGACCCTTTTTAAATTCACCTGAAAAAGCAGAACTTTCTACACAAGTATGATTTAATATTAAAATAGTTAGAGATTTGTGTTGACAAGGGTGTACTAAAACAATCTTCTTAATATATTTAGTGAGCAGAGAAGATTTAGATTTTTTTGTCTTCTCAACTATGAAGTTGAGAAGGGTTAGAAAGTTTTGCCTTCAATACTTAACTATTTTCAAGGTATAAATGTTTGATTGTTAAGAGGCAGCTAGGCCGGTGATATTATTGTAATACATTTAGATGCAACTCATCAAGAGACTTTCTAAGCTATTATGAGTGTAGTGAAGATGTGAGAAGGGTTGAAAACTGTGTTTTACTTTGAAATGTTTATCAGCGGAGAAGGATCAGAATACACCTTTCTCAATTTTCATAAATCTTCTCCTGATGGAGATTTTTCTCATGAAGTGTAAACTAATAGTTTTGAAAGCAGTAAATAACACAGTGATTTATAGTGGTTCACCCAAAACCCTGGGCTACATCCACTCCTCACTCCCTGTGAGTATTTCCACTATTCTCCAAAATAGCTTACAACTTTTACACCTCCCTAGGTTAAAAGAACTCTTGGTAGTTTTCTTCACACAACTCTACCTACTGTGACAAACCCTAATAGACTCATTCTGATCTATTAGACTGCTTCTAACATAGAAGCACTCACTTCTCAAGTCCTACAACAACACATGCCACTTGAGAAGGTCCCCTACAGGTTCACTGTTTAAGTGTTTGGGTTTATGGGATTTCTAGAGCTTGGTTGATACAAATGGAGTATTCAATAAATACAACAACACAAGACTTAACACATACTCAGAGATCAAGTGAATCCCTTCAGTTTTGTAGCGCTGAGTATGGATGAGAGAAACTTTGACACTTGAGAAGGTTGGAAGTTAATAACTCAATGCACTCTCATGCGGACCAATGGCGACCAGGAGCGTTTATTTATAGATGAAATTGTGTGTAATATCCTCTGGTCCAAAGATTAGAGTCGTTGGAAAAAGCATATAGCCGTTTATAGCCGTTGGGAGAAGCTGTCTGCATAATACAGTTGTGTTTCTGCTTTTCTGCAAAAGACAACTATTTCCAATTGTCATGACTCTTCACAGCTTGACTCTTCTCAACTATGACAGATGTTGATGATGATGCTTCTCAAGTTGATGCTTTAAATGAAGATACTTGTAGTATGACCTTATGACCTTTCTCAACTTGACTCTTCTCATCATGACCCTTCTGATGGTCATGATTCTTCTCAACTTGACTTTTCTCATCTGATGCTTCTCATCTCTTTTCTTATGGTTCTATCATGATGCTTCTTAGGTTGATCCTTCTTAGATACCCTTCTCATCATGCTACTGATTGAGATGAAACTTCTCATGATGATCTTTCTCAAGTTTACCATATGGTCTTGATCTTTTGATCTTATCAAGAGAAGATTTATTCCTTAAGTAAATTGTGAGCAACATCCTTTTAAGTCTTCTCACATGTAATGCTTCTCATAAGCATATACCTTCTTGAGATTTAGCTTGGACATTCCTGTTCTTATTTGTCACTCAAGAAGAAACATTAGTATCATATGAAATCAGATAACTTAAGCTTCTCACCATTTTAGGTTTGTTAATCATCAAAACTTAACTAGGGATTTTGCCTCAACAAAAAATTCGCTCGGATTTATCTAAATCTGTTTTTGATTTTTTTGGAATTCGGATTTATGTATCAATGAGGTAAATCCATTTTCCACTAAATTTTTTTAAAAATAAAAGCGGATTTATCTATTTGATAGGTAAATCCGCTTTTAAAAATAACAAAGCGGATTTACCTTAGGTGGGGGTAAATCCATTTTTGTTATTTTTAAAAGCGGATTTACCTATCAAATAGATAAATCCACTTTTAAATAACAAAAGCGGATTTACCTTATGTGGGGGGTAAGTCCGCTTTTTTAGCTTAATTAATAAATAAATAAATCAGTTAAAAATTAAAATTAATTTTTTTTAGAAAAATAAATTAGATACGAATATCGTCCGTCATTTGGTTCTGTTTAGTGTGTAGTTCATTAACACGCGACGGTGTTGTACGTCCAGCGAATAATTTAGGCTAAAAAATCAGTTTTCGGGCAACCTACTCGGATTGTATTGAAACCACAACCATTAAATTCGAAAAAAATCAGGGATCAAGACACCTCAAGAAAGGACTTCTTTCAGGTAAGGGGGCTCAAAATCCCAAATTCCATTGTTTACTGTTTTTTTATTAATTTTTTTAGTTTTTCATAATCTAAAAAAATTTGCATAACCTTATTTTGGTTTTGTTAGATTTTTAATGGTGTTTTTATAATTTTTATATTAGTTTTGACTTTTTAACGGATTTTTAGTAGTGTTTTTATAACCTTTTTTAAAAAATTTAAATAAAAAACAGTTATTTTTAATACAAAAAGCGGAGTTACCTATTTATTAGATAAATTTACTTTTAAAATTAACAAAAGTGGATTTACCTTAGGTGGGGGTAAATCCGTTTTTCCTTTTTTAGGGAAATCGGATTTACCTACTAAAAGATAAATCCGTTTTGGGAAAAAACCAAAAATGGATTTATCTTTTATTAGGTAAATCCGAGCGAATTTTTTAAGTGAGGGATATTTTCAGGTTTCGCTATTATGTGAGGGGTATAGATTGAATGGGTAGGGGTAAAAAACCCATAAAATTTTGAGGCTTGTCAAATTTTATGAGGTTTAAAGCCCTAACTTGGGTCTCTAGGCCTATTGCACTAAAACCTTATAAATAAAAACAATATTTAAGCTTGAGAAACATTATATATAGTCAATGCATTAATGACAGTATTATATCGCAGAGATTTTCATGTCAAACAAGTTTGAGCTAACTGGTATTTCAACATTCTCCGTAATTACTAGAGAACCGTTATATATCAAACCGTTAATTAACTAACCATCTAACAAACTTCAAGAAAGTTATTTAGTTAGTTAGTTATTTGTGAAACTAACTCCCATATGGTATCATATATGTATATATTTCAGACTTTACTCACTCAACATCACTATCAATAATATTCTTCTCCTTTGAAAGTGGCATTTTAGCAGCTGTTGAGTGTAGCAAGAAACCCAACCATGGATACACCGAAACAAAACCCCCCTTTGGACTCGCTGGCGCCGCCATCCTCAACCAACACTCCTCCGCCGAACCCAACCATCATTTCTCCACCGGTGCAACAACCACTTGCAGACGAATCTCAGCAAGAAAACACCACTCTGGACCCGCCATCATCCACCATCATCGCTCCTCCGTCATCCCCAATCATCTCTCCTCCGCCATCCTCAATCAACTCTCCGCCACCAGCGCAACAACTTTTTCGTACACAACTTTCTGACTATTGTTATGGATGTTGGTTTGAATGCATCTGCACTGTAGAAATGTTGAAGACTATTTTCATAATGGGTTTTATTCTTGGAATAATTGTGGGTTCTTCTTTCTTTAATTCTTTCTTGATCGTTTCATTTTTTTTCTGCTGATTTATATTTATTTGGCACTGCAGCATATATTTCTTCATTAAATATTGTTTCTATATAGGTTGTAGAATGAAAAGAACTTCATCTCATCTTTTGTTTCATTGATTAATTTAGGAGTAATGCTATATCACAGAAGGGGTAGTTTTCGTGGATTCCACGAGTAACAGTTTTATGGGTTATTATATAAATTATATAAAAATAAATAAAAAAGCAAAAATCATGGAAAGTTAGCGTGAAAATAGGAAGGTTGAATATACTAGCACAAAATTAACCCCACACACTCATCATGTGTTGACCACGAAACTACTTTCGTGGGAACAGTATTTTCCTTAATTTAGTCATCCAACAGTTTTATTCATTAAGCGTGATATTTTTTTTTTGTTTCAGGCATTGGCTTTTTACCTTATCGTTCTATTTTTCCAGCTAAAGAATCATTGAAGAAGGAAGGCCCTGCATGGAAACTTCCTTGCATTTGTTGATTCAAAGTTTAACTCATGTATTTTCATTTTGTTCAAAATTAAACTGATTTATATGTATGGTCTACGTTCTTTTGAGCAAGATGTACACGTACAATAATACAATAGCCATTGAAGTTTCTTAGTATTTAGTTTTATCTACATACTACAATATGAAATTATACGCTGTTGATGATTAATTGAATGGATGAAGGAAAATTCCTTCTTAGATTAAAGCCGGAAATAGATTAAGGCACCTATCGTTAGGTGATTTTAGGTAATATAAAAAATATTGAGGAAAAATATGAAAGAGAAAATAAGAGATAAAAAGGAGGTAGGTGCATTTTTCCTGCCATCAATGTAGAGAATCCATACCGATTAAAGCTATTAGAGCAGATAAATAAAGATTTCTCTAAATTTCATTTACTAGATTAGAGAATCTCTTAAATACCCTCCAAGAATTTCTCGTCAGCACTATTAGATTATGTTCTAATTGGTTTTGGCAACCCAATGGGGATATTGTAAGCAAGCAATGCTCAGGCGTCTTCCCTTGAGTAGTGGCTAATCGAGGACCCAAGGTTAGAGGGTGAAACAAATTTTTGGAGGCAAGAACATTTTTGGTTTATATAATTGTTAGAATTTTCTTTTTAAATTACTTTACTTGATACATTGTGTTGTGCGAATGTTTGGTGCTTAGCTAGGCAAGATGCTTAGTCAGCCAATTGGGTGTTTCTTCGACCGACTAGGCGTTTTGTTGAGGCTAACTCGCACTGATTCCTTTGTTAATCAAGCAATTACGCTGAGAAAGGGACTCTGTTTCTCCTAGACTACTTTAGAAAACGTCTAGTGTAGAAGGAGAACTGCTACTAAACTAAGAATGCATAAAAATAAAGGAAAGCGATAAAGGAAAGGTATAAAATAAGTAAGGACTTGTATTGATTTTGATGTGCGTCTTTTTTACAAATGTACAAGCCAATTATATATATATGCATGAGCCTTTGTCGGCCACTACTCGAGCCAACAACTGCTCACCGTTGGATCAACTAAGATCAACGTACTACATTACACCTATGCCTTAAAAATAGGAAGTACGTTGTCTTAACCGCTCCCACGTCAAAATATGTCCACGTGCGTTGAATCCTTGCTTACAAAGCAAACTCCTTTAACTTGGCCAACTCCTCATGCCCACTTCCCATAAATTTAAGAATGTGGTTACCGTAGCTTGACTTGGCCTTTTTCCATTGTATTTATTTTAACAACTCATATAATTATTTAATAATACCCTCCAAAAATTTCTCGCCAACACTATTAGATTATGTTCTAATTGGTTTTGGCAACCCGATAGGGATATTCTAAGCAAGCCATGCTCAGGCGTCATCTCTTGGGTAGTGGCTGATCGAGGACCCTAGGTTAGAGGGTGAAACAA
The DNA here is from genome assembly GCA_963573325.1 of Astragalus glycyphyllos. Taxonomy (NCBI): domain Eukaryota; kingdom Viridiplantae; phylum Streptophyta; class Magnoliopsida; order Fabales; family Fabaceae; genus Astragalus; species Astragalus glycyphyllos. The sequence continues at coordinate 10,581,338 of OY754314.1, read as the reverse complement.
ATTTCATTATCAAGAACAATTTTGGTTTATATAATTGTTAGAATTTTCTTTTTAAATTACTTTACTTAATACATTGAAATTAAGAACTCGGGTTATTTAAGTCCAAATTTATTAAAGAGAAAATCATTAATATATGGTCTAAGTTTACCTTTTTTCTCCTATTTGGTCCTTAAAGTATATGAAAATAATAAATAATTTTTAAAGTTTGTGACTTTCATCAAATTACTTTTTAAAGTTTCATAGATAGTACTTACAAAGACAAATGAAACCGAATTTCTTGAGATTTTAGAGACTAATTTAACAAATTTCACTAACTTTAGGCACTACTTATTAATTGTATATATCTTAGGGATCAAGTAGGAGATAGAGTGTAACTTCGGAAACTAAACTGAGAATCAAGTGAGTTTTTTTTATTTTATTTTTGAGGGTGTGCAAGTGCACCCCACTCAAACTTACCTAGGTCTGCCCTTGCCCTTAGGGTCCTGCATGTGAAATAGGGCCTCAGAGACTCTATTTCTTAGCCTCTGTTTGTGGAAGTTGCAAAGATTAAGAACAATCTAATGGGAAGATCTGCAAATTCTTGGTTGTGTACCGGACAGACAACAACAAGAACAAAATGTGACATAAATTTCAAAATATTAACCTAACTGTTGGGTTGAGAGTTTCATGTGATCCTATAATAAACTATCCACGCCAAATCTCCTCTTTCTTCCCCTTCCCCTTCACTCTCTAGCTCTTCCAAACTATCTTTTTTCTGTGTTCTTCTTCTCCCTCCGCCCTATCACTAAATTGCTCATTCACTATTTCAAAAACCTTTATTGTTCTTGAGTCGTAGTCTTTTATTCCCTCATGCAGTGACGAATGCAGAAATTTTAAGTAGTAGGGGCAACATCTTTATATAAATTTGATATATAAAATTTATACACAATTAACTATACAAAATATAAGATATTTAATTCATAAATTTTAGTTTCGTGCATTTATACTCATTATTATGCTTTTAAATCTTAGAGATTTATTTATTTGGAAGCTTTAAATATATTTTTCTTACTGTAAATAATTTCTTACATTTTTATATTTCTCAGTCATTTACAATGTTATTCTTTTTATTTTTATGTATAATTCATCTATTATATAAGAGCATATTATACTATTTCAATTTTTAATATTATTATCAAAAAATTCAAATGAAAATAAAAAGTATATGGAAAAAATAAATAGAACTTTTAACTCATCTTTCTCATGACTAATTATTTATGGGCTCTCATTAATCCTATAAAGAATAAATTGTTACTCTACATGAAATGTCAGACAAACCATAAATGAATTTACCCAAAAAAAAAAGACAAACTATAAATGAAAATGTTTAATGTCTTTACAATATTAGTTTGCCATAATAAATCTCAAATCTAAAACACCAAAGAAGAAAGATTGAAAATTTATCCAATTGTGCGTGAGATTTTCCGAATCTGAAACTTTTCTAACTGTGTTATAATTTCCCAGATCAACTTTGTCACTTCGATATAGGCAACGTCTTTGTAATCATATCATAACCACTCTCATTTGTATGGATCTTCTAGAGTGAAAACTACTTCATCTCTAGGAGCTTTGGTATCCAATGATGCCAAACCTCAATTTGCTTTCAATTAAAATGAAAAGTTGGGTTCTTGTTGAAATGGATTGCTCTCTAACTGTCGCAAAATAACATATACTTCTATTGTTTCATTGCTAAATATTGTAGGGGTTTATGCATCCACAAAAATTCTGTAGAAGCTTCACTAATGGAAATATGTTTTGCCTTTGTAGTAGACAACGCAATATATTTTTGAAGCTTCAATTGCCAAGACACTGCTCCCCCTGATTAATCATGTAACTAGAAGTAGATTTTCTAGCCTCAAGATCACCAGCAATATCTGCATTTTTGTAGCCATCTAGCACAAGTTGACCATCCTCAAAACATACACATACTCTGGAAGTTCCTCTTAGATACCTCAAAATCCACTTCACTACTTACTAGTGGTCTTTCTGGAAATATCTGCATTATGAGTAATTTTTGGCTTTGTGGATACCATTGCATTCATCAAAATACTAATTGTAGATGCATAAGGAATCTTCTTCATTTCTTTTTTGTCTTTCTCACTTGTAGAACATTGTTGAGAACTCAATCTGAAATGGCCTGCAAGTGGCCATGAGTACTAACATGTTTGGAATTACTCATGTCGAATCTCTCTAACACCTTCTCAATGTACTTATGCTGAGACAATCACAACTCACCATTCTTCCTGTCATGAGTAATTCTCATGCCAAGGATTTGCTTTGAAGGACCCAAGTCCTTCATAGCAAAGGACTTGCTCAAATCTCTCTTAAGCCTTTTTTTTCTTCTTAGTGTCTTGACCAACAATCAACATGTCATCCACAATTAGCAAGAGTATAATAAAATCACCATCAGGGAATTTCTTGAAAAATACACAATGATCAGAAGTAGTCTTACTGTAACCATATTTGTCCATGAAAGAGTCCAATTTCTTGTACCATTGCCTCGATATCTGCTTGAGTCCATATAAACTCTTCTTCAATTTGCACACAAGTTGCTATTTTCTTTTGACCTTAAACCCTTAGGTTGCTCCATATAGAGTTCCTCCCCAAAATCACTAAGAAGGAATGAAGTCTTCACGTCAAGTTGTTCAACCTCTAGCTTCAAGCTAAATGCTAACCCAAGAACAAATCAGATGGACGACATCTTCATCACTGGTCAGAAAATTTCTTCAAAGTCAATATGTTTCCTCGGATTGAAGTCATTTATAACCAATCTTGCTTTATATTTTGATCGAGAAAAATTCTCTTCAAATTTTAAATTGAATACCCATTTTTTATTGAGTGCTTTCCTACCCTTTGGCAACTTTACCATCTCAAATGGGTTATTCTCTTGCAAGACTTCATTTTTTCTTACATGACATTCAACCTCTCTTCCTTGTGCTTATTCTCAATAGCTTCTTGCTAGTCCTATGGCTCTCCAACATCAACGATCATCACATGCTCATATGGAGAATATCTTTGGGGCGCATATTCCTCTCTAGAAGTTGTTCCCAAAAGAGGCTCAATTTGTGCCTCAAGTGGACCCTGTTCAACCGGCTCATCATAGTGAAGCTTGATAAGTTGGTTTGAAAACAATGGCACTTATTGAATTTATTGAAATGAATTTGCAATTATCTAAACCCCAAAAGTTTTAAATTGATTTAGTTTTTATTTAAGTATGTTATGTATGTGATTGTGAGTTTTTTGTACATTTTAATCTCTTTTTGTAGCTTGAAACAGATGAAAGAATTGAAGATTAATATTTTATATAGAGTTCAAGCAAAAAAAAATTGAAGAATAAAGAGAAAGAAGAATTTCTCGGAAATCTTGCTAAGTAAATTTACTATGACTAACCCAAATTGATACATAAAAAAAGGAGCCAGAGAAATCGGGATAAGCCATATGTGCTCTGGCTAAACAAAAATAAGTCAGAATGTTGCTATAAAAGTGGCTAAAATATATTAATCATTTGTTTTTGTGTCAATTTGTGATTAGTTGGAAACCTAAAAAATTTAGGGGCATGAGCATCACGGAAAAAGGAAATTGTTGTTTTCACTTTCTTGGGAGGGTTTTTAAGAGAAGTTTAGTCTGAACTATCTCTAAAGAAACACAACATGTAACATCTTTTTAGGTATCTTTAATTAGCAGAAAGAATTACATAATGACACTATATCGTGTATCTTTTTTTTTATCGCTTCTATCTTTCTCTTCACTTCCCATAAACTCTTCTTCAACTTAACTTCCGTTCTAACTTCTCTTTCTATAAGCTAATAAAATATTAATAAAAAATAAATTAACTTATTATTTTAGAGTTAAATTTGTATCAGTTTAAAGACTATACATAATTAACCAATAAAATACAAATGACTTTCTAGATAAATGAAATAAAATTTAATTATTTTATCGCTGTGTTAATATCTAATTAGTTGAGTATTTATAGGGTGATGGATCAACTAAGGGCCCGTTTGTTATTGAGTAACAAGTACGTGACTTTGATGTTAAATTTTTTTGGTTCAAAGCATAGGACAAAAACAAAAAGGAAAAGACGAGGGAACCCTAACATCAACTGTAAACAGACCCTTTACCTCGGAGGGAGGAGAGCTCCAAAAGCCAAAACCCCTCATGTTCCTATCAACATATTTTACGAGAAACTATTCAAAACAACTTCTCGTTTCAATCAATATTTAGATTATTTTAAGATTTTTATTTTTTGAAAAGCTGTAACAAACGGATGGAAAACTTCTAAACTACATTATTTTTTAAAAAATGATTATTCTTCAAAAAAAGTAGTAACTAACAAGTTCTAAGTCCCTCATCGGTGAATCACTAAAATTGACACTAAAGAGTATGACTTACGGTACTATAGAAATGTTTAGTAATTCTTACTAAAGGGGTATATAGGTAACTTATCTAATAATTAAAAATATGGTAAATCAATATCCCTATTTTCTGGGAGTTATTTTTTGCTAAAATTTTGCACGGTAACAAAATCAAAACGTTACTATCACGCTTCAAACTTTCGTTCCATCTCTCTCGTATTTTCTGAAACAAATTCACCACTGAAATGAATTCATCTCTCTTTCGTTCCTGCTAAATCACCTCTCGCTTCATCTTTTGTTAAAAAAAATCTGGGTGTTTTTTTTTCACACAAAAAAAATCGTTCACTGACCACAAATTTGTACTACAATGGTTAGATGTCACTAACCACAAATGTCCATCGCAATGGTTAGTGGCCACTAACCACAGATATGCATAAATGTGGTTAGATGTCAATGGTTAGATGTCACTAACCACAAATGTGATGGTTAGTCGCCACTAACCACATATATGCATAACTGTGGTTAGATGTCAATGGTTAGATGTCACTAACCACACATGTGCATAACAATGGTTAGTGGCCACTAACCACAGATATGCATAATTGTGGTTAGATGCCAAACTAACCACAGTTTTGCATAATGATGGTTAAGTGCAGCCAAACCAGCCTGGAAACGAGGAGAAGAAGAAGAAATCAACCTGCATAATGGGACATCAATAGCGTAAAGGAAGAGCGTTCTTCAATGGTGTGGTTCAACGGTGTTCGTTTTTGCATCAATAGTGTGCGTTGCTACCTATTTCCTTACGTGAGTGCGTTTTTGCGACTTCCTTTGCGTGATGCAATGGCATGCGAAGAAGAAGAACGTGAAAAAAAAAGAACGTGACAAAAAAGAGGAAACGTGAGAGAAAAACGTGGAAACAAACTCTGATTTAATTTTGTAACTGTCCCTAAAAAATAGGCCTGATTTAATGGTTAATTTAATTTAATTAAAACAAATAATAACTGTGACAACAATACCCTTATTCAAAATTAACCACTAGATTAAATTTTATTAAAAGTTTGAGAATGCAATGACTATTATTTATTTAGCAACGGTTGCTAAGGAAAAGATTTATTAACATAAGCCAAAGCTCTTTACACAATATCCTAGGATTAACTTTAGTGATACACTAATGAGAGATTTAATTGAACCCTTACCCTAGAACGTCCAATTCAAAATCTAACGGTAATATTGTAAATAGTCTAATAAAAATAAGGCCAACATTACCTTTTTCATTCGGCTAAAGTGGAAGTAAGTACTACTCTAATCAAGCTCTCTTCTTCTATCTCTACTTTCCTTTCTTTCCCTTTTTCATTAATTAAACTTATTCACTTTTATGTTCTTTTCTAAAATTATTTCACTTTCCGGGTTCTTCTAACCTTCTTCTTTTTTTCTTGTGTTGCAAGTTTCGATCTTTCGTTTTCAAATTTCTAGGGTTTTAGAATTTCATGGAATAGGGTTTGCTTTCAGAATGTGATTTTATTTTCGGGAAACATTGTTATGTGCTTACATATCTTCATTTTCTCTACAATTCTCTGAAGGATTCATATTTTGGAGCTTCTTTTGACAGCGATTCATATTTTGGAGCTTCTTTTGATAGCGATTCATATTCAGGAGAATAAACCATTAAATCTCCATGCATGCATGTTGTAGAATCTTGTGTTTTATTGCTTGTTGTTAAATTTTGCTAAGATTTTCTTTTAGGTTACTGATGATGTGTTTGGTTAGTAAGTAATAATTCAAGACTTTGAATATTTCTATTTTAGGGATTCTGTGAAAATAAATTCTAATATGATTTGAAGCAGAAATAGTAAATAAAATTACCCAAAATTACTTTTTTTTTAGAGTTGGAGTAGTTTCATCTTAATAACAATGTGACTATCAGAACTCTGTAAAATAAGGGTTTGCTTTACTTTTTACACTTCTTATGCTGCTCTTAATTGAAAATCACAGTGAATAAATTTCCGAGCGTATACAAATATAGAATTTGGTATGTTATTCAATACATAATGAATGATTAATTCACTACTTGAGCTGTTAAATGATTGATTTTGGGAAAGATATCTAAGCTTCTATCATAATCCAATTCCCTTGTCTTAATTATGTGTTAATATCTTCAAATTTTATCAACTTTTTAGGCATATTGAAAGAGATGTTGGGTGCTTCAAGTTGGGATGATGGTCGTAAAATGGACAGCATACTGAGAGCCATGTCGAGCTCTTCAAGTTGTGATGATTGTCGTAAAATGGACAGCATACTGAAAGCCACGTTGAGCGCTTCAGATGGTGATGATGGTACTAAAAGGCCAAAGGGTCAAGGATCGTCATCATTCGAAGAAGCTGATCAAGGAGGATATCGTAAAATGCGCAAGGGTCGCAGATCATCATCAGTAGAAGGAGCTGATAAGAGGGGAGAAATTTCTCTAAAGAAAGGTCCATGGACACAAGCAGAGGATGCAATTTTGAAAGAATATGTGAAAAATCACGGAGAGGGAAATTGGAATGCAGTCCAAAAGTATTCAGGACTTGCTCGCTGTGGGAAAAGTTGCCGTTTCCGATGGGTTAATCATTTGAAACCAAATCTGAAAAAAGGAGCATTTACTGCTGAAGAAGAACAGCGAATCGCTGAGCTTCATGCTAGCATGGGAAACAAATGGTCTAAAATGGCTGCTGAGGTTTGTAGTAACTTAACTTCTTACACATTGTGCTTTGAATATGGCATCATTCATATATTGACACAGAGAATAATAAGGAATTTATGGAATATAAAACTATTTTTGTCAATATAAACATGTCTCACTGTTTGAAAGGAGGTAAGATAAGGTAAATGAATTAAAGAGTGAAGTTTAATTATTACACTGCTCATAATAGTTTATCTTCGTAAACTAAATGAATCAATTTGCTACCACCGAAAATCAAATTGCTGAAAAAGAAGCAGGCAGCCTGACAAAGTCTTTTCTCTGTTGGTGTTGTTATCATTTTCTATATTTGAAGGTTCAAATATCAGATATTAAAATGACACCAGAAATACTATATGTTTCAAAATTCAATTTCAATGTCTATTTACAATGCATTTGATGACTATCAGTCTTTTTTAGTTAAGGAGTGAATTTTTTGAATAATTCATACTTTGATGTCTTTTAAGCTAAAGAGGAGTCACAACTTTTCTTTACTTTTTTTCTTCCCTCAATCATGAAGTTTATAAGGCACTCTTCATCAAATTAACATGGGCAGTGTATATATAATGCAAACAGAACATGCACACAGATGAGGAATTTGTCATACACACAGAACATGCAAAAAATAATGCAAACTTCGGTTCTGAAATATTTAAAGGTTCATCATCTGTGGTATTACAATCCGAGGTTTTAGATCACAGTCGTGTGGTCATGGTCACAGTTGCGTCACAATTCTTACTATTGTAGAGAATTGTAGTCAAATGAGGTTAATATAACCTTATTGGACATCAAAAACTATGAAGTCATGGTCCAAATTGCTAATCAATCAGCAATATGCAAGTGTGAAATCTTCAGATATTCAAGAAAATTGCTGCAAAATCACTTTAAGAAATTAATCTCTAGTGCATTGACTATTGAGCTATATATATGTTTTTGTCAATATAAACATGTCTCACTGTCTGATAAGATTCTTTTACTGTTCTTTGTGTATGACTTATGATTGAAATTCTACTGTTATAACCAGAAACTGTGTTGATTCAAAATATACAGCATTAGAATAACATATTTTGTGTTGAATCCTTTTCTTTTTCAGTTACCTGGAAGAACAGATAACGAGATAAAGAACTTTTGGAACACAAGAGTTAAGAGAAGACAACGAGCTTGCCAAACAACCGACCCTGAAGAAGTAAAGATATATCGACAACAAGTGCAAAATGGCAATCAAGAAAATTTAAATCCCGACGCCGCCTTGACAAATGAAGCCGGACAGCATGATAGCATCTCCCAAAGAGAAAGTTATGATATACGTGATGTGGAATTCAGAAGATTGAAACTCCCACTATGTATAAGTGACATGCTTTCACAGCAATATAATATGTTGCCAATGATGCATCCTTCTGTAAGTGACATGCTTGCAGATCTTGACCAAAGTACACACTCATCTCTATATAACATGTTGCCAATGATGCATCCTTCAAAGCGCCTTCGCCGATCAGATATGATATACAATAGTTTTGATCCGTCTTCTGTCCCGACATTTGATCAGTACGACATCAGCGATCCTAGATTGTTGTCTCGGTATGATCCCATTTTGAACACCAGCGATCAGTTTGGAGATGTCCTGACAGGCAGCCATGCCAGTTTAAATGGCATTATCTCGGCTTTTTATGACCCCATTTATGGGACCTTTAAGGTGGATCTCCCTTCAGTCCAAAATTTCGAGTCTCAAAATAATATTTGGCACATGCCTGAGTCCTCACTTCCTCCACTTGAGTTTGTCGATACACCAGAGTCTTCTATTCAGTTTCAGCCTAATCAGTCAGTTCCTGTTACTCATCAGAACAATGATGGTTTGCTGGAATCGATATTCTATGGTTCTAAGAATTCAAATGGCGCGAATAATGTTGATTCATTCCAACAGAATAATGATCATTTTGTACCCTATGAAGCAATCCAGAATTCAACTTTGAATCCTTATGAGACACAACGGGATAAGCCTGACGCGCTAAGGTCGTCACTACTACTAGGACCATTTGCTGCTTCGGTTCAATGTAATGAGCCAGAGGCACTAAGGTCGTCACTAGGACCATTTGCTTCTTCGGTTGTAGCTGAAGACACATATATTACCAATTGCATTTCCTCAATGGAAACCACTGAAGGTTAGTATATTATTTATACCATTTATTTAGTTGTAATTATGAACTATGACCTTATTTTTAGGATTTCATTAATGATATTTTTTCCTTGTTTGACAGATCATGGTGATAAGCACGGAGCATTAACTGAATTTTCAGCTGATTCTCCAAGTCCAGAAAATCAAGATCCAATAGAATTTTTGTTGAACCTCGAACCTGCGCCTGACTTGAGTTTTATGGAGAATGATTCTCCTAGTCCAGAAAATCAAAATCCGAAAGATTTTTTGTTGGACCCCGATCCTGCGCCTGACTTGAGTTTTATGGAGAACCGTTCTCCTAGTCCAGAAAATTAAAATCCGATAGAATTTTCGTTGGACCCCGATCCTGCGCCTGACTTGAGTTTTATGGAGAATGATTCTCCAAGTCCAGAAAATCAAAATCCGATAGAATTTTTTGATGGAACCCGATCCTTCGCCTAACTTGAGTTGTATGGAGAATTGTTACTTCAACGGTGAATCTTGAGAAAAACGGCTCGTGACATGGATTCATTTTCATGTGGACTCTCTAATCACACTACTAGACCAAGTTTTTCTTTTGTTTTCTTTTTGTTTTTGTTTTTAGTAAAACCTTCAATATGAGAGGGTTTTGGTGCGAGATTTGAGTTTGTTGATGTTATGAAGGCCATGTTTTCACTCTATCTAATGTTGATATTTGAAAAATCGTATTTGAAATTGTGTGTTTTCCTAATCCAAATGCCATTAACTTTTGCATGATAGATGATTTTCTTTATCATATTCCTTTCAACTTTTGTCAAACAAAAGCTCTTTATCCCTCAGATTCTTGCTAACCCAGGGATATAGAGAGCAATAACATCGTGGGAATTGCTAGCTAAATATTTCCGTGTGTTGTCTATGGTGTACATATTCTGCAGTCTACTTCAGTTGGATGTTTTCTATCCTATGAAATGTTAGGAAGCATCATCCTCTAAAAGTATAACAAATATGATGAACAATTGTTTTTATTAGAAAGCAGAGAAAGTTTCTGAGATATATGAAATAGGAATGTGGAAATAAACATAGAGTCAGCTAAATGGAAAATGAAATAGGGAAAGATGAAACAGAAACCTTACTAGAGAATGACCAATCTTGATAGTATGCTGATGTTGATCTTTTGAAGGAAATGAAGAAGCTTGTGTTTTGTTTTGAAAATACAATTAAGAGGCTTGTTGTTTTGAAAATACCTAGCTTCTGCAATGCCTCTTGATAATATGCAATCGCTAATACAAGTTGTAGCCAACACAAAATAAGGCTTTGATATGTGTTTGTCATTAGTTAGCTTTTCAATAAAGTGATGGGTTTGTTAGATAATACTTTAATGGATAATAAGGGCGTAAGTTTATATATATATATAATTTTTGACAGGGTAAGTTTATATATACATATATATATATATATATATATATATAATTATTCTTCAAACTAGGTTTGTTAAATAATAACACGCACGGATCCACCTTGAGCTTATTGGGGTCAGCTGACCCCACTCTTTGCTCTTTTTTTCAACCAATAATACTGTATTTTAATATAATAATCCCACTTTATCTTTTATGTTGACCCTACATGACCCAACTAATACACTAAAGACAAATCAATGACATGTATGTAACCTTATATTATATTATATTTGTTAAAATAGTACTATTTGTTGTACTATATTGAAATTGGATCAACACTTACTTTTCCATAATGAAATTATGTATTTTTTAAAAAAATTACAATTTTTTTTTTTGAAAAAATATTAAAGGCTGTTTTTTTGCCCCCTCAATTAAAAATTTCTGGATCCGTCACTGGATAATAAGGGTGTATTGAAACAAACTAGGTTTGTTTGATAATACTTTAATGGATAATAAGGGCGTAAGTTTATATATATATATATATATATATATATAGAATTATTCTTTAAAAAAATCCGTATTTCTAGATTCACAAATAAAATTATCATTCAAACACAAGAATCTATATGCATCATTATTTTGAGCATATCCAATAAGTAAACGATCAAAATATTTCGTTCCAAATTTAGTCCTCTTGTAATCTAGTAGACCCACCTTAGCTAGACACCCCATCTTTCAAAAAAAAAATTAAGTTAGGTCCTAAGCCCTTCCATATTCATAGGGAGTTTTATCTAGTAACCGATGAGGGACTCTATTTAGTATATAACAAACATAACTCAATACAAATTTAATTGAGAATTTTACCTTGGTTCGTGACGGAGAACTGTTGGTGGCGGTGGTTGGAACTGGCGGAGAAAACTTGTAGTAGAGTGAGGGTTTTGTTGCAGAGGAGTGATGGTTTTGTTTCAGGAATAGTGAGGAGGATACATGGTGGTTATAAATGGAGGAGATGTGGTGGACAGAGGTGGCGAGAGTGAGCGCGGAGCGGATGAGAGTGAAGGCGGAGTAGAGGAGAGGATTTGATAAGAGTGAAAATGATATTAATGTCACGACAAGAATGAGGGGTTCGTTGTAGAGAAGTGAATTATATAAACAGGAAAAAAATTACAGATAGAACTTTTAATTTACCAAGGGTGTAATCCATCAGTGATGGATAAAGTAGTGATCAGAAATCTAAGCCAAAATAATATGGTGCGTTTTTACTAACAAGCTTTCTAATATTATTGACCCCTTTGGCTGTCGAAAATGCAGAATTTAGCGACGAGATGTAGGTAACTTTTGTGGTATGGAATGAGTTTCTTGTCATGTAGTTGAATGTTGTCTTGTGGAAACCATGCCCTTGGAAGCAAAATTACGCTAGATGACAAGGTAATCTTAATTGTCGGCCGCTCCCCCAGGTTAACATAACAAGCATATAAATGGTAACCACAGAAGAAATGCCTAGATTATTGAATTGAGAAAAACAGAAAAATAGAGATGAATAGAGTAGTATCGCAGAAGAGACAAAAATTGTGCGTCCTATAATTGCTAAAGACGTAGTATCGCAAAAGACGTAGTCGGACTAAAATGTCACACCAGTTTAGAGGGAATTGCTAAAGTCTTAAATTTTCCCCCTCTATCTCCTATTAATTGTCATTGATGGTTGCGCGTGGGTAGTAAGAAGATAATTGCAAAATATATGTTTTGTAGGAAAATAGCGGTCAGACTACGAGCCGCTTAAACTTTAATTGGTAAAAGCACTGTCACACTAACTATTGTTCTAAAGTAAGCGTTTTTGTCCACCAAGTAGTAAAAAAGGGTGTATTGGGATTCTAAACATACCGACAATATGTAACAACTAAAAATAACAGACAGGACACTTAGAAAGTGACAGAATAATTAGGGTGTGGAATTGCTTTAATAGTTAAATATAACGATGTTCTCAAACTTTTTATGAATATAATTGACAAAAGACGTAGTCGGACTAATGTGTCACACCAGTTTAGAGGGGTAAGATAAAGTCTAAAGTTTAGCCCCCTCTAACTTCTATTAATTGGCATTGACGGTTGCGTGTGGATATTAACAACTAAATATAACAGACAAGGCAACTACCTGCTTTCGACTTGCAACTGTCTGTTCGAACTGAACTAGCCGTCTAATACAGTAGTTTCTGCAACGCCTGGTGCCAATCCATCATCACAGCATCATATCTGCATTAAATGTCGCTATTTGTGAGAGAAGAACTCGAAACATTAACATCAGAAGGGCCCTATGATACCACTGTTGATCAACAACATCAACTTCACCAGCGTGTGACACTTGTTTACTTTTTCGCTTTTTGTCCATTGATATAATCATAAAGCTGGGGATATTCCAATAAATCATTAAACACCCAGATAGTTGTAACACAACCCTACTTTAGATACTACCTTTGGAAGAGCTAAATTTAGAAAGCATCTAGGGACAAAACAAAAAGGTATGTTCCCTGCATTCCAAAGTGGAAATTACTCCACTTTGTTCTTCGGTTTTTTTAAATGGATAATGTTTGATAGCAACATTGCTTAACATAAGATAAATTTGTTTTTCCATTTTTCAGATGTTCCCATCATTCACTCATTTGGCTTCATTACGATACGTTCCACAACCAACACGTTTTATGGTTACCAGTGTGGAATGGATTCCCAACCAGGTATGAACTCAGAAAACCACTCATCAACTGTTTAAATGTTTTAGACATTATTAAGTAACAATAAGTAAGTTGTCTTGATTCTTCTTTTTATACTTTGATGTAGGATTATCCTGTTATGCCACAACCTTTTACCAACAAGTTTTACCATGAAGTCCCTGAAAGGTTGAGACTCATTGATATTGGTAGGAACGAAATAGAACTAGCGGTTGTTAAGGACGAGGAAACAATTTATTTAAGTGGATGGAAGGACTTAGGAAGCTTTTACGATCTTCCTGTAGGCGGTTTGGTCTGTTAGGTTTATCTCGGTCGTGGTCTTTTCTTCATCCAAGTTTTCAACACTTATGGGGAGGAGGTGTTTGGTCCTCACATACCAACAAATGCTGTCTTGCAACCACACCTCTCTGTCACGGCAAACTTGCTCACTCCGCTGCATATGAGCAACCCATTAAACCGGCATATTTCAATGTCTGCACCGTTGCACCCATATGTTCCTGCTGTTGGTCCATCTAACCATGGTTTAGGCGTACCTCCGATCGTACCAAGTAATATACAATCTTTTGAGGGTTTGGGTGAAAACATAGTCCCTACTGCTAATAGTACTGTTGATCCTAGGCACAACAGCTTCTATTATATGTATAGCAAGGAACTGACCTGGCCAGAGGTCACTCAAGGCTACTTGGTGAGTGACATCTTAATGTTCATCAATCAATGTTTGGGTATGTCGTATTTTTGAAATATATATTATTTTTAATAAAATGTTTATTATTATACATGAATGTCGTTTGTTTGTGTCATAGGAGCTGCCGATGTATTTGTGTTATGGCCCTACCCCGTGAAGGAGGAGAATTCAAAATCATTGATAGCGATGGAACAAAATGGAGGTGCAGCCTGAATGTTGAAACTGAAGCTGAATCGTTTTGTCAGGTAACTGGCGGTTGGTCTAAGTTCAGGCACATGAAAGGGTTGAAGCTTGGTGATTCTGTCATGTTTGGCGTGGCTAGATGCAACTCAAAGTCTCTGCATTATGTGCCTCTCCGCAAGACCAGTGCTATGTGATAAAGATATGGTAACAAGTATCTAATGGGTTTATTATAAGTAGTTTTAATAAGGTTTCTTAAGGGCCTATACCCCATGTGTGAGGTGTTTGTTTGTTTTCTATATTTACAATGACTAGGTTTATGTTTTGCTAAGGTTTATTAAGGGCCTATGCGCCATGACTTAGGTGTTTGTTAGTTACCTATATTTGCAATGACTATATTTAGTGTAAGTCAATGTCTACAATGACTATATTTGTGGTAAGGGCCTAGGCCGTTTGAAGCTTGGTGATTTTGTCATGTTTGGGGTGGCTAGACACAACTCAAAGTGTCTGCATTATGTGCCTCTCCGCAAGACCAGTGCTATGTGATAAAGATATGGTAACAAGTATCTAATGGGTTTATTATAAGTAGTTGTAATAAGGTTTATTAAGGGCCTATATCCCATGTGTGAGGTGTTTGTTTTCTATATTTACAATGACTAGGTTCATGTTTTGCTAAGGTTTATTAAGGGCCTATGCGCCATGACTGAGGTAAGGGCCTATGCGCCATGACTTAGGTGTTTGTTAGTTACCTATATTTGCAATTACTATATTTAGTATAAGTCAATGTCTACAATGACTATATTTGTGGTAAGGGCCTAGGCCATTTTATACTAAAGCTATATGCCTAGATTGCTCAGCAACTCGATCCCTTGAACGTATACTAAGGTGTTGGTGCTTAGTTGTAACGAATTCAATGTCTATTAGTAATTTGAATGTATAAAGTTTACTTGTGTAACAAGGTATGTCAAGGACTTATAACATATATGTCATTTCATTTGCAAAACATCTTAACATGATCATTGTTCCCACACGTGTTTCTATGTTCACCCGATAGCCCTTAGGATTGAAATTTACTTCAATAACACCCGTGACCTATGCACTACATTTATAATGGCAATATTTGTTACAATGTTTTAAATATAAAATCATTGTATGGCTAAAAGAAGTATTCACCATCCAATTTAATCTACAAATTGTTGTGTTAAATTTAGCATTCAGTAAACCAACGGAGAAAGCCATGTGACACACCTGCCACATGTTGGGGTAATAGTTTGAAGTCAAACATAGGTCTTCTTATTTGCTATAATTACCTCACCGAATAATGCGAACTTTTTCGAAAATTTTAGAATTATTACATATTGGGTATGTTGGGTATTTATGAAGGGTATTCCTATGTAATTTGTATTGGGTAGTAGGAGCAATTAATGAAATTAAACCATTATAACCCAACCAGGGGCTACAAGCATCCCCATCACAATTCCAGCTTCACAGTTGAGGGTAATTTACAAACTATCCGATCCACGCTTCGAGGAGCTTCAAAAGGTACCTTATTATCCGTCAATTTTATTCCCACTACCTATCCTCATTCCATCTTTCTATATTATAAATCATGATAGCATGTAGTTGGGGTGTTAATTAACCAAATTATTTTCATTAAATTCTCCCAAAATTAACTTATCATTTTGCTGTTCAAGTATTTGTGGGAACAACTGACTGCTGGTCAAGTCCATACTCCAGAATGACAACTGATAGCCAAATCGGATACGATCTGCAGATCAAATATGAGCCATTTTACCTAGACTACAACAGTGATGAGGTTTGTAATAACAAAATTCACCCAACTTGATCTTTTTCTAATTAGCTTATTATCAGTTTGGGTTACAAAACCCATCCATGTAATACGTTTCACCAACTAAAATGTAGGAGATTGTTGAGCTACCAAAACGTTTTAATGTCAGCCACATTCATGAGGTTTCTACTAATGTTTTGCTCTGTGATCCTGTGGGTAATATGTTTGAGGTCACCACGTTGAAGAGGGAAGGCAAGGTTTTCTTTACATAAGGCAACTGTATGGACTTCAGTTGGGTGGTTGGGCTAGGCTGGTCTATGTAAGGGCAGATCGGTTTCTAATAAAAATGCGAAATCGTTTAGACAATGAGGTCATATATCCTATACCAGCTAAGATCTGTTGGATTGGTGATACACCAAAGAATGTTGCAAATATCGGTAACCCCATAGTTGTGAATCACCTTGTAAACATTTGCCAAAAACCAGACTTCTTTCATGTCCTCGAGAAGAATCTAACTAATGGAGATATATCTTCTGGTAGATTGGTAATTCATTTACTTTCGAATATGCTATTTATTAAATTAAATCATCAACTCATAGGGGCCAAAAGAAAAATGTTATTGAGAATAACATTTTTTCATTTTGTTGTAGTACATTCCCACGGATTTTTGTCAGATTGCCTATCCTCATAAACGAATTTCAACTGTTCTATTTGATGAGTACGGGATCCATTCACATTGTTTACTGCGTTTTGATGAAAACTGTTTGGGTTTTTCTGGAATAATAGATGGCTGGATGCAATTTTGCAAACTCAAAGGACTTTCTGCTGGTATGCGTATTCAACTAGGAGTTCCATCAAATAACCCAAACTTCAGGTCATTTAAAATTGTAACCAGTTGATAACGATATTTAGCTGTAGCTTTTTTGTATGGGTAAGTATTGTGGTAGTTATTATCCTTCCCATCGTATCCAAATATTGTAATGAATTGTGAACCCCTAGAAAGAAGTTAACTGGCGTATATAGTAATCGTCAAGGCTTTTTGTTCAAATAGGGACCAACGTTTGTTGACTACTATTAGTTTCAAATTACCATTAACCTTTTAATATTAATGCCTTTTTAATAAATACATATATGTGTATCAATATGTTAATAGTCACTCTCTTTTAATATGATATTAACTTCTTCATCTGACGGTCCACATCAATGCAGGGTGTAATTCATGTCTGCAGTTTGAACTGGAATAAACTTATTTCCTCGAATAATCTAAATTGTGTAAATGCCTTACAGGAAATGATATAAACTAATAAAAATAAAACACTTTCAAGTGACTAATACTCAACTACAAATGGTTCATCTTAGTCAGGATTGCCTACCTCCAGTAGTTGTATTTGTTTACCAACAAAAATCATGAAGAGTAGTCAGATTTTAAAATATGCAGTCCCTAAGAAATCCAACTATCATACTAACCGTGGCAGATCAATATAGAAACGTCGACTATACCCATTTTCATAGGCAATAAAGACTACTGTGTAGGCTATTGTGCCTATGTTACTGTTCCACTGCGATTTGATTGTTTTATGACCTCCCCCGTCATATCATACTTTAGTCCCATCATCTTCCATATTATATGTTAATTACAAATAAATATAGTAAAAATTTATCAAATATTTAGATTTTTCCAGGCAACGGTGATCTTTAGAAAATAACAGAAATGCCATATTTCTTACAGTTATTAGCATGCCATAAAGCATACCGTTGTTGGTTTCACTACAAAGGGTTAAGCAAAAATGGTAAAAACAAATTAATACGACCATAACATTCTTTTTACAAATTTTAATATAAAATTGAAACATTTAATTCTATTTTGTAAATCAAAATAAGGTATCATACGCAATTGTTACATTACCTGACTAAAAAAATTAAACCTACATATTAAATAAGAAATAGACTATAGTTGACATTTGGCACATAGGCTAGCAACAATCATTACTACCTAATAGCTGTGCAAAATTACAAGTTGAGTTGACAATACTTCAAGTAGGTCCAGCTGTGCCAATTACCGCCTACAACCCTAGGCAAAACTGGTTGTCTTTACAAAATAATGTTTCCACACAACCGGTAACCCTTATTATGGTTTTATCCAAAAATTTGTTTAAATTCCGCAAATAATTAAATTGGGGGAGTTGTCCACTTATAGCCAACAAATATAACATATTTATAACTTCACACCAATAGTCATGGATAACACCATTTGCTTTTCAATGTAGGTAGTATATGTTTGTTGTTTCTTTTATATAGAATGGTTTATGATGTATATCGGGATTCTTTAAGTATCAATGTATGGGAAACTATTAACCCTACACCAACTTATTGTTAAGTAAAAATTAGCTTCTTAACAACATATAAGTGGACCCACAGACTTGTGATACCAATACCACTACGTACATGTCAACGGAATATTCTTACCCCGCCAAAATTAACATGTCCTCCATTTCCCGCTATTTTAATGCATAGTGACCCCCTTCCCTTGATTTCCCTCCATAAATTCCCCTTATAAATACACATGACCCACTGAAGAGTATGACACATTAACCATTCTCCAACAAAACAAGTTTGCAGCTCTGACTTACGCATTCTGCTGACTAAGGTTAGGAGCATTCCTAATATAAACAACATTTATCTGCCTTCTTATTTCAATTTATGTTATGTTCTTCACCAATAAACAATCCGTTTTCATTCAATATGACTCCGCATTGTAAGCTACCAGTACAATCATGTTTCTGCTTCTACTCTAACAATTACCTAAGCTTTTTCATCTATCATTTTCATTTTCATATGCATCCATTCGTTCACATCTGACGTAAATCTAAGTTCCTTTGTTAGTATGTCTTCGGAAATTGATTATATCGACGACATTATGCCTGGGAGGATTAACTGAACTCTCAAAGTTAGGGTTGTTCACCTATGGAAAGTTGTTAACAAACTCAAGGGAGATGAAGTCAATAGTGTTGAAGTGCTCCTCATTGATGAGAAGGTAAATGTTTTTATTCCTGCAATTAATACTTTTAAATCTAACAACGAGGACAATTGTTTTGACCTTATACTTACATATGTAGTGTGGAAAAATACAAATGACTATTAAGATACATTTGCTTCCCAAGTTTGAGCCCCTTATGGAACAAGGGTCTACATACCTCATTGAGAAGGTTTTGGTCGCCCAGAATGATCCTAGGTTTAAAAAGACCACTCACAAGTACAAACTGAATTTCATGGGGATGAGTTTAGTGGGTCAAATTTCAGCTGACCCACCAAATCATTTTGATTTCATTGAATTTTCAAAGATCAAGAATGAGCTGAAACCAGACACCTTTGTGGGTAGGTTATTTCCTAACCCATGCTATTAGAAACCAAAACTATTAGCCAAATGCAAATTAATTGCAACGGCCATAACAAAGATTGCACATATTACTTAAACTATTTTACAGATGTCATAGGCCATGTGGTAGAGAAAGATGTTATCAAAGAGATTGAGAAGGATGGGCGCCATATGTTGCTACTTGACATTATGATTGAAGATCTTGAGTAAGTCTCTTTTTTTATATCCATTATCATTAGTTACATGGTTAATCATTTGTAATTTCTGGTTAAATTCTTGACTAAATACTAAGAAAAATCGCTTGACATGTACATTGTGGAATGAGTATGCTGACCGTCTCAACATGTACTTATTTACTAACGAACAAACATCCCCACCTGTGTTAATCATGCAGTTATGTAGGCTGACGAAATACCAAGGTTTGTAGCCAACATATCTCTTAATGTTTAGCGCAGTGTAAAGGTTACCACCTTTTGATATTTTTTTTAACCCCACTATATTATATGTTGTTTGAAGGGTCTATGAGTGTCTCCACTGCTTTCTTTGGGACCAACATGTTGATTGATGATGAAACTTTGAAGGAAACAAAGGATTACATATTGAGGTATACATATCAGCATCATCAATGGTATAATTACATAAACACTGCTGCTAAACACTAATATCTCAACTTTAATTGTACCATTCATTTAGGCTAGCAGGGTCCAATTCTGCAACGATCCAGGGTGTAACACAGATGTCCGTTCAATCATCCATAAGCCTTGCGAACGAGTTTATGCAGACACGAAGGATGACTATTTCTGATCTCTTAGAGGCTTCCGAGGTTTGTTCTCCTCATATATTCAATCATAATTTTCCATATTAACTATGTTCATCAATAGAATCCAATAATTGTCACTCCTTGACAAACAACCAAAAGTTATAATTCTGTTTGTTTCATGTTGAAAGCAGAAATGTGTTGGTGCTGTGTTTGTAAAGGTTATTGAAATTGAGCTGGATCAAGGTTGGCTTTATGATCCTGCAACACATGTCTCAAAAGGGTCATACCTGTTGGTAACAAATTTTCTTGTGATCACTGTGGAACTCTGGTCTCTGCATCACCTAGGTAATTAATCACTTTGATTTTTTTGATTTTTAGTGACTATGATTGTTGTATCCAACTTGATATATAATGTTTCACAGTACTCAACATTTTATATATCTTTAGGTTCAAACTTCAACTCCAGGTGATTGACCAAACTGGATCAACAACCTTCACATTGTTCAACACAATTGTTTCAATGTATGTTGGCCGATCTGTACCTGATTTAATTCGGTCTATCCAGCAGGTTGTGAGCCACAAAACTTTCATTATGCTTATATTAATAATCCATCTCATCCTGGTGTTTACTAATATTTTTGCTTCGTAGCAACTGGAGAGCTCGCCTACCAGCCCTGATGAATTCCAAGCATTTGTTGAAAAGGAATTTCTTTTCAAAGTTGAAGTATCTGAGGGCAATATCATTAATGGTTGGCAGACCTATACTATCAAGAAAATAACTCATGATTCTGCGATTATCAACGATTTTATGCAGAAAAATGGCATACAAGTAATGTTCATAATACTAACACAAATAGTTATAGGCATGGTCAACGTAGGGACATTGTAACTAAACTGTGCCCAATCACGTGCTCTATGTTTTTAGGTCACGATCGATGGAGAGGAGGCCGAACTGAATGATGAACTGGAAAAACTGGCCCCAATTGAGAATCTGGTTAATTTTCATTTGAATCAGTATTTAAGACAAAGTATTATAATAACATGTTTATTACTTACTGGTCTATATCATTGATTTCAGCCAAGCCTAGAAAACATTCAACCAGGCTATGCCACACAAAGTATCCTGTCATTGCAGTCAACTGAACCAAATGCTAATTTCACTCAGATTAAAGTAAGTGATGCTGAAGTCATTCTACCAAAGATTGTATTGGGAAAGGGAAAGCGTCCAGCTGTTGGAATGTCTCCAGTTGTCCATCCAGATGTTGAAATAATATCACCTCCTAAAAGCAAGGTATCCATGTTACACGCACCACTTATACATGCTCCCTTATGTATCAAATTGTTATCCTTCTAATGTGTTAAATAAATAAAACTTATACGGACACATTGATTGTTTCAGCCAACTTACCAAGTCTATGAGACCCCAAACATTAGTCAAACGACAGAGACATCCATGACGATGGAGCCAGTGACTAATGGTATAGGGATACCGTTACCAACTGATGAAATAACTCCACCAAGTAAGTCCTCAGGGAAGCGACCAGTGTCTGATATTGGCCCAGTTGAATTCCCAGACCTTGAACTCATTTCTCCACCTGATAGTAAGCTTTCAAAGACGTCACCTAACATTGAACAAATTGATTTTAGCAACATTGACTTTACCACACCCCCAAGTGCAAAGATCAAGCTGGTACCCGTCAAAATTGAAGCCAAAAAGTGATGATCATGAAGTATGCTGAAGTAACATGTAGGCCATAAACCTTTGTTGTAAAAAATATGTATGTTCTGTGTAACCAGCAATGCCTGGCATTGTGTTTCCATGTTTTATTTTATGTTTTACGCTGCTTTGGATAGGTCTTTAACTATTGACCTGGTCCAGCTTACTATGTTTCATGATGCATTTTCCAATTATAATAATACGATGGCCTACTTTTTTTTCAAGACGGAGATTGTTTCATTTGCTTTATTCAACTTAATTGAACCTACTATCATAATACACAAAAGAGTGTAATCGATGTAAACCAGTGTGCGAAACAAGGTATGTGCTCGCCTCGGACATAAACACTATAATTTGTTAAACCTATAAATCACTTTAACAACCATTTTCTATTTAATTTATTACAGACACATTATCCACGAATATCAATTATCCATTATAATTATATCCATTATCAATATATATGTGTATTCAAAATAATTTCCAATGTAAGAAAACTATCGTTTACTCTTAGTAATTAATTATTCGTAAGTCTTATACTAACGTCAGGCCTATGTTTGGTGTTAGACAAACTATACTGGTGTTTACCATTGAGAGACAGACATGTCAAGAGCATATCCCTACAAACATTCCTATTTTTTAAAAAAAAACAGGTCAGCGTATTGGTACCAATGTTATTCAACCACCGTAGCCCTAGCATTATATAAAGCAAAAGTCAACGGTTTGCTTTCCGTTTTTTATTTCACCCATTAACTTGTAGTTATTCATATTAACCGATTTTGTTTTTTTCTATGTGCCCTAAGACCTTAACATTACTCTTCGCCACCTATAAATACACAAGGGCTTCATCCGCTTACCCCACAACGTTTGCAAGTCAACTACCAAACATTCTATATTTGCCAATATGGACTCCTACCATAAGGTTTATGTCGTCTCAACTGACTACGGAACAAACTCCCACATGGTCTCAAATTCGGCAAAACCGATATCACCCTCCAAAGACGATCAACTTAGCCATTCTCTGGATCCTTATAATCCACAGCAACAGCCTGATATGCAATGCAATTTGTCTCCATGTTAGTCGATTTACCATTTTATTTACATCAAAACACATATTAAGTTACTATATTAAATCTGTTTACCTTTTCCATTTGTATATGCAATGACAAACAACTTTCCACATTTCCAAATACATCCCTCAAGAATCAGGCACAAACGGCGAATCAACCTCTCCCAATTCATGCATCACTAAAGGTAAAGTCATTCCCATTTTGTCCTTCCATTTACTGCATTTGAGATGCCTCTATGTTCTCAGTGTTCGTGGCGTCGTTTATAGGTAGCTCAAGAAAAAGGAAGAATAAATTTTTTTGTCATGGACCAGTTAAATCAATTTCACGTACCCTCATTTCCACTATCTGACATCACAAACGGTATGTTCCCTATCTATATTTGGTTATCATTAATCATTTTATAATTTTTCTCCACAGGTTTTATACCCTACTTAAAATCAAATGCAATGTTTATATGATTGTTCCTGTATGTCCCACTGACCAATGTTTATTTTTATAAAGTTAACATCTCAAGTCGAAGGACCTTCTTAGGTCAATCATCTGCGATGAACTATGGTGGTCCCACTCAACCTTCTGATTTGGAACTGGAAAACATTCCTATAATAGGTACCCAAACCTTACATATGTCTCTGTATCTTTGAAACAACCACAATTAATATACCAACTACTAATGCACTTTTTAAAATAATGCTTATGTAAGTAAATTTAAATTGCCATTTGTTTAATTTTTATAGCCTCAACTGGAGCCCCGTCATTAAATGACTTAAACACACAAACTATCAGAGATGATGACAGTTCAGATAGTGAAACGGATACACTTTGACAAATTCTATTGTCCTTAACCCCACTGGTATGTATGCATTTCGTTTTACTTCAACGAGCAGCGTCTACCTACTATCGTTTTTAACAAATTTTGTCAAATTTATGTTGTTCAGCAAACGGATCATCCTATTGGAACATAGGGTTGCCTTCTATGAAATGCCAGCA
Organism: Astragalus glycyphyllos; assembly: GCA_963573325.1. Taxonomy (NCBI): domain Eukaryota; kingdom Viridiplantae; phylum Streptophyta; class Magnoliopsida; order Fabales; family Fabaceae; genus Astragalus; species Astragalus glycyphyllos. Next base: position 10,557,414 of record OY754314.1, on the reverse strand, counting down.
TTGTAACGCAACCATGTGGTTCGAGGAAAGACTACAAAAAACATATCATGCATCAGCCCCAAAATACTCAATATGTTGCTCCCATAGCCGTGTTCTTGTCCCACCATATCAGCGGCCACCACAGAACTTACATGACCTATACCATAATCAAGATCGACAAAGCAAGTATTTTCAAAAACATATTCGATCATTCAATACAGTGTTTGCATTCACTTCAATGGGTGGGAATATTGAACGTGGCATCAACATTGGCTGTTCGCCCCCCATTTTTGTTATGAACGGAGAAAATTATCACCAAATTGGTAGCTTGCTCCCACTTACTGGTCGCCGCCCAAATTTTGCACAACTGTATATACATGACACCGAAAATGAAGTTCAACTTCGGATGTCAGTTGTGAAGTAAGTTTACTTTTACTCTTATACAAAAACGTTCGAACCTACCCCTCATTTCCTTAGGAACAAAATTAATTTTTTTTTCATTTCTTTTATAATAACATCATTTATTAATATTTTAATATAACCATTACATATTTGTTACATACAGTATGAAAAACAATTCTGCTCGAATGCAATCCACATTGGTTGACCAACTTCGATATATGCTTGACACACACAACCCATATGTCAAAAACTACAGATATGTCCGCGATCAGATATACAATAATGGGGTAATGGATATTAAATTGCGGATTCTAAGTAGACGACCTCGGGATGGAAGAATGTACAATATACCAACTGTATCAGAGGTTGCTGCATTAATAGTGGGTGACTTTGATGGTGGTCAGCATGATCGAGATATCATTGTCGAGGAACAATCAAGGGCCTTACAAAGAATATCAACATTAAGTGCCGCCTATTTTCCCTTACAGTATCCATTATTATTTCCAAATGGTGAGGATGGCTGGTGGGACAAGATTGAATATAACGATACACCGTTTTCAACGAACATTAAACGTCAGTATGTCACCCTCCGTGAATGGTTTGCTTATAGGATTCAACAACAAGATACAGAAGATTCGCTTATGTTCTTATGGTAGACGTCTTTTCCAACAATTCTTGGTCGACGGTTATAGCATGGTTGAATCCCAAAGGTTACAATGGGTCAAGCATCACCAGCTTGAACTCCGGGCTGATTTATATAAAGGACTTACAGATGTTGTTCTTCGAGGTGACGTTAACCCTTCTTCGGTTGGTAAGCGTATCGTATTACCCTCATCCTTCACCGGGGGTGCACGTTACATGCAACAAAATTACCAAGATGCCATGGCAATTTGTAGATGGGCAGGTTATCCAGACCTTTTTATCACATTTACATGTAACCCAAAGTGGCCTGAGCTAAGCGAATTGCTTGAGACGTTACATTTAAAAGTTGAAGACAGACCCGATTTGGTTGCTAGAATGTTTAGGATCAAACTTGATCAACTGATAACAGATATTAAGGACGGCCACATATTTGGTCGAACAAAAGCAGGTATCTTCATCAACTATTACTTTATTTTTATACAACTTTTGTGATGCCCTTTTTAAACCTAACCCATGGTGTATAAATACTTTTATTATTTATCATAGTTGCTAAGTGATTGTTTTATTCAACAGTTATATACACAATTAAGTTTCAAAAACGTGGTCTTCCACATGCACATATTCTGGTATTCCTTCACCAAAAAGGCCAGATTGTCCGCTCATCTGATATTGACAGAATTATTTGTGCTGAAATACCAGATAAGCAACGTCACCCAGAATTGTATGAGATAGTTTCAGCGTGTATGATCCACGGACCTTGTGGCGCACAACGCAAATCCTCACCATGTATGGTCAACAAAAAATGTTCCAAATACTACCGAAGGCATGATAACGACATTTATATTATGAAGGGTAACACAATTATTGATAATAGTTTTGTTGTTCCTTATAATGCCCAACTATTGCTCAAATACAATGCCCACATCAACGTGGAATGGTGCAACCAATCAAGATCTATCAAATACCTGTTCAAATACATTAACAAAGGCCATGATCGGGTTACCGCGATGTTCTACAACAACGCGAACAACCCAAACGCAGATGTTGTTGATGAGGTCAGAATGTATTATGATTGTCGGTATTTATCTCCATGTGAAGCAGTCTGGCGCATTTTTTCCTTTGACATCAACTATAGGGATCCTCCTGTTGAGCGGCTAATGTTTCACTTGCCTGGAGAGAACTACATAATGTTTAACAGCAGGCGGACACTGCAAACTGTACTATCTCAAGAAAGCACATTCTATACAAAAGTCTTGGCCTGGTTTGAAGCAAATAAAAAATATTCCGAAGGTCGGAAACTTTCCTACATTGAGTTTCCATTGAAATTTGTTTGGAACAAACTAAGTCGTGAATGGACCCCACAAAAAAGAGGATTCAGCATTGGCAGGATGCACTACGTCCCCCCGGGTACTGGTGAACTTCATTATATGAGAACACTTTTAAATCATGTCAAAGGTCCTATGTGTTATGAGGACATACACACAGTTGGCATCGAAGTTCATCCAACTTTCCGTGATGCCTGCTTTGCAATGGGTTTACTAGATGATGACAAGGAGTACATTCATGCACTAACTGAAGCTAGCACTTGGGGTTCTGCTCACTACCTTAGAAAACTGTTTGCCTCTTTATTAATTGCAAATCAAATGGTCAGGCTTGAGAAGGTATGGGAAGAGACCTGGCAACATTTAACTGATGACATCCTAATACGGCAACGTAGAATATATCAAAATGAAGGTAACTTTTATTAATAGTGTTTCAAAAACATCTTGCCATACTTTATTCATTTATTACGTTATTTATGAGCGAATACTCTTTCTATTTTTTTTTCAGAATTAACCCTAACCAACGAAGAATTGCAAAATTATGGCATGGCTGCAATTGATATCATCTTACAAACAGCCAACAAATCACTGTCTGATTATACAACAATGTCAGCGTTTGATCATGAATTTGGTAATTCAGATACAAACAGGTTGATCCAGGATGAACTTAACTATGATCGCGTTCAGCTTGCGACTGAGTTCTTACAATTGACATCTGCCATGATAGTTGAGCAGCGTAATATCTTCGACAAGATTGCTGGTCGTGTCCAAGAAAATAAACCTGGTCTTTTCTTTATAAGTGGGTTTGGTGGATCAGGCAAGACATACCTTTGGAGAGCACTAGCTGCATTTTTTCGTTCAAAAGGGCAGATTGTTTTAACTATTGCTTCGAGTGGCATTGCCTCACTCCTCATCCCTGGTGGTAGATCCGCACATTCGAGATTTGGTATTCCTATCATTATCAATGAAGATTCGATTTGTAATATATCCCATGGTTCTCCCTTGGCAGAACTAATCATTCGTGCAAAACTAATCATTTGGGACGAGGCACCAATGATGCACAAACATTGTTTCGAAGCTGTTGACCGAACACTGCGTGATATTTTGCGATTCCAACCAAACGGCAATCGAGGCTATCCTTTTGGCGGAAAAGTTGTTGTACTAGGTGGTGATTTTCGTCAGATACTTCTAGTTATACCCAAAGGTTCAAGGCCACTAATTGTATCATCGGCAGTCAATTCATCATTCCTTTGGCAACATTGTGAGGTGTTCACTCTACACACCAATATGAGACTCCTTACGGGAATATCTGCAGATGACATATCACAAAGGAAACAATTCTCAGAGTGGGTTTTATCGTAGGTGACGGTACGATCGGTGAGGTTACCGATGAGGACATCAAACTTCCAATTCCTCTCGAATTTGTCTTACAAACATCTTCAGATCCAGTCGCTGCAATTGTTGAATCAACATATCCAAATTTCTTGGATTTCTTTGGTAGTTTAAGCTACTATCAGACTAGGGCCATCCTTGCACCCAAAAACGACATCGTTAATAGTATTAACGAATACATGGCAAAGAAACTACCTGGAGAAGAAAGAATATACCTAAGTCTTGATACACCACATTCTGATCATTTGAATACGGACAGAGTTGATAATGTCCATTCCACCGAGTTTTTGAACACCATTACCTCATCCGGGCTTCCAAATCACGGCTCAAGTTAAAGGTTGGTGTGCCTATCATGCTACTTTGCAACGTTGACCAGATCCTTGGATTATGCAATGGAACCAGATTGCTGATCACACGCCTAGGAAAGTTCGTGCTTCTAGCCAAAGTTATATCGGGAACAAATATTGGCCACAAAGTTTATATTCCAAGATTATCACTAACCCCTTCAGATATTCGAATTCCATTCAAATTTCAACGGAGACAATTTCCCATTGGTATCTCTTTCGCAATGCCTATTAACAAAAGCCAAGGGCAATCTCTACAACATATTGGTGTCTACTTGCCAAGCCCCGTTTTTTCACATGGTCAGCTGTATGTTGCATTATCTCGAGTTACTTCCAGACAAGGTCTTCGTCTCCTAAGATGTCATAATGAAGATGATTCAACTATGCACACATCAAATGTTGTATATCATGAGGTCTTCAAAAATATCAAATGAATTACTACATTTCTTATAAAAAATTTGCTTCATTTATGTAGTGACTTTATCACCTTTGTATCATTTCAATTCCACCTTTTCTTACATCATTTCTATAATACTATGTTCAATCATCCATTCAATTGCCTTAACCCGTGCATCGCACGGGTGAGGGTCTAGTTAGATGCATAATATTTATTGGCATATATCATCAACCATTAGATGCATAACATTCCCGTATTCAAATCTTATCACGAAGACATATCCAAATACAGTGGCGGATCTTAACAAGATATTTTGAGGTGGCCAATAGTTAAGTTATATATTCAAATTTTAAGTTATATATAATTGAAGGATCAAGAAAAAAATGCACATAAATTTAATATGGATATACATTTGAAGATAAAAAGCACAAAAAGGAGAAGTAAATGACTATAATAATAATAATAATAATAAAAGAGTAGTATAAGTGAGCTATTTACACTATCATCAATAGTGTAAAATGCTTATATTCTTTTATATTTATTCATGTATAAGATAACACTGTCATCACAATTACAAGAAACCGGGATCTTTGGGTTCCTTGCCTAGCCTTCCTAGAGTCAGTCGCGCCAACCAGGAAGTGATGTATAATTGAGTCTTCCAGAGTGGTCGGCTCGACTGTGAACACAGTCCCTCGAGCGGCAAGTATCAAGTATGAAGGCGCTCATAAGATAATTTTGGCTTGGCCATGAGCCCTCGTAGTCCCTCGGTTGAGGGAATTTAGGCTTTGCTGTCAAGACCCTGTGTTTCGATGGGTTTTCGGTTTTGACCGTTTCGTCTTGGACCTCTTGGGAGTTTCACGTTTGACTAGTCAATTTTCCGTCTTGATAGGCATTAGTATTTGTGCCACCATAAATGCTTGTTGTGGGAGTTTGGTCTTCCCTTGGATATAAGAAAGGGGTTCGGTCTTCAATCCTCGTTATTCATGGTTTCTTTCCTTGCTGCATTTCTTCGTGGCGTCGAGATTGTTTCTCCCTTCCTGAGTCTTCTGTACAACGCCATCGAGCTTTGACGTGCTGGGGTTCTCAAGAGATTCAAGATGGGGGTTATTGGTCTTCGTGAGCTGTGGATTTTTCCCAGTGAGACTCCTGTTCGAGGTGTTGGGGCTGTGTAGAAAACTCAAAACGTGGTGTGCTTGGAGATTCAGGTTGCCACTCGCTGGAGGTGATCCTTCTGCCGTTCAAGGAGAGCTTTGTTGTAATTAGCAGACAATCCTTCGGGCTGCCTTTGTGTTGCTTCCGGACTCTCTAAGCAGGGACTCCGATGGAAGCTTAAAGTTCATCTGCCTCACTTTCAATCGAGCTGCCTCCTTGCGCTGCTCTCGAATTTTTAACTGTGTATACGATTCAGGGCATCGGATTTAACTCATCTGCTTCATCTTTGGTTGGTCGAGAAGGCGGAGCCCTGCTGAACTATCTTGAACCTCCACAACGATCAACCAGGAGAAAAGAAAGCTCGGTCCATGGTGACTGAGAATATGTCAGTACTTGTAATTTCATGTTTTATATTCCGTACTTAGAACCGACGATAAGTGTATCCATGTAGTAAAATTTGAATCAAAGACAAATATATATTAATGAGAAACAGATATATTAGAGAGTAAATGCCTTCTCTTTTCTTTCTTGCCAATCCTTCGTGCCGTGGCCGATCGTTGTGTTGTCGGTTCCACACCTTTCCAATTTTCTCCGTAGCCGAGTGTCTAGGTGATGTGACGTTTGATTGTTTTGGCGGGAAGCGTCATAATGACGTCATTGGGAACTATCGTGTCTTTTGGTCCTCCATTAGGGGAGTGCCATGTGTCGTGCCCCCGTTCCGTGGAATTTGAAACATTGCGAATCTGCACTGTTGATTCGTTGGGCATTTTTACACCGTTGGATCGTTGTCAAACTGAAACGTTTAAATTTCGCGGAAACTCTTCATTTGGCTCTTTTCCTTCTTTCTTTTCTTTTCCGTCTATCACTTGGGGAGTTTCTGTTTCCTTTTTTCCGGCGTCCTTGTTTCCTTCCATTTCACTGGTGATTTTCGCTGCTGCTTCTCTACCTTCGCGTGTAGCATTTCCAAGGTACGAAGTTCCTTTCCCTTTTCTTCTGTGCTTCATTTTATCATTTATTGTTTCTCGTGTTTTGCCTAAAAAGGGAAAAATGGTGACGGTAATAGAAATAAGTAGCGAGAGTGAGGGAGAGGTAACCTTAGTATATCGTTGTCCAAAACCCGATTATGTACCCACACGCTGCGTCTATTTCTTAATGCATTCATCTAGACGAGTGATAAATGCTTTAAGAGAGGAATCTGACAATGAGTCCTCTTCTCGTTCGACAAGATCAGCTCAGTCTTCTTTCATGGCCGAAGAGGACCACTCTGATCATGGGGATAGTCAGTCTGGTGGCGAGGAGTCCTGGGTAGACCAAGAAGTCTTGGACTCATACTCTGAGTTTCGCACCGAGGAGTCTTTGGTCAGTGTTCATAGTTTGTTATGTTACCCGGCGGACGAAGGCTTGACCGTGCGCGCCTAGTTTTGTTGGAAGAGGCAGTTTTCGATCCTTCTGTGCCGGAGGTTGAACTCTTCACCTATGTGTAAAAGACTATCTTCGAGCTTTTAGGCATTCGCGCCCCATCCTCCCCTTACTACTTCCAGGTTTTGAGAATGATCAATGTAGATCCCTCCCAACTTCACCCTAACGGTTGGGCATACATGCGAGCTTTTGAGATTCTCGGTGAGTGTCTTGGAATTGAGGTGTCGGCTTGCAAGTTCCTTCATTTCTTTAAAACTCGAGTTAAGAGGTCTGTTTATTGGGTTTCTTTGTGCAACCATAGTCGCCCGCCCTTTATGACTGTCTTTAAGAGTAGCTATAAAGACTTTAAACAATTTTGGTTTAGGATGCAAACTGGGCCGAACTAATTGATGAAGCCGGGAAGGAGCATTTTCCCCTGCACTGGACTCATAACCCTCGGGACAAGTATTCCACTGAGTGGAGGTCTTTAGGTCCGGTTGAGAAAGCTGAAGTTGATCGATTGTGGTCTTATGCACAAGCTTCATCAGCAACATTGCCTAAAGCTTCGTTTTTGATAAATTTGGTGGATGATGCCGAAATGTTGATTGGCTATATGAGTAATTCCCCCCTTTTTTTGCTAACCGGATGCTCTTCTTCTTTTCAGTGGGTCTAGAGATGTCGATGCTCAGTGTTGCTGAGAGGAAGGGGATTCGGGAGAAACAAAAGCGAAAGCAAGGGGTGATTCAAGCAACTTCTTCGGGTCTGACTCCTGCTGTGTAAGCTACGAGCCCAGTCCTCGGCTCTACGAACGTTGGGAGCCCTATTCAAGTTGAGAAGGTAGTTAAGACGCAAGCTGTGGATCCAAACCAAAGTGTAGCTCGGCCTCCACCTGCTCTAGAATTCCCTCTTTCCAAGAGAGCCATGACTAGCCCCTTCCCCAAGCATAGAGATCGGTTTGCCTGCCGGGGGTGAAGCCACAAATGACACGTCTTGGAAGAGCATTCTAAAGTTCGAGAAGAGGGCTGATGTCACTCCTGATACTCTGATTCGTTCTGCGTTTGACTCTCGGTATCCGCTGAACCGAGTCTTGAGCGGTGCTGCAGGTTTGGCCGATGTAAACAAGGTTGCCTCTATGGGGGTACAGCGTACCCTGGTGGCTGTGAAAACTTACATTTATTGGGCTTCTTTGCTTGCTCATCTTGCTGAAGACTCCTTAAAGAAGACTATTGAAGAATACAGCTGCTTGGAAGAGTGTTCAAAGAAGAATGAGGAAGCTTTGAAGTTATGTCGGGAGGAAAAGGAGTCGTTGATGAGAGACCTTCAAAAATGGGATGCTGAGAAGGTCCGGTTAGAGGGGAAGGTGTCCAAGTTGACTGAGGAGAAGAAGGTACTGTCGGCTGAGTTGGCGAAGGTTGCTGATGGTATGAAGCTTGCTCGTGATGAGGTTGAAAAGAGTAATGGAGAGCTGAAGAGGGTTTCGGCTCTATTTCTAGATTTGGCCGAAGGTTCGGATTTGGTCTAAGCTATGGAGGAGTTGAAGGTTGGAGCCGCCACTGAATTTGACAAGGGATTTGAGAACGCGTTGCCTCAGCTGAAGGTGCTTTATCCTGAGGCGAATGTTGACAAGTTTGATATTGATAAGATAGTGGTCAACGGCCAGATTGTTGACCAGGAAACTCAAACTTCTAATGCGGTGCCGGATGCAGGGTAGAACTCTCAACAGATACCTTTGGATTTGGCTGCTCTTGATCACTTGCTGAACGAGGAAGATGACATGGAGGAGTAGACCGGAGGTGCCGGTGGACATGGTACTGCCGATCAAGTTATGACCGAGGCTGGTGGGGATTCAGAGGAGACCCTTTGATGCTACTTTTGTAATGTTTTATTTTTGAACAATTTGGTGTTTTGTAAGAATTGACAATGTTACCTCTTGGTTTGTAAAATTTAACCATGTTACCTTCGGCTTTGGCGTGTTTAGCCGTACTTCCCTTCTTATCCTCGTACTTATTTTGCGTGCTTTGTAATTTTTTTTTTGTCATCGTTATTGAGTGGCACGGTCTTCTTTATTTTTCTTCGGCTTGTTTTGCCAGTTGTTTTCTTCGGCTTATCTTGCTGGTTTGACGTTTTATTATACGAATGGCCTTTTTTGGGTTCCCAAAGGCTGTATGTCGGCTTTCGGCCAGTCTACACCTGTCGGGTCTTGTGTTAATCTGGCTTTCTCCGTGCCGAGCTTGTTGGCTGGCTTGGGCGAGCGCGTTCACTTCTCCTGCACGTTGAAGGGATCTTACATCGGACTGAACTCATTGGCTCTGTCGGCGAGCGCGTTAGCTTCGCCTATACGGTGGAAGCTCCCTTTCGGTTTCACTGAAGCAAACTTCGCTGCAACCGAACGGGTGTGCCCAAGGGTGGTGCGTGAGCTCGTCCGCCCCGCTCTCACCTGTCAGGACTTTGAGTCTTTGTTGCCTAAGGACTACATTGAGACGTTGCTCGATCCTTACTTGTCACGACTTCTTTATTATGGCACATTCTTTTGGTAATCGGTTTTCTTTATTCATAAATGGTAGTGGAGTACATTTGGGGCTTTATAGTGCCACATACAAATGATACATAGATATGAAATATGAGAGATGACGAAAACCGATGCTTACTTCTTCAGCTATAGTAGAATGGAAGGTTGGCTGCGTACCAGGACTTGGGGAGGTTTCCTCCATCTAATTTCTCCAGTTTGAAAGCTCCTAGACCGATGACATCTTTGACTTAGAAGGGACCTTCCCGATTTGCAGACAGCTTCCCTGTGACTCCCACTCTGCTTGATTGTTTGAGGACCAGATCTTTGGCTTTAAAGCTTCTAGGTTTGACTTTGGAGTCATACTTCTTTTCTGCTCGCTGCTTGGCCACTTGTTCTTTGACTTTGGCAAGCTCTCTGACTTCGTCCAAGAGATCAAGGTTGGCCCGAAGTGCATCTTCATCAAGAATTTTCTCTCTCAGCGTCTTCCTTGGGCTTGGTTCCAAAACTTCCATCAGTATCAGCGCAACGCTCCCATAGGTCAGTCGAAAGGGAGTGGTGTGATAGGACCACAATACCAGCGGTAACTCTTCGTCCCAGTTTCCTTTTGCCTCATCCAACCTTTTTTAAGGCCGTTCAAGATGACTTTGTTTGCAGCCTCGGCCCGCCCGTTGGTCTGTGTGGGTGCTCGACCGAGGCGAATGCCAAATAGATGTTCCATTTTTTGCAAAGTTCGGCCACCAGTTCAGAGGCGAACTGAGTATCGTTATCAGTGACTATGGTGGCAGGTATTCCAAACCGACATATCAGCTTCTTCCAATCAAACTTCTTCACTCGCTGGGCAGTAATGGTTGCAATTGGCTCTGCTTCTATCCATTTTGGAAAGTAGTCAACCGCCACTAACAGATAGTTGACTTGGCCGGAAGCAGAGGAATGGACCGAGGATGTCGACGCCCCAGGTGGAGAATGGCCAAGAGGAGACGATAGGTTGAAGATTGGTTGGCGGCGCCCTGGGTATGGCTGCATGGCGCTGACACTTGTCGCATTTCCTGACATATTCCACCGAGTCATTCTTCATGGTCGGCCAGTAATAACCGGCCCTTAGAATCTTCGCCGCTAAGGCTTGGCCTCCTATGTGACTGCTGCATATCCCTTCGTGCACTTCTTTCATGATTTCCTGTGCTTTCAGATCCAAGACACATTTGAGGAGAAGTGATGAGAATCCTCATTTGTAAAGCTCGGCCTCAATGAGAGTGTATTTGCTTGCAATCTTGGACAGTTTCTTCAGTTCTTCTTCCTGCAACTGTAATTGCCCTCCCTGCAGGTAAGTAATAATATTGGTCATCCAGCTCGGAGGCTCGATCTCTGTCAAGAGAACCTGAATTTATTTATGCTGGGTTCAAATAGTGTTTCTTGGATCACCGAATGGTTGTTTCAAGGTTTTTTAGTGCTGGCGAGCTTGGCCAGGATATATGCCCCGCCATTTTGTTCCCTGGGGACATGTGTTAGTTCAAAGGGATTGAATTTGGATTTAAGTTCTTGTACCTTATCACAGTATTTGCTGAGGAGCTCGTCCTTAGTGCTGAATGCATTTGTAACTTGCCCGATTATGAGAAGGGAGTCACTTCGTGCCTTCAGTTGTTTTACTCCCAGATCTGCAGCCATTGTCATGCCAGCGATGAGTGTCTCATATTCTGCTTGGTTATTGCAGGCCTTGAAGTTGAACTGAAGGGACTGCTCAAGGAGAATATCATCTGGTCCTTATAAGGTAACCCCGACTCCACTTCCCCTCAGGTTGGACGAACCATCAACGGATAGAGTCCATACAAACTCAACCGAAGACTTGGCCTCTAGATCTTCCTCAACAAGTTCGGCAATAAAGTCAGCCAACACCTGAGCCTTCATCGGCCCTCTAGGTACATACTTGATATTAAATTCAGATAACTCCACCGACCAAGAAACCATCCTTCCTGCTAGGTCCGTCTTTGAGAGCACTTGGCGAATGGGTAGATCTGTCTTTACTACTATGGGGTGACTCTGAAAATAGTGCCTGAGTTTTCTTGCTGCCTAGATGACAGTATATGCTGCATTCTCAATTTTCTGATACCTTTGCTCTGGACCCCTCCACATCCAACTGATATAATAAATGGGAAGATGATCCTTCCCTCGTTCCTGTACTAAAACAGCGCTGCATGCATCCCTTGAGACCGCCAGGTATAAGAGTAGGGGGACACCTTGTTTTGGGGATGTGAGAATTGGAGGTGCAGCCAGGTATTCTGAGTGATTGGAGGGCCTTTTCGCACTCTTCGGACCTCTGGAAATTGGCATTCTTTCTGAGGAGTTGAAATAAATGCTTGATCTTGTCTGCTGACTGACCGAGGAAGCGAGAGAGTGCTCCTATCTGACCGGCTAGGATCTGAACTTCTTCGGCTTTGGTAGGACTTCTGGCTTCAATGATGGCTCGACATTGAGAGGGGTTGGCCTCAATGCCCCGGTGAGTTAAGACGTACCCTAAAAATTCTCCCGCTTGGATCCCGAACGAGCATTTGTCAGGGTTGAGGCAAAGATCATGCTTCTCCAGTAGCTTGAATATCTTGGTCAGGTTGTCAATGTGAGCTGGATCTGCGGAAGATTTTACGACCATGTCGTCAACATATACTTCTATGGTTTGCACGATTTCCCCTTCAGAGATCCGATCCATCAAGCGCTAGTAGGTCGCCCCAACGTTCTTGAGACCGAATGGCATCACCTGGTAACAGTAATTGGATCGGCTGGTCATGAATGCTGTCTTTTCCTCATCAATGTAGCTCATCCTGATTTGATTGTAGCCGGAGTATCCATCCATGAAACTGAGTAGCTTGTAACCGGAAGCTCCATCAACAAGTTCGTCAATGCTCGGCAGTAGGTAGGAATCTTTCGGACACGCCATGTTGAGATCAGTGTAGTAAACACACATTCTCCATTTGCCGTTGGACTTCTTCACCATCACAGGGTTGGCAAGTCAGGTCGGGTACTTCACTTCTCTGATGAACTCAACGGCCATCAGTTTATCTGTTTCTTCTCTGATTGCCTTCATCTTCTCGTGTCCCTGTTTTTTCTTTTTTTGCGATACAGGCTGGGCAGAAGGATTTAGAGATAACCGATGACAAAAAAGTTTGGGTCAATACCTGGCATGTCTTGGGGAGACCATGCAAATATATGGACATTGTCCGAGAAGAGTTCGTTGAGATGGTCTTCAATCTCTACTGACAGCCCCGTCCCATTCTTTGTCTTCTGATGTTGTGCAGGGCCGATGATTACTTCCTTCAAGTCATCGGCTGGTCTCGGTCTCTTCTCCTCTTTAGCTGCGTTGTACATTTTGGGATCCAAATCGAGGAATTAAGCTGCAATTGGAACTTCTCGCTTTGGGCTTTTGGATCGTCTTGACTTTGGCACTTTCTGCATAGCATCTTTGGGCCATTGCCTGATCGCCCCTTACAGTGTCGACACCTTTATCGGGTAGAGGGTACTTGAGGCAGAGGTGAGGATATGATATCGCTGCCATGAGTGAGTTAAGAGTCGGCCTCCCTACAATGATGTTATAAGAAGAAGTAGCATTAATAACCATGTACCTGAGGACGACTGTTTTAGCTGAATCTCCTTCTTTGAACGTCGTTCTGAGATCTATGTACCCACAGACTTCGACTTGTTTGCTTGTGAACCCTACCAGCATTCCTGGGTAATTTTTCAGCAATTCTTCTGGAAATTTGAGATATTGGAAGCATTTCCAGTACATTACATTGGCAGAACTCCCTCCATCCACCAACACGCGGGCGACTCTGTATCCGCTAGTTGTGATGTAGATTACGATCGGGTCATCAGAGTGGGGTTGAATCCCGTTGAAGTCCTTTACGTCGAATGAGATCGGTGGATATTCCGGGACGGGCGTTTCAGAGGCATTACCTGCAATAGACATGATGGCCCGAGTGTACCTTCTCCTGGCCGAGGAAGTAGATCCGCCTCCTGAGAAACCTCCGAAGATGCTGTTTACATTGCCCTTGTCAGCAACTTCATGCCCCTCTTTCTGCGTAGCTTTTCTCCGGGTTCCTCCCTTCTTTGCTGGTGGCCTCTTCTGTGGGCTATTGGCTTGCCTCTTCTGCTCTTCAGTCACTACAAATTTCTTGAGTTGTCCTCTTTGGATCAGTTGCTCAATTTGTTGCTTTTCCGTCGAGCAGTCACGGTAGTGTGTCCTTCCGTTCGATGAAACCTGCAAAACGCCTCAGGAAACTTACCCATGGCACCAACGAAGGGCGTTAGCCTTTGTATGGTCCCCTCATTCAGTGCTTCATGGATGATGGCGGATGGCTTGGCTCAGAGCGGAGTGTACACGACCTCTGGGTTAGGACGTGGCTTTCGATTCTTGGTCCTGCCCCCTCGATCACGCCTAGCCGGGAATTGTTGTGGGTCGACATGACCGTCCCTTTCTGGAGGTGAATAGGGTCTTCTTAACACTGAGGTGTCACGTTCCTCCTTGCTGGCCGCGGTCTCTTCGACCTCTATATGTTTATCTGCGCGAGCCCTTACTTCGTCCATGGTCTTGGACGTTCTCATGGACAACGCTTCACTAAAGGTCCCATTTCTAAGGCCCTTCATGAACGCTTTGACGAAAAACCTCTCGTCCAGATCCTCCACCAAGACAGTTACTTTGTTTAAGTGCTCCAAATACTTCTTGAGGGGCTCGGCTGCTCCTTGCCAAAGGTCTAATAGGTCTTTCGAGTGGATTAACTTCTTTTTGTTGGCCGAGAACTGCTGCACGAAACGGCTGGCCAGGACTCCGAATCCGGTGATTGACTATGAGGTCAAGCCTTTGAACCACTTGAGGGCGAAGTCAGTCAAAGTCCCGAAGAACATTTTGCAGCTAACAACGTCGCTACCGCCACTGATCATCATCTGGGTCTGACAGGCATCAACATGACTCTGGGGGTGTCCAGTTCCGTCGTACGTGCCAATAGAGAGCTCGCGGAATCGGTGGGGGATGGCTACTGCTTCGATCTCTGCTGTGAATGGTTGAAAAGCTCTCAAGGGAGCTCTAGTAGCTTCGGTTCTTTTGTTCTGCATCTCTGCTTGCTGTTCTTGCAACCTTACTTCTCTTGCCTCCAACGCCTGGGACCGTAGGCGTTGTTCTTCATTTCTCCTAGCCTGCTCAGCGTTCTGCTCCTGAAGTGCCTTCATTGCGTCAAGAAATTCAAGCAACCTAGGGTCAGTGTCACTAGACGATGGATGGGATGATGGGTTGCCTCTCGTGGCAACCATGGTGGGATGACGATTTCTGGTGACTTTTAGTGGGGTAGGAGAATTTTACCAGGCCCCACGGTGGGCGCCAATGTTCCTAACTAGATCCTGGGGTAGGACTCAGCTAGAATGCGAATATGATCATATGAAGATAATGAGACGATTATAGAGAGTAAAAGATTGTGGATCCTTTCATTGGCCTCTCCGGGCTGTTTATATAGTACAAATAGGGTTTTAAATCTAATAAATACAATACAAAATAGTGGCGAGACATGCACCGTGATTATAGGGTTTTCCATATATGTTCTGCTTGTATTTGTTCTTTGGCTGAACTAGGAGGCGGAGCTGGGTCTCGAGTGGACGAGGGAGTCGCTTAGTCTGCGAAGCCGAGGAGCCCCTTGGTTCTTCCAGTGAACTAGGGCCTTCAGGTTCTTATGCCTAGCCTTTCAAGAGTCATTCGCGCCGGCCAGGAAGTGATGTATAACCATGTCTTCCAGAGTGGTCGACTCGGCTGTTAACGGTGTAGTTAAGGAGAAGTTAAATCCTCTCCAAATTGGAATGACCCCCATCTATCTTATGCGTTACAACTTTATATGCTTCTTCAAGCAAGAGACATAAAAAATAGTACTCCCTCTTATCTTGAACACAAGTAACTTTTTTGGGTGAATCTTGAACACAAGTAACTAAAAGTACTCAACCTCACCAAAAAAAATTAAGAATTTTAGTGAGTTTGGATTCTCTCAAGTACTTGTTGTGTCAAGTGGAAGAAAGAGTGACCAACATGACACAAGTAATAGATATCTGGGCCTTTTAATCATTTGGTCCTGGGTTCGATCATTGGCTGGTGCGTATGGAAAAATATCTGTTGTGACTGGTCAACCCCTTAAATGGATCTCTCATACCTCGAAGGATTAGTCTCTATAGTTGTGCGTGGAGGATACATTGGTTTACAAAAAAAAACACTAGCACTATACTCATACATACGCACAGGTCGTATCGTGTTGCTTGTTATGTATTTATTATGTTTACCCGTCTTGACCCAAAAGCAAAACAATAATTAATAAATAACAAACTTTTTAAAATATATGCAGGGGTAGTTTGGTAATTTAAATAATCCCGTCTTTTCTTAAATAGATAGAAGGTGGAAGAGAAAGAGACAAATACTATTCATAAAAAATGCAATAAATATCATTAATTTTTTGTATATGGGTATCACTCCCTTCTTGGTATCAAAGAGAAGGTTTAAGGTTTAAGTTGCATCGGAAGTTAGAGTATCAAAGAGAAGGTTTAAGGAGCTGGTTTGCATTTGGGTATTGGTAGAGATTTATGGTGTTCCTTACTTACTTTGTGATATCCAACTTAACTTGTGAATTCCTCTCACTCCCTTCTCAATACTTTTATGGTTTCTAGTACCTTAAGTTCCTAAGGATGAAGTTTTAGTGTTGGTACTTGTTCTGTACCGTACTTCTGACCTTAGAGGTCGGCTTGAGGTAGTTGGTAGGTGTGATCCTTGATCTTCAACGTTCCGGTCGAGGTGGGGTGGTTGGTCCTGCAATGATACTCCGACGATCAAGTCAGTAAGGTAGTTTAAGCAGAGTATTTTATTAGTCGAATAGCTTACCATTGATGAGCATTGAATGTGGTATTTATAGGCTTTGAATAATGTTGACCTAACGATTATGAACCGTTGGATGGTTCGGGTGTATCTGGAGCGTTAAATTGTGGGCTTACCTAAAAGGCTGGCCCAATCAGACAATGGACCCTTGGAGGTGTCAATAGCATTTAGATCTATTACCATAACAGTTGCCCCCCAAGTCTGGTCGTCTGGTATAGTCGATCTTGACTTGTATGCCAAGGTGGCTGTCTTACGATCCTAGTGTTAAAGGAGTGGACGTGCCCGAGCTTCCTTGGTGCCCGAGCTCCGTTGTTTGCAGTTCCTGGGAGAAAAACCCAAAAGACGTGTGCTGGAAAACGCACCTTTTTATGTGCAGTGCATTAAATGCATCGTCTGACAGGGCACGTCTTTTGATGATTGTCTAATGATGTGATGCCTCGTTCTGCGCGCCTAGTTCAAAATTTTGTGATTGGGCCCGTCGATTCAGTTTTAAGGCCCAATTTCTTCAGCCCACTATAAATATGGAGTTAGGTCTTTCGTTTTCACTCGTTTTCACAATACAATCGCTTTGACCGACGACCTTCGCGATCAATTGTGTTTGAGCAGGCGGAAAGTGACGAGGGTCGGAGCTTTTCAGTGGGTTTCCATCCTTTGGGATCGTAGAGCCAAATTTACTGTCGATCTTAACCCTTTTTTGCGCTTTGTACGAGGTTAGTCCCTTTAAACTTTCATTTTTGTCTTTATTTGTTTTGGAATAGGGTCGAGTTTCCTTGAACCCGGCAAATTCCCTCAGAGTGGGGGTCGTCAGGTCGGGTCCCGACTCGTTCGTGGACCCATTTACGAGGTATGACCCTGACAACTCGTCCCCATTTCTACAGGTCCGATCTGGCGGTTACTAAGCAAACTCCGAGACAAATCACTGTCAAACCCCCCGAGCTAGCAACTAAAATGGCCTCAGGTGATGGAGTCCCTGATGAGGTTCTCCGAGACGACCGCGCCGACGGTCCCGATGTTCAAGGCAAAGTTGAATCCGCCACTCCAGATGAACAAGATCATCTGGATTCGGCTCCGACAAGCGAGCAGGCCGATGAAGATTTAGACGTTGAAAATCTTACCCCTGATACTAGAGTCTCCGAAGCAAACGATGAATCATTCGGAGATCGAGGCGAGGAAGAAGGTAGCGACGACGACGGTGATGAGGGTAATGACGACGACGAAGGGTCAGGACAGGAGGATAACATGTCCGAAGAAGAAATTCAATCTGGGGAGAACCGAGGGAGCTCGGAAACTCGCGGCTTGGACGAGGCTGACACTGAGACGGATGATTCTTCGAGCGAGGATTCCGGCGATGTGCCTGTCGATCAAGAGAAAGAAACTGGTGACCCTCAAGGAAGCAGCCGATCTTCGGCCACCTCCGCAGATGGATATTCCAGCACTGGCCTCGGTGCTTTAAATGTTCCAGCCAGGGAAGCAAGCCCTTACGATTGGGTTTCAAGCTCGGTGTTGGAGACAGAGTCGGTTTTTCGTTCTTTCCACAATTTCGGACCTGTTATGAAGAAGATTAATGGTCGTTCGGACAGGATCTGGAGGGTCGAAGGTATGAAGGACGATGAGCACGTGGCTACCTGGGCAGGGGAATTCAAGTTTACAAGGTACCACGTGACGATCAAGGATATGAACATCCGACCTCCCTTTACTTGTCTTCAGCAAGCCGTACTGGCTAGGTTGGACGTTGCACCTTCTCAACTGCATCCTAATGCATGGGCATTCCTCCGAGCTTTCGAGCTTTTGTGTATTCATTTGGAAAGGCCGGTGTCGCCCATGCTGTTCTTTCACCTGTTCGAGCTTAACCGGAATAGTGGCAAAAAGAAGCCGCTAATTTTGGGCGCGAGCATGTGAGTTTCCGATCGAGGCGAGGCTCGAAGATCTTTCGAGCATATATCGATTCCTTGCGAGGTGATCGGAAGAAATTTTTCTATTGGGTGGAGCCTGTGAACGACAAGGCAGTGGACTGCGTGGGGAAGTTCGGAGCTGATGGTCGGTCGTTGGAATGTACCAAGTTTCCTATTGGCTGGAGCAATGGGCATTTCAACTGATCTACACATTCTTATGCAATTGGTGAGAAAAAGTTGAGCGTGGAAGATCGTCTTACAAAAAAGATCCTGGCCTACATCTCTGACCAAATCCCTTTTAAAAAGGCAAAGTATAGGGGCATTCCTACCGATGTCCTTGTTAAGGCCGCCAAGAAGCGCGATGTGCAAAGAGTTTTAGGTTTGTTTAAGATCGTTATTGTGCTCTTTTGTTTACCTTGCGAAGTTGACTAACAATTTTCTCTTTGTTTACCTTGCAGATACTATGGCTTCGAAGAGGCTCGCTCGGATGAAAGAGTTGGCTTTCCGGCAGGTGGAGGAAGCTGGCAATGTTGAGGACGATTCCCAGAATTCTCCTCAAGTTAATGCGGGTGCTGATCCTGTTCACGATGCTGTCCCTATCAGCATCGTCAGACAAGGTGACGTGAATGCCGATGATTGGGGCAAGAGAGTGCAGTCTCTTGGCACCGCATCTTTCCAGAAAAAATCTACCGACGTTGGTCCCTCGGAAAAAAGGAAACGTGACGATTCTTAGGTCGAACAGAGCGTTAAAAAGGTCAAAGACTCCTAAATGGTGAAACACAAGGTCAAAGCTGTTCCTCTGTCTGAAGAGTTTCTGGAACAGAATTTTGAGGAATGGCGGGTCGATCCCATCGTGGCTTCTGCGCAGATCTTCTTGAATTTGGCTGAGGTGCATAAGATCCAAAAAGAGAAGTATGAAAAACGAGCTAAAGGTAACATCGTAAACCGAGCATGTTTCTTCTTTCAGGTCCTCGAGTTTTTACTTTCATGCATAAACTTTTATGTTTGTTTTCCAGAGTTGGTGAGTGCGGAGAAGGACAAAAATTTTCAGACCCTGCAAGAGTTGACCGCAAAGACCACTGCTCTGGCCAAGGCCAATTTCGATCTTGAGATGCTGAGGAAGGGTAAGAAAAGTCTTGAAGAAACCCGAAATGCTGCTTTGGCAAGGGCCGAAAATGCCGAAGCTAGGGTTAAAGATTTGGAGGGTCGAATCAAGGTTTTGGAGGCGTCGGAGGATGAAGCCAAAAAGAAAGTGGGAAGTCTCGAAGGTCAGGTAGTCGAGCTTCAGAAAAAACTGTCAGCTGAGGAAGGTAAGGCGGAGGTCAGTTCTGATCCTGAAGCTCAGATTGCTGTTTTACGAGCCCAGCTTGCGAGATCCCAAACCGCTCTTAAGAAGAGTCAGGAGGAAGCTCAAGAGGCTGCTCGAGAAGCAGTTGGTCTTTATGAAGACGGTTTTAAAGAGGCTTTGAAACAAGTTGCTTTGGTTCATCCTTCCCTGCAGTTAGATGATAAGATCATCAATGCCGAGCATGAAGTGGACGATGATCGGATCGTGAAGATCGACACGAGGATGAAGGTGAAGACCGTGATCTTTCCTCTTTCCGATGCTTGATACTTTGTGTAGTAACTTTTTCAGGAGTTCTGAGATTATACATCGCCAAACGAGCTTGCATAGATTCAGAACTTTGCTTAGTTTTGTTTCCTGGTAATAGGAGTATGCTTTTTTGAACTCGAGGACTCGGTCGCATCCGAGATGGTCTGTAATGAATTTTTAACTTCGTATATTGTCTGATAATAGGAGTACGCTATTTTATCGTCGTATGCTAGCTTGATATTCAACATCGTATTTAGATATCGTTTTGTGTTTTATGAATGCGTTCAAAGTTGCAAGTTACGTACGTCGTCCTAGGGGCAGTTTACCGAGACTCGGCCCAGATTTAACTCGCCCTTTTGGGATCTTGGCAACTGTGGCCAATGGTCGTTCTGGAAACCTTGGTTCCGGAAAACCAACTCTCGTTAAAACGGTTTACCAAGACTCGGCTCGGATCTAACTTGTTTTAAAGAGTGGCGACCTATAATGGTCGCGGGGAGATCGTAAGATCGTCCATGTTCCATTTATCTTATTTGAAAAAATAAAGATGTCATGAAAGTCGGCATGGGTGCCTTTTTAATGAGTGGCGACCTATCATGGTTGCGGGGAGATCGTAAGATCGTCCCTGTTCCATTTATTTTATTTGAAAAAATAAAGATGGTGTGAACGTTGACATGGGTGCCACATTAATTGATGAGTGAAGTATTACAGCAGATTGGTACGCTCAGAGATGGCGTCCTTAAGGAGAAAATTGCCTTTCGAGAAAATGACTTTTAAATAGATGCAAAGGAGTTCTTAAACATAGTATTTCTTCAGCTTGGTTGCGTTCCAAGTTCGCTCAATCGGCTTTCCACTGAGGGTCTCAAGTGAGAAAGCTCCGTTGCCGGTCTTGGATTTGACACGGTAGGGTCCTTCCCAGTTTTGCGCGAGTTTCCCTTGACCGGCGTTCTTTAGTCCGACGTCAGCCCTTCGAAGCACTAAATCCCCTGCCTCAAAATCTCTTGGGATGACCTTAGCGTTATACCGAGTTGCCACTCCTTGTTTTACAGTGGCCTCCCTAAGAGAGGCCCGTCCTCGGACTTCGTTGATTAGATCGAGTTCCTCCAGGAGGGCTTGGGTGTTCTCATCCCGCGGCTTGGGGTGTGACGTCCTCCAACTTAGTTCCCCAATTTCGACAGGGATGACTGCCTCGCTGCCATAAGAGAGCCTGAAAGGTGTTTCTCTTGTCGAGCTTTGGGGGGTCGTCCTATAACCCCAGAGGACGTATGGTAATTCTTCGACCCAATTGCCTTTGGCGTCGTCAAGGCGTTTCCTCAAGCCGTTGAGGAGGACCTTGTTTGCTGCTTCGACTTGGCCGTTGGTTTGGGGGTGCTCTACCGATGTGAACCGGTGCTTGATTTTAAGGTCGGCCATTAACTTTTTGAAACCAGCGTCGGTGAACTGAGTTCCATTATCCGTTATCACAACTTCGGGGATCCCGTACCTACTCATGATGTTTTTCTTAAAAAACTTAATGCAGTTTTTTGCCGTGATGGTGGCCAAAGGCTCTGCTTCTATCCATTTGCTCATGTAGTCGACTGCCACTATAAGGTATTTCACCTGCCCGGGGGCTGTTGAGAAGGGCCCTAATAGATCAATCCCCCACCACGCAAACGGCCATGCAGAGGATAAGGTCGTCAGATCATTAGGTGGAGCAACGTGGACACGGGCGTGGATCTGGCACTTCTTGCATTTCCTAACATAGTTTTTGGCGTCGGCGTCCATGGTGGGCCAGAAAAACCGGATCGGAGTGCTTTTCGAGCTAGAGACCGGGCTCCAAGATGTTGGCCACAAATCCCTTCATGTATTTCTTTCAAAATATAATCTGCCTCTCCTCCTTCTACGCATTTTAGTAGGGGGAAGATAGGCTTCTTCGGTATAGAGTTCCATCGATCACTGAGAATGCCGAAGCCCTTCTTTTGATGAGTTTGGCTGTCTTTTCGTCGCCTGGTTCTTGACCGGAGTTGATATAGTCCAAGATCGGCTGGATCCAACTTGTGCTTTCTTCCAACACACACACAGTCAAAATCGAGTCGATTTCAGGAGGAACACTGGCCCGGTGAAGCGTTTCTTGGATGATGGTCCTGTGATTTCCAGGGATCTTCGAACTGGCGAGCTTTGAAAGAACATCAGCCCTCTGATTCCCCAATCTCGATACGTGTTTTACTTCTGATTGTTCGAATTTTGATAATAGTTCCCGTACACGGACCAGGTACTTCTGCAACGTCGGATCCTTCGTCTCATACTTTTCAGAAATTTGGGAGACCACCAAGAGAGAGTCGGTGTGCAAGCAAATCCGAGGGACTCGGAGGTCGATTGCTAGTTGGAGACCCGCAATGCAAGCTTCGTATTCTCCTTGATTATTTGAAGTTTGAAAGTTGAAGGTTAGGGATACCTCGATGACCACCCCATCCAGACTTTCCAACATGATGCCCGCACCACTTCCCTTGGGGTTCGAGGATCCGTCCACATGTAGGGCCCAGATCTCGTTCTCGGGGTCAGCAGGTGTCATCTCAGCTACAAAGTCGGCGAGGATTTGGGCCTTTAATGCAACCCTGGTTTCATACTTAATCCCGAACTCCGAAAGCTCGACCACCCATTTTATCATCCGACCCGCTAGGTCGGGTCTCTGCAGTATATGTCTGATAGGGTAGTTAGTCCGCACGACCACCTGGTGAGCCACGAAGTAAGGTCGAAGACGCCGAGCTGCGACGACTAGGGCTAGCGCTATCTTTTCAATCTTTTGATAACGAGCTTCGGCCCCATGTAGGACTTTACTTGCGAAGTAAACTGGGCTTTGTCCGACCTCGGACTCTCTTACAAGAACTGCCCCCAATGCTTCTTCCGAGATTGATAAGTATAGGTATAGAGTCTCCCCCTCATTGGGCCGGGTTAAGATCGGAGGTTCGGATACTACCTTCTGGAGTTGCTTAAGTGCTTGGTCTTGTTCGTAACCAAACTCCTTTTCTTCCTTCTTTAACAGTTTGAATAAAGGGAGAGATTTGAAAGCCGCATTTGAGAAGAAGCGAGATAGGGCGGCGATCATGCCGCTGAGCTTCTGGACTTCTATCTTTGTTGTTGGGGTGCGCATTTCCGTGACTACCTTGCATTTGTCAGGATTTGCCTCAATCCCTCTTTCAGTGAGGTAGAATCCGAGGAATTTTCCAGCTCGGACCCCGAAAGTGCATTTTTCAGGATTCAGCCTCATTCTATTCTTTCTTACCTCCGCAAAAATCTCTCTAAGATCGGATACGTGAAGGTTACCTTCCGTGCTCTTTGCAATCATGTCATCAAGGTAGACTTCTACATTCCTCCCAATCTGCCCTTGGAAAACCTTGTTCATCATTCTTTGGTAAGTGGCACCAGCGTTTTTTAAACCGAAAGGCATGACCTTTTATGCAAAGTTCCCAAGGTCCGTCATGAAGGCCCTTTTTCTTGATCAGGGGGGTGCATGGCGATCTGGTTGTAACCAGAGTATGCGTCCATAAAGGATAAGAGTTGGAAACCCGATGCGTTGTCAACCAGACGATCTATGTTGGGGACTGGAAAGGCATCTTTTGGACAAGCTTTGTTTAAGTCTGTGTAGTCTACGCACATACGCCATTTCCCGTTGCTCTTTTTAACCAAAACAGGGTTGGACAACCAGGTCGTGTATTTTACCTCGGTGATAATGTTTGCTTTGATGAGGTCGTCCACCACTTTGGCAGCTGCAACTGCCTTCTCCCTACCTTGGGCTCTTTTCCTCTGGGCCACCCATTTCGCTCCCGGGTTGACGGCTAGCTGGTGACATGCGACTCCGGAGGGATTCCGGGCATGTCCTCAGCCGACCATGCGAACAGATCAGCGTGATCTTGGAGATATTGGATGAGATCCTTCTTGATTCCTTCTGCCAGGTCGGAACCGATTCTGACGATCTTTGTGGGGTCTCTCCCTACCTGGATGTGGAGAAATTCTCCGTCAGGTTGGGGTCTTCTCATCTTCTTCTTTAACTCCTTTGCCAGATCGTTATCGCTTTCTTCATCCGAGCTATCTGGGTCATACCTAGCATCCAAATCCGTCGCATTCACCTCGCTAGACCGTCCCTTGTCCGCTCTTGTATGATCGGGATTTTCCGGAGGTGGAACCCCTTCCGCGTTTCGAGCTTTCTGCTCAGCTTTAGTCCATAGGAAAAAACATCTCGCAGCTGTTTCCAGGTCGGATTTTATGGTGATTACTTTGTTACAAAGGGAGTGGAACCTCATCTTTAGATGGGTGGTTGAAGTTACTGCCCCGAGTTTCCCAAGGGTCGGTCTACCGATGATACCATTGTAAATGGATTCGCAAGGTAACACTAGGAACTTGGTTTTGATCATCCTTACCAATGGTTCCTCTCCATAGGATACCATCAACTCGATGTGGCCAAGTGGTTTAGTCCGAGATCCATTGAAGCCAGAAAGAGCCGATCCTGAATAAGGGGTGAGATCATCCCTGTCGATCTCCATTCTGTCCAGAAGGCCAAGAAAAAGTATATCTGATGAGCTCCCCTGATCTACCAAGATTCTTCTAACATCTCTGTTGGCTATCATGGCTGATATTATCAAAGGTATGTGCTTGTTGGGCTTCCCGTCAATTAGATCTTCGTCTACGAACGATAAAAGCGGTTGACTTGATGTGGTCGGGGTCGTCGAAGCTGACGCCACACTTAGTAATTCCTTCCATTTTCGCTTCATGGTTTTGGTGGATTCCTGGTGTTCGAAACCTCCCGAGATCATCATCAATACGGGAGGACCCTTATGTCGTCCGGGGTTGGGTTCATCATCATCAGTGCTCGCGTTCTTCCTTGCTTTCTTGACATTAGTCTCCCTTTCTTGTTTGACCTTGGCTGCCTCCTTTCCGGACCTCTTAACATAAGTAGACAGTTTTCCTCTTTTGATGAGATCTTCAATGTCGTCCTTGAGGGCATTGCAGTGGTTCGTCTCATGACCATTACTCCGGTGGTATCGACAGTACTTATTGAGCCTTTGGCCTGGACGGTGTAGAAGGGGCTTGGGAGGTTTGACATCTTTAAACTCTACCTCCCAGCATTCGCCAGAGTTGTGCATTGGAAACGTTAAGCTCAGTATAAGAGTTATGACGATTTCGAGACCGGGGTTCCCGATTGGCTCGACCGTCGTACCCTCGGTTGTCGTTCTGGCGAGAGTTTTCGTTTCGTGATTTCGAAGGCCCGACCGGTGTTAGGATTTTCCCTGTCTTGCCGCTTTATTCTTCGTTGATGAAGCATTGCGATATTTCGAGAAACTCTTGCAGTGTACTGGGTTCCCACCTGAGGGTGTGCTTCTTGAACGGACTTCCGGGGAGCAGCCCTTGGGTCATGAAAAATATCCGGAACGCGTCGTCCAGGTTGCGGACTTGGGAGGCTTCTCTATTGAATCTTTCAATGTAATCTCTCAGAGGTTCGTTCTCCTCTTGCACCATGGACATTTGTACGATCTTGTTTTTGGGCTTACTTTTGGCGAAGTTAAAGTGAACGCTGAACATCTTTGCCAGCTGATCCCAAGTTGAAATGGAATTTGGCTTCAGGGATCGAAACCACTCCAACGCTAATTTGTCGAGTGTTAAGGGAAAGATCCGGCATTTCATTTCAGCTGGGACGTTCCTATATTGCATGATATGGTCAAACTGATCGACATGTCTGTCTGGGTCATCAGTCCCGTCGTAGGTCTTCAATCCTTCAGGTTGTTTTTCTAGGTGCCGAGGGACTCGGTAGCTGTCGATATCCTCCGAAAAAGGTCCCTTTCGCTTGGATGTTTGTGTTCGTGGAGGGGTTCGATGACGACGATAAGGGTCGACACGTCGTGCCTGTTCCTTGGGTGAATTTCCCCTGCTCCTCGACCGCCTACGTGGGGACGACGACGCCCAGGATGAATGCAGTCGGGGCGAGCGATGCCGTAACTGATCGTTTAGGGATGGGGACCCGTTATTCCTTCTTCTTGATGGAGATCGGTTCCTCCTACGAGCCGAGTTCCTTCTTTCAGGAGAGTTCGGTTCTGGGGAGCCTTGGTCGGCGATCCCCCGGGCCCGAAGTTCAACCACCTCTGCTTCAAGTTCAGTGAAACGGAAGCTTCTAGCCTGACTGGCCAACTCCTGCCGAGCCAGTAGTCCCACGAGCTGCTGGACTGCGTCGGCTGGGACGGAGAGCGCCGGCGGAGCCGGTATCGGAGGAGGGGGCGGAAGCCTGTTCCTTACCGAACTTGCAGGGACCGGCACGAAGTTGTTCTTCGGATGTTGAAGCTGAGCTTGAGTTGAATTTGGGACGTCTTGCACATGTCCCTCTGGAGTTTCCTGAGGGACGGTCTCTGGTAGTACTAGCTGACCAGGGTCGGCCACAGGCTCGACTGCCAGGTTAGTGGCCTTCGGACGTAGGACTGGGGCCATTGTCGATCAAGGTAAAGGGACGAGGTCTGAGTACTGACCCTCCCACTGAGGTCGCCAATGTTCTGTACCGTACTTCTGACCTTAGAGGTCGGCTTGAGGTAGTTGGTAGGTGTGATCCTTGATCTTCAACGTTCCGGTCGAGGTGGGGTTGTTGGTCCTGCAATGACACTCCGACGATCAAGTCAGTAAGGTAGTTTAAGTAGAGTATTTTATTAGTCAAATAGCTTACCATTGATGAGCATTGAATGTGGTATTTATAGGCTTTGAATAATGTTGACCTAACGATTATGAACCGTTGGATGGGTCGGGTGTATCTGGAGCGTTAAATTGTGGGCTTACCTAAAAGGCTGGCCCAATCAGACAATGGACCCTTGGAGGTGTCAATAGCATTTAGATCTATTACCATGGATGGGATGATGGGTTGCCTCTCGTGGAAACCACGGTGGGATGACAATTTCTGGTGACTTTTAGTGGGGTAGGAGAATTTTACCAAGGCCCACGGTGGGCGCCAATGTTCCTAACTAGATCCTGGGGTAGGACTCAGCTAGAATGCGAATATGATTGTTATGGTAATAGATCTAAATACTATTGACACCTCCAAGGGTCCATTGTCTGATTGGGCCAGCCTTTTAGGTAAGCCCACAATTTAACGCTCCAGATACACCCGACCCATCCAACGGTTCATAATCGTTAGGTCAACATTATTCAAAGCCTATAAACACCACATTCAATGCTCATCAATGGTAAGCTATTCGACTAATAAAATACTCTGCTTAAACTACCTTACTGACTTGATCGTCGAAGTGTCATTGCAGGACCAACAACCCCACCTCGACCGGAACGTTGAAGATCAAGGATCACACCTACCAACTACCTCAAGCCTACGTCTAAGGTCAGAAGTACGGTACAGAACATTGGCGACCACAGTGGGAGGGTCAGTACTCAGACCTCGTCCCTTTACCTTAATCGACAATGGCCCCGGTCCTACGTCCGAAGGCCACTAACCTGGCAGTCGAGCCTGTGGCCGACCCTAGTCAGCTAGTACTACCAAAGACCGTCCCTCAGGAAACTCCAGAGGGACATGTGCAAGACGTCCCAAATTCAACTCAAGCTCAGCTTCAACATCCGAACAACAACTTCGTGCTGGTCCCTGCAAGTTCGGTAAGGAACAAGCTTCCGCCCCCTCCTCCGATTCCGGCTCCGCCGGCGCTCTCCGTCCCAACCGACGCAGTCCAGCAGCTCGTGCGACTACTGGCTCGGCAGGAGTTGGCCAGTCAGGCTAGAAGCTTCCGTTTCACTGAACTTGAAGCAGAGGTGGTTGAACTTCGGGCCCGGGCGATCGCCGACCAAGGCTCCCCAGAACCGGACTCTCCTGAAAGAAGGAACCCGACTCGTAGGAGGAACCGATCTCCATCAAGAAGAAGGAAGAACGGGTCCCCATCCCTAAATGATCAGTTACGGCATCGCTCGCCCCGACTGCATTCATCCTGGGCGTCGTCGTCCCCACGTAGGCGGTCGAGGAGCAGGGGAAATTCACCCAAGGAACAGGCACGACGTGTCGACCCTTATCGTCGTCATCGAACCCCTCCACGAACACAAACATCCAAGCGAAAGGGACCTTTTTCGGAGGATATCGACAGCTACCGAGTCCCTCGGCACCTAGAAAAACCACCTGAAGGATTGAAGACCTACGACGGGACTGATGACCCAGACAGACATGTCGATCAGTTTGACCATATCATGCAATATAGGAACGTCCCAGCTGAAATGAAATGCCGGATCTTTCCCTTAACACTCGACAAATTAGCGTCGGAGTGGTTCCGATCCCTGAAGCCAAATTCCATTTCAACTTGGGATCAGCTGACAAAGATGTTCAGCGTTCACTTTAACTTCGCCAAAAGTAAGCCCAAAAACAAGATCGTACAAATGTCCGTGGTGCAAGAGGAGAACGAACCTCTGAGAGATTACATTGAAAGATTCAATAGAGAAGCCTCCCAAGTTCGCAACCTGGACGACGCGTTCCGGATATTTTTCATGACCCAAGGGCTGCTCCCCGGAAGTCCGTTCAAGAAGCACACCCTGAGGTGGGAACCCAGTACACTGCAAGAGTTTCTCGAAATATCGCAATGCTTCATCAACGAAGAAGAAAGCGGCAAGACAGGGAAAATCCTAACACCGGTCGGGCCTTCGAAATCACAAAACGAAAACCCTCGCCAGAACGACAATCGAGGGTACGACGGTCGAGCCAATCGGGATCCCCAGTCTCGAAATCGTCATAACTCTTATACTGAGCTTAACGTTTCCAATGCACAACTCTGGCGAATGCTGGGAGGTAGAGTTTAAAGATGTCAAACCTCCCAAGCCCCTTCCACACCGTCCAGGCCAAAGGCTCAATAAGTACTGTCGGTACCACCGGAGTAATGGTCATGAGACGAACCACTGCAATGCCCTCAAGGACGACATTGAAGATCTCATCAAAAGAGGAAAACTGTCTACTTATGTTAAGAGGCCCGGAAAGGAGGCAGCCAAGGTCAAACAAGAAAGGGAGACTAATGTCAAGAAAGCAAGGAAGAACGCGAGCACTGATGATGATGAACCCAACCCCGGACGACATAAGGGTCATCCCGTATTGATGATGATCTCGGGAGGTTTCGAACACCAGGAATCCACCAAAACCATGAAGCGAAAATTGAAGGAATTACTAAGTGTGGCGTCAGCTTCGACGACCCCGACCACATCAAGTCGACCGCTTTTATCGTTCGTAGATGAAGATCTAATTGACGGGAAGCCCAACAAGCACATACCTTTGATAATATCAGCCATGATAGCCAACAGAGATGTTAGAAGAATCTTGGTAGATCAGGGGAGCTCATCAGATATACTTTTTCTTGGCCTTCTGAACAGAATGGAGATCGACAGGGAGGATCTCACGCCTTATTCAGGATCGGCTTTTTCTGGCTTCAATGGATCTCGGACTAAACCACTTGGCCACATCGAGTTGATGGTATCCTATGGAGAGGAACCGTTGGTAAGGATGATCAAAACCAAGTTCCTAGTGTTACCTTGCGAATCCATTTACAATGGTATCATCGGTAGACCGACCCTTGGGAAACTCGGGGCAGTAACTTCAACCACCCATCTAAAGATGAGGTTCCACTCCCTTTGTAACAAAGTAATCACCATAAAATCCGACCTGGAATCAGCTGCGAGATGTTTTTTCCTATGGACTAAAGCTGAGCAGAAAGCTCGAAACGCGGAAGGGGTTCCACCTCCGGAAAATCCCGATCATACAAGAGCGGACAATGGACGGTCTAGCGAGGTGAATGCGACGTATTTGGATGCTAGGTATGACCCAGATAGCTCGGAGGAAGAAAGCGATAACGATCTGGCAAAGGAGTTAAAGAAGAAGATGAGAAGACCCCAACCTGACGGAGAATTTCTCCATATCCAGGTAGGGAGAGACCCCACAAAGATCGTCAGAATCGGTTCCGACCTGGCAGAAGGAATCAAGAAGGATCTCATCCAATGTCTCCAAGATCACGCTGATCTGTTCGCATGGTCGGCTGAGGACATGCCCGGAATCCCTCCGGAGGTCGCATGTCACCAGCTAGCCTTCAACCCGGGAGCGAAATGGGTGGCCCAGAGGAAAAGAGTCCAAGGTAGGGAGAAGGCAGTTGCAGCTGCCAAAGCGGTGGACGACCTCATCAAAGCAAACTTTATCACCGAGGTAAAATACACGACCTGGTTGTCCAACCCTGTTTTGGTTAAAAAGAGCAACGGGAAATGGCGTATGTGCGTAGACTACACGGACTTAAACAAAGCTTGTCCAAAAGATGCCTTTCCAGTCCCCAACATAGATCGTCTGGTTGACAATGCATCGGGTTTCCAACTCTTATCCTTTATGGATGCATACTCTGGTTACAACCAGATCGCCATGCACCCCCTGATCAAGAAAAGACGGCCTTCATGACGGACCTTGGGAACTTTGCATACAAGGCCATGCTTTTCGGTTTAAAAAACGCTGGTGCCACTTACAAAAGAATGATGAACAAGGTTTTCCAAGGGCAGATTGGGAGGAATATAGAAGTCTACCTTGATGACATGATTGCAAAGAGCACGGAAGGCAACCTTCACGTATCCGATCTTAGAGAGATTTTTGCGGATGTAAGAAAGAATAGAATGAGGCTGAATCCCGAAAAATGCACTTTCGGGGTCCGAGCTGGAAAATTCCTTGGATTCTACCTCACTGAAAGAGGGATTGAGGCAAATCCTGACAAATGCAAGGTAGTCACGGAAATGCGCACCTCAACAACAAAGAAAGAAGTCCAGAAGCTCAGCGGCATGATCGCCGCCCTATCTCGCTTCATCTCAAATGCGGCTTTCAAATCTCTCCCTTTATTCAAACTGTTAAAGAAGGAAGAAAAGGAGTTTGGTTACGAACAAGACCAAGCACTTAAGCAACTCCAGAAGGTACTATCCGAACCTCCGATCTTAACCCGGCCCAATGAGGGGGAGACTCTATACCTATACTTATCAATCTCGGAAGAAGCATTGGGGGCAGTTCTCGTAAGAGAGTCCGAGGTCGGACAAAGCCCAGTTTACTTCGCAAGTAAAATCCTACATGGGGCCGAAGCTCGTTATCAAAAGATTGAAAAGATAGCGCTAGCCCTAGTCGTCGCAGCTCGGCGTCTTCGACCTTACTTCGTGGCTCACCAGGTGATCGTGCAGACTAACTACCCTATCAGACATATACTGCACAAACCCGACCTAGCGGGTTGGATGATAAAATGGGCGGTCGAGCTTTCGGAGTTCGGGATTAAGTATGAAACCAGGGTTGCATTAAAGGCCCAAATCCTCGCCGACTTTGTAGCTGAGATGACACCTGCTGACCCCGAGAAGGAGATCTGGTTCCTACATGTGGACGGATCCTCGAACCCCAAGGGAAGTGGTGCGGGCATCATGCTGGAAAGTCCGGATGGGGTGGTCATCGAGGTATCCCTAACCTTCAACTTTCAAACTTCAAATAATCAAGCAGAATACGAAGCTTGCATTGCGGGTCTCCGACTAGCAATCGACCTCCGAGTCCCTCGGATTTGCTTGCACACCGACTCTCTCTTGGTGGTCTCCCAAATTTCTGAAAAGTATGAGACGAAGGATCCGACGTTAAAGAAGTACCTGGTCCGTGTACGGGAACTATTATCAAAATTCGAACAATCAGAAGTAAAACACGTACCGAGATTGGGGAATCAGAGGGCTGATATTCTTTCAAAGCTCGCCAGTACGAAGATCCCTGGAAATCACAGGACCATCATCCAAGAAACGCTTCACCGGGCCAGTGTTCCTCCTGAAATCGACTCGATTTTGACTGTGTGTGTTGGAAGAAAGCACAAGTTGGATCCAGCCGATCTTGGACTATATCAACTCCGGTCAAGAACCAGGCGACGAAAAGACAGCCAAACTCATCAGAAGAAGGGCTTAGGCATTCTCAGTGATCGATGGAACTCTATACCGAAGAAGCCTATCTTCCCCCTACTAAAATGCGTAGAAGGAGGAGAGGCAGATTATATTTTGAAAGAAATACATGAAGGGATTTGTGGCCAACATCTTGGAGCCCGGTCTCTAGCTCGAAAAGCACTCCGATCCGGTTTTTTCTGGCCCACCATGGACGCCGACGCCAAAAACTACGTTAGGAAATGCAAGAAGTGCCAGATCCACGCCCATGTTCACGTCGCTCCACCTAATGATCTGACGACCTTATCCTCTGCATGGCCGTTTGCGTGGTGGGGGATTGATCTATTAGGGCCCTTCTCAACAGCCCCCGGGCAGGTGAAATACCTTATAGTGGCAATCGACTACATGAGCAAATGGATAGAAGCAAAGCCCTTGGCCACCATCACGGCAAAAAACTGCATTAAGTTTTTTAAGAAAAACATCATGAGTAGGTACGGGATCCCCGAAGTTGTGATAACGGATAATGGAACTCAGTTCACCGACGCTGGTTTCAAAAAGTTAATGGTCGACCTTAAAATCAAGCACTGGTTCACATCGGTAGAGCACCCCCAAACCAACGGCCAAGTCGAAGCAGCAAACAAGGTCCTCCTCAACGGCTTGAGGAAACGCCTTGACGACGCCAAAGGCAATTGGGTCGAAGAATTACCATACGTCCTCTGGGGTTATAGGACGACCCCCCAAAGCTCGACAGGAGAAACACCTTTCAGGCTCTCTTATGGCAGCGAGGCAGTCATCCCTGTCGAAATTGGGGAACTAAGTTGGAGGACGTCACACCCCAAGCCGCGGGATGAGAACACCCAAGCCCTCTTGGAGGAACTCGATCTAATCAACGAAGTCCGAGGACGGGCCTCTCTTAGGGAGGCCACTGTAAAACACGGAGTGGCAACTCGGTATAACGCTAAGGTCATCCCAAGAGATTTTGAGGCAGGGGATTTAGTGCTTCGAAGGGCTGACGTCGGACTAAAGAACGCCGGTCAAGGGAAACTCGCGCAAAACTGGGAAGGACCCTACCGTGTCAAATCCAAGACCGGCAACGGAGCTTTCTCACTTGAGACCCTCAGTGGAAAGCCGATTGAGCGAACTTGGAACGCAACCAAGCTGAAGAAATACTATGTTTAAGAACTCCTTTGCATCTATTTAAAAGTCCTTTTCTCGAAAGGCAATTTTCTCCTTAAGGACGCCATCTCTGAGCGTACCAATCTGCTGTAATACTTCACTCATCAATTAATGTGGCACCCATGTCAACGTTCACACCATCTTTATTTTTTCAAATAAAATAAATGGAACAGGGACGATCTTACGATCTCCCCGCAACCATGATAGGTCGCCACTCATTAAAAAGGCACCCATGCCGACTTTCATGACATCTTTATTTTTTCAAATAAGATAAATGGAACATGGACGATCTTACGATCTCCCCGCGACCATTATAGGTCGCCACTGTTTAAAACAAGTTAGATCCGAGCCGAGTCTTGGTAAACCGTTTTAACGAGAGTTGGTTTTTCGGAACCAAGGTTTCCAGAACGACCATTGGCCACAGTTGCCAATATCCCAAAAGGGCGAGTTAAATCTGGGCCGAGTCTCGGTAAACTGCCCCTAGGACGACGTACGTAACTTGCAACTTTGAACGCATTCATAAAACGCAAAACGATATCTAAATACAATGTTGAATATCAAGCTAGCATACGACGATAAAATAGCGTACTCCTATTATCAGACAATATACGAAGTTAAAAATTCATTACAGACCATCTCGGATGCGACCGAGTCCTCGAGTTCAAAAAAGCATACTCCTATTACCAGGAAACAAAACTAAGCAAAGTTCTGAATCTATGCAAGCTCGTTTGGCGATGTATAATCTCAGAACTCCTGAAAAAGTTACTACACAAAGTATCAAGCATCGGAAAGAGGAAAGATCACGGTCTTCACCTTCATCCTCGTGTCGATCTTCACGATCCGATCATCGTCCACTTCATGCTCGGCATTGATGATCTTATCATCTAACTGCAGGGAAGGAGGAACCAAAGCAACTTGTTTCAAAGCCTCTTTAAAACCGTCTTCATAAAGACCAACTGCTTCTCGAGCAGCCTCTTGAGCTTCCTCCTGACTCTTCTTAAGAGCGGTTTGGGATCTCGCGAGCTGGGCTCGTAAAACAGCAATCTGAGCTTCAGGATCAGAACTGACCTCCGCCTTACCTTCCTCAGCTGACAGTTTTTTCTGAAGCTCGACTACCTGACCTTCGAGACTTCTCACTTTCTTTTTGGCTTCATCCTCCGACGCCTCCAAAACCTTGATTTGACCCTCCAAATCTTTAACCCTAGCTTCGGCATTTTCGGCCCTTGCCAAAGCAGCATTTCGGGTTTCTTCAAGACTTTTCTTACCCTTCCTCAGCATCTCAAGATCGAAATTGGCCTTGGCCAGAGCAGTGGTCTTTGCGGTCAACTCTTGCAGGGTCTGAAAATTTTTGTCCTTCTCCGCACTCACCAACTCTGGAAAACAAACATAAAAGTTTATGCATGAAAGTAAAAACTCGAGGACCTGAAAGAAGAAACATGCTCGGTTTACGATGTTACCTTTAGCTCGTTTTTCATACTTCTCTTTTTGGATCTTATGCACCTCAGCCAAATTCAAGAAGATCTGCGCAAAAGCCACGATGGGATCGACCCGCCATTCCTCAAAATTCTGTTCCAGAAACTCTTCAGACAGAGGAACAGCTTTGACCTTGTGTTTCACCTTTTTGGAGTCTTTGACCTTTTTAACGCTCTGTTCGACCTCAGAATCGTCACGTTTCCTTTTTTCCGAGGGACCAACGTCGGTAGATTTTTTCTGGAAAGATGCGGTGCCAAGAGACTGCACTTTCTAGCCCCGATCATCGGCATTCACGTCACCTTGTCTGACGATGCTGATAGGGACAGCATCGTGAACAGAATCAGCACCCGCATTAACTTGAGGAGAATTCTGGGAATCGTCCTCAACATTGACAGCTTCCTCCACCTGCCGGAAAGCCAACTCTTTCATCCGAGCGAGCCTCTTCGAAGCCATAGTATCTGCGAGGTAAACAAAGAAAATTGTTAGTCAACTTCACAAGGTAAACAAAAGAGCACAATAACGATCTTAAACAAACCTAAAACTCTTTGCACATCGCTCTTCTTGGCGGCCTTAACAAGGACGTCGGTAGGAATGCCCCTATACTTCGCCTTTTTAAAAGGGATTTGGTCAGAGATGTAGGCCAGGATCTTTTTTGTAAGACGATCTTCCACGCTCAACTTTTTCTCACCAATTGCATAAGAATGTGTAGATCGGTTGAAATGCCCATTGCTCCAGCCAATAGGAAACTTGGTACATTCCAACAATCGACCATCAGCTCCGAACTTCCCCATGCAGTCCACTGCCTTGTCGTTCACAGGCTCCACCCAATAGAAAAATTTCTTCCAATCACCTCGCAAGGAATCGGTATATGCTCGAAAGATCTTCAAGCCTCGCCTTGATCGGAAACTCACATGCTCGCGCCCGAAATTAGCGGGTTCTTTTTGCCACTATTCCGGTTAAGCTCGAACAGGTGAAAGAACAGCATGGGCGACACCGGCCTTTCCAAATGAATACACAAAAGCTCGAAAGCTCGGAGGAATGCCCATGCATTAGGATGCAGTTGAGAAGATGCAACGTCCAACCTAGCCAGTACGGTTTGCTGTAGACAAGTAAAGGGAGGTCGGATGTTCATATCCTTGAACGTCACGTGGTACATTGTAAACTTGAATTCCCCTGCCCAGGTAGCCACGTGCTCACCGTCCTTCATACCTTCGACCCTCCAGATCCTGTCCGAACGACCATTAATCTTCTTCATAACAGGTCCGAAATTGTGGAAAGAACGAAAAACTGACTCTGTCTCCAACACCGAGCTTGAAACCCAATCATAAGGGCTTGCTTCTCTGGCTGGAACATTTAAAGCACCGAGGCCAGTGCTAGAATATCCATCTGCGGAGGTGGCCGAAGATCGGCTGCTTCCTTGAGGGTCACCAGTTTCTTTCTCTTTATCGACAGGCGCATCGCCGGAATCCTCGCTCGAAGAATCATCCGTCTCAGTGTCAGCCTCATCCGAGCCGCGAGTTTCCGAGCTCCCTCGGTTCTCCCCAGATTGAATTTCTTCTTCGGACATGTTATCCTCCTGTCCTGACCCTTCGTCGTTGTCATTACCCTCATCACCGTCGTCGTCGCTACCTTCTTCCTCGCCTCGATCTCCGAATGATTCATCGTTTGCTTCGGAGACTCTAGTATCAGGGGTAATATTTTCTACGTCTAAATCTTCATCGGCCTGCTCGCTTGTCGGTGCCGAATCCAGATGATCTTGTTCATCTGGAGTGGCGGATTCAACTTTACCTTGAACGTCGGGACCGTCGGTGCGGTCGTCTCGGAGAACCTCATCAGGGACTCCATCACCTGAGGCCATTTTAGTTGCTAGCTCGGGGGGTTTGACAGTGATTTGTCTCAGAGTTTGCTTAGTAACCGCCAGATCGGACCTGCAGCCGAGTTGTCAGGGTCATACCCCGTAAATGGGTCCACGAACAAGTCGGGACCCGACCTGACGGCCCCCACTCTGAGGGAATTTGCCAGGTTCAAGGAAACTCGACCCTATTCCAAAACAAATAAAGACAAAAATGAAAGTTTAAAGGGACTAACCTCGTACAAAGCGCAAAAAAGGGTTAAGATCGACAGTAAATTTAGCTCTATGATCCCAAACGATGGAAACCCACTGAAAATCTCCGACCCTCGTCACTTTCCGCCTGCTCAAACACAATTGATCGCGAAGGTCGTCGGTCAGAGCGATTGTATTGTGAAAACGAGTGAAAACGAAAGACCTAACTCCATATTTATAGTGGGCTGAAGAAATTGGGCCTTAAAACTGAATCGACGGGCCCAATCACAAAATTTTGAACTAGGCTCGCAGAACGAGGCTTCACATCATTAGACAATCATCAAAAGACGTGCCCTGTCAGACGATGCATTTAATGCACTGCACATAAAAAGGTGCGTTTTCCAGCACACGTCTTTTGGGTTTTTCTCCCAGGAACTGCAAACAACGGAACTCGGGCACCAAGGAAGCTCGGGCACGTCCACTCCTTTAACACTAGGATCGTAAGACAGCCACCTCGGCATACAAGTCAAGATCGACTATACCAGACGACCAGACTTGGGGGGCAACTGTTATGGTAATAGATCTAAATGCTATTGACACCTCCAAGGGTCCATTGTCTGATTGGGCCAGCCTTTTAGGTAAGCCCACAATTTAACGCTCCAGATACACCCGACCCATCCAACGGTTCATAATCGTTAGGTCAACATTATTCAAAGCCTATAAATACCACATTCAATGCTCATCAATGGTAAGCTATTCGACTAATAAAATACTCTGCTTAAACTACCTTACTAACTTGATCGTCGGAGTGTCATTGCAAGACCAACAACCCCACCTCGACCGGAACGTTGAAGATCAGGGATCACACCTACCAACTACCTCAAGCCGACCTCTAAGGTCAGAAGTACGGTACAGAACAATGATCATATGAAGATAATGAGACGATTATAGAGAGTAAAAGATTGTGGATCCTTTCATTGGCCTCTCCGGGCTGTTTATATAGTACAATTAGGGTTTTAAATCTAATAAATACAATACAAAATAGTGGCGAGACATGCACCGTGATTATAGGGTTTTCCATATATGTTCTGCTTGTATTTGTTCTTTGGCTGAACTAGGAGGCGGAGCCGGGTCTCGAGTGGACGGGGGAGTCGCTTAGTCTGCGAAGCCGAGGAGCCCCTTGGTTCTTCCAGTGAACTGGGGCCTTCAGGTTCTTATGCCTAGCCTTTCAAGAGTCATTCGCGCCGGCCAGGAAGTGATGTATAACCATGTCTTCCAGAGTGGTCGACTCGGCTGTTAACGGTGTAGTTAAGGAGAAGTTAAATCCTCTCCAAATTGGAATGACCCCCATCTATCTTATGCGTTACAACTTTATATGCTTCTTCAAGCAAGAGACATAAAAAATAGTACTCCCTCTTATCTTGAACACAAGTAACTTTTTTTGGGTGAATCTTGAACACAAGTAACTAAAAGTACTCAACCTCACCAAAAAAAAATTAAGAATTTTAGTGAGTTTGGATTCTCTCAAGTACTTGTTGTGTCAAGTGGAAGAAAGAGTGACCAACATGACACAAGTAATAGATATCTGGGTCTTTTAATGATTTGGTCCTGGGTTCGATCATTGGCTGGTGCGTATGGAAAATT
This sequence comes from Astragalus glycyphyllos, assembly GCA_963573325.1. NCBI lineage: Eukaryota > Viridiplantae > Streptophyta > Magnoliopsida > Fabales > Fabaceae > Astragalus > Astragalus glycyphyllos. Next base: position 10,519,270 of record OY754314.1, on the reverse strand, counting down.
ATCTGTTGTGACTGGTCAACCCCTTAAATGGATCTCTCATACCTCGAAGGATTAGTCTCTATAGTTGTGCGTGGAGGATACATTGGTTTACAAAAAAAAACTAGCACTATACTCATACATACGCACAGGTCGTATCGTGTTGCTTGTTATGTATTTATTATGTTTACCCGTCTTGACCCAAAAGCAAAACAATAATTAATAAATAACAAACTTTTTAAAATAGATGCAGGGGTAGTTTGGTAATTTAAATAATCCTGTCTTTTCTTAAATAGATAGAAGGTGGAAGAGAAAGAGACAAATACTATTCATAAAAAATGCAATAAATATCATTAATTTTTTGTATATGTTACTCTCTCCTACTTGACACAATAAGTGTTAGAACTCAATTTTAGTTAAATGAAATTAATTTTCTTGATCTAATGTAAAAATGAGTGTATTTCTTAAATTATTTTTTATGATAGTTATTGCCGAGGCATTGGAAATTATTTCAAGAGAATAAAATGAAGCATTGGAAAATGAATCTCAATAAATGGGATAATACGTGACATCTTATTATGCATTCGCTAATTAATTTAATTTTCCTAGTCAACACTAATGCATTTCGGTCTAAACATCAAGATGGTCCTATATGAAAATTCTTATAAGGGAGTTAAAATAGAGTCTTTAAGCTTGCATCTGGATTTAGAGACTTGATTGAGGAGCTAGGGAAGTTGCATCGGAAGTTAGAGTATCAAAGAGAAGGTTTAAGGAGCTGGTTTGCATTTGGGTATTGGTAGAGATTTATGGTGTTCCTTACTTACTTTGTGATATCCAACTTAACTTGTGAGTTCCTCTCACTCCCTTCTCAATACTTTTATGGTTTCTAGTACCTTAAGTTCCTAAGGATGAAGTTTTAGTGTTGGTACTGAAATGGTTAAATTGCATGTTCAATTTGGCTCTTGACATTGTATGAACAATGCTATGATGTTGGATACATGTAAAGTGCTTAATGTGATGTTGAATGGTTGCAAAATGACTTAATTGAGGAAGTGATGTTATGATTTAAGTTGCATGATTAAAGTGATTTTATCTCTATTATTGGTTGTATTTTGGTTGGAAAAGGCTATGAAGCAAGTGATTGAAGTTAGGACATGAAAAAGAAGTTTTGGTATCAGGTGGAAAAACACGGGTGCCAGTGTTTCTTTCTGATGCCAAAGTTGTTTCTTTGTTTTACCTTCAATTGCATTGTTTAGCAAACCTATCTTGTTCCCTTGAGTGTTATGATATATATGATGGTTTAAAGCTAATTGCATTGTTTAGCAAGCCTATCTTGTTCCCTTAGTATACAAGTTAAGTTCAACACTTCGATAGCTATGTTTTTGAACTAGATTAACCATCAAAATTGTAACCATTTAAGTGTCCCACTTTAATGTTGAAGTACCATATTTGATCTAAAAAATATGTCTTCCCTAACTAATATGTCAACAATGTACAAATGCCACAATAATAAAAAAATTTCCAAAAGGTAGAGTAGGATTTTTTTTCGATAATTAGAAATTTAATTGCCAAACTTGAAGGCTAGCTAGATAAAGAATCGCAAGCAACCTATGAGCCACGATCACACCTACGACTCTATGAAAACTACTCAAAAGGCTAAGAGGGAAAAATTAGGGATTGAAATTTTTGGTCCGGAGGTTTTTGACCTTACTCCGGTGTTTAGGGAAAAAGGTTCCTAATTAATCTCTTTAGATGAATTGCGTTGCAACTAAGATCGGAGTTAAAATTGAATAGAAACACGGCAAAGGGAAATTCTAGCAACCCATCTCAAAAATTTCGGTCTCCATCTCCAACAAGATTCTAATAGAACAAAAACAAATTCAAAAGACATGTTCATTATATAAGGATACTATTGCTTTGTACAAACCAACAAATTTCATTGTTTGTAAAAAATGCTATGAGTTTTTCATATTATATTCTTGACTTGTTACTATCCATAACACGTATTTCTCTATTGAGAAACAAGCAATTAATACAATACAATCATAAACTATCAAAATGTCAACAAAAGAAAACTTCGAAACCAACAAGTAAAACAACTAATGGAATAATTGATTTCCTCTCATTATGTTTGGTTCAGAAGCAGTGTCTTTATTTATTGCAATTTTATAGATGGAAGTACCATCATGAAAGTAGTTAATCAATATGAGGCCTCCATTTGCCCCAATTAAAACCCTGAATTGACTTCTTGCCAAACACAACCTTAAAATATGACCTTAGAATAGATTAGGCTTTATTGCACATTTAGTCCTCTTTTTAACTGAAAGTTAAAAAAGGATTTTAGTCTCTCATTTCAAAATCTAGGTTTCTGTCCTCCAATATCACGCATTGTTGCAATTTTGGTCCTAACTAGATTCTTTAGTCCAATAGTGGTGAATTTTGGGCCCAAAAGTGGTAATTTTTGGTCTCAATTTCGAATGTGAAGACAAAATGCAAAAAATATCACTTTTGTGGCCAAAACTCACCGCATTTTAGACAAAAAATTACCACTTTGGGGTCAAAAATATGAGTTAGGACCAAATTGCAACAATGTGTGAAATTGGAGAAACAAAAACTTGAATTTTGATATAGGCAGACTAAAATATTATTTTTGGTACATATAAGGGGACCAAAAGTGCATGTAAGCTAATAAATTATTCGGTTTTCCCATTTTTCTCCAATAAATGTACCTTACCTAGAGGTAAATTTGTAGATTCTACCCTACCTTCCCCATAAAACATTTATTTTTGAAATCAAGACAGAAATTTCACATGTGCTACGAATGACATAAATAGTAAACAATCAAATTGCTTGCAACTGTAACTAAAAAATGATGCAAAATTTATAGGTGCTATGAATTGTTTGCAATTGTAATTTATAAAAAGAAAAATCAATAAAACCATGTATAAGCAGTGCAAGCAAAGCTAAAAACAAGGTCTTTTTGCCTGCAGAAATTTCAGAGACTGACGGCATTCTAAAGCCATCACTGTGCATTACTGTGCAATAGGATCCTAAACCTACTCCTACGCACACTGTGAACTACTGAACTATGATTAAATGTATATGAATCTTAAACCTATTATAAGAGAATAAAATCTCTTAGAATTTACAGCAAAGAAGGCGATTCTTCCAAGAGCTCTGCTTCCGAAGACAACACTTCGTTTCCGGTTTCCCCATTCTAACTGGGCTGCTAACATACTCAGATTGCAGTCTGCAAGCACAAAAATGAAATGAGCATTATTAGCAATGTGATGCTGATAAAAAAGTAAATGAAATGGTATTGAGACAAAAGGTTTTCTAGAAATTTACATCGGAAAAGCAAAGGATCTGGTGCTGGTAGTGCTGCTGTCAGAACGAATAGATATGCTTCCAGAATATGGTATAGACCCTGAATAACTTATACGACCTGATACAGGGCCGAGAGCAGAGAAACTCGCCTCGCCTAAGTTGTTGCGAATCTGACTTGATTCACCATGAACAAAGTGCCCTTCTAATGGCTTAAAAGTATGATGAGTTACATTGCAGTTACAGACACCAAGGTGGTGACATTCCTTTTTGCCACAATCTGCAAGAGCTGAAGGTTCAAAATGATAACTGAGACTTCTAGTGCTATCACTGTTTGATTCTTCAACGGCTAATCCTAAAGCGGGCCCTGCCGATACTCCTTTCTCAAGAAATTTTTTGGGAAGGAATTTGGAGACATATTCAGGTTCACTGGAGAACTGCAAATAAAACACCAACAACATCATTAATTTTTTTTTATATACCACATTTGAGAATGCATGTGCATGCACTCACACGTAAGCGGACAAAATATCGGAAAGAAAGCATCAAAATTTGGGCTAACAATGTTTTTCTTGGAGTTTCTAGCTACATCAGATCTACTAGTAGTTTCAAAAGAGGAATGTGGAATAATCAATGACATAGAAATTACATTTAATACTAGGTAAATTGAAAATAAAATTGGTATGCTTCTTAAGTATTGAAATCTTTGGCCATTGCTGTATTTAACTAGTAAATTGAAAATACAATAGATATGTTTCTTGATACAAGTAACTCCATCATAAAAACACGAATTCGATTAATAAGTAACAGCCACGAAAGTATAAATAACATATCAAAGTTATCAAGTAGTTTCAAAAGAGCATTGAACATATGTTTCTGAAGAAAATATTTAGATAAAAATTTGCTAATATGTAGAATACCTGTTCATCCTTATCACCAGAAGGAACAGAGTCATGTGTGTCTTCAGGTAACTCCATTTCTTCTTGGGTGTTACCAATGTGGTTCTCACGCACATCTTCATCTTTGTGAATCACATCATTTCGCTGATCATGATTAGCAGAAACGGTCTCTGACCCCTCTGTCGGTGGTAAAGTAAATCCCTTATTACCAGCGTTATTTTTCAGTATTTCTTTACTTCCGAAAACCAGTGAAGGGATGCAGTTGTAAGCGTTGTCATCAACGCTATCCTCAAACATGAGTCTCGGATTGATAAGGACTCGATTATCACCACAGATTTCTTTCACAAGATGGTAAGTATTCCCTTGATAATAAACTTCCATTTCTGGTTCATATTCCGTTACAGTATTTTCCACATAGGCATCCAACGAATTCCGAAATGCGCCGATTTCTTTAATAGCAGCCTTCTTAACTGATTCTTTGTCATTTGGAAACTTCATAAATGACTCCATATCTTTCGAAGAATGAGATACAGGCTCAACTAAGTTCATTACTTGTGCTTCATATTGGCTTTTCAAATCAAGCATGCTGTCATAAAATTCAAGTTTTGGCATAGCCTTACGACCTGCAGACTGCAACTCATTCTGTGATGGATCTAAGCCTCGCTTATCCATCAAAGAGTGAGAATTCGGCGCAACAAAGTCAACCACATTTACTGCGTGATCGCCATTGAAATCAATCGCACTGTCATAAAATTCAAGTTTTGGTGCAGCCATACAATCTGATTGATCTAAACCCCTTTCATTCTTCCTTAAAATCATAGAGCCATGCTTCACCTTTTTGTTCTGTAATTTGTATGCAGCAGAGTTTTGATCACCTTCATTGAGATCAAACGACTTAGATCCCGGCTCAACCCCCATCTTCTTTGAATGAAAAAATGCCAATTCACGCTCTGCACATTCATTTTCATACAAGTGAAAAATGAATTAGTAAGGCATTTCACAACATTTAAGCAGAATAGACATCATTGAAAACTTTAGGCATGACAATAAATCATAGGAACAACCAATGTTTGAAAACATTAATATCATATGGCTTTCAGAGAAGTTACAAAAACATATCCAACAACCTAGCTAAATGCTTATCAACAAAAAATAAAACAACCTAGCTAAATTGATAATCTTCTTTTTTCTGGTCAAATTGACAATTTTCAAGAGTATTTGATATATGGGTCAAAAAACAATCCACCCTCAATAAAAGCTAAGAATCATAGTCCAATAAATTTAAAAAGATAACATTAAAGGATCACAATCTTAATACATTAATAGTCAACCAAAGCCATGCTAGTCTAACCCTTATTATTAAATCAAAGAGCAAATAAAAATGGCTGCTGAAGATAGTAAATGAACAGATTGCATAAATTCATATATAAACAGTTTGTTACCTAATTTCATGAAGTGCCTTTATTTAAATATTAAATATACATGGGTATCTGAATCTTCTGATCAGATAAATTATGCAGAAACCTGAAAATCAGCAAGCAAACATGAACAACTAGATTAGCAAAGTAACCAACCATAAATATACTTAAAGAAAAGAATAGCAATAATGGAAATCAAAGCACCAATATAAGATTCTACTTCAATGCTACAAATCATAACCAAATTAAAAAGAAGAAAAATAAGCAAAAAGATTAACTAAAAAAGAAATAAAATAACCATCAGAAAAAAGTAAAGAAACCTTTTAGAATATAATTTGATTTGGGTATAAAGAAAACTGTGATTCCATTCACTTATACAAAGTATTCCCAATTCCCATATAAGGAAGAAAACTTTAACTGTTAATGTTAATCAAAAGAACCCAATTCGATTCCAGACCCTAATTATAAGCTAAATCAAATTGAGAACATAGGAAAAGGACCAAATAGAAAGTTTAGCAAAAAGTCAAAGAATATAACAAGGTTTCAATAAAACTGGCAAAAAAATAAAAAATAATTAAGTGCAAATAAGAAAATAATAAAGTACCAATTGCCTTTTTTCTTATTATAAGTAAAAGAAGAATCCAAGGACAGTGCACGAGTATAAAAGGACAAGAAAGAAAAGTTTAAAAAAAAAATTCTCAAACTTTTATAAAAAGTTTTCAACTACAAAATTACAAACTCAAATTGTTAAATCAATAGACCTATATGAACCCACAAAATCCCTACTACCAATTCTTCTTTGTCTTTTAGCACTGATTAGATCTGACTCATCAGAATAAACATGTTTAGAATTCCAGAAGTGAAAAAACGTTAGAGATCTGTCTCAGATCCCAAAGCCTTCAAAATCAATAATAAAAAATTCATCTACTAAATTACTCATTTTTATAATTTAAAAACTAAAATTAAAATCACTACAATTATTTTTTAATTGAAAAAAAAAAACAATCTCAATCTCAATCTCAATCTCACTTGAGAATTGACAATTTCTGAACAAATTAGAACTTCACAAAGGAAATTAAAGAGTGAGAAAACACAACAACCTCAACAAAAAAATGAAAACAAATTGCTTGATCATGAAAATGAACAATAAAAATGAACAATGAAAATGAAAAGAAGACATTGATTGATAAATAGAATAGAAGAAATGAAAGAAGAAACAAAGAGAATTTACCAAAGAGAACGAAAACGAAGGTAGAGAGAAGAGAAAGCAAACGAGTTTGTGATTTGTGAGTCGGTAACTGTGTGTGTGTGCTACAATGGTTCTTAAAGTGTTGAAAAAAAAAACAAAAATATATATAAAAAATTGAATATAATTAATAATTAATTAATCGAATTTACTAATATTTAATACTGATATTAAATTAAAAGCAACCATTGAAGATAATGGATGAGTTGTAATTAAAATCTTCATTATGGTCAACTATATGACTCTTTTTATTTCTCTCCTTCTACCATCCACCTTATGTTTCTGTTTCTGCAATAAATGCATTAGTAATTCAAAACAATAACATGAAACCAAACACTCCCTTACCCTACCGTCCAATACAAAAAAACACATTTGCATTAAATTGTCACCCCCTAACACCTAATTTAATAATTTAATTTTGCACCAAAAATATGTAACTTTGTACCTTTTCTCTCTCTCTCTCTCTCTGTATCTCTTTCACTTTTTCAGGTATTCTTCATTTCATTTTATTGCCCACTGTTTTTTTATTTAATTTTCACTCTTAATAAAGGGGATGAATCTGAAATGTGATTAAATGAATAATTAAATAAAACCTTTGACTTTCAAGTAAAACAAAAAATAAAAGAAGTAGAAACGTTAAAATAAAAATAAAATAATGAAATAAAGATAAATAAAAATAAATGAATTTGTTTGACCGTACGTTTCTAAAACTCACCTGAGGTTCGGTCCAAAAAAAAACTCACCTGAGGTTGAGAAAGGAGAAAGAAAGTGTTTGAGGAAGTTTCCGGTGAGGGAGGTCACACCGTTGTTACCGTGCTCCTGCGCAGTGTTGTTCTGTAGCCGCAGCTTTAGAAACTGGCGTTCGTAGAAGTAGAACAACTGAGTTATTGTCTTTACGTGTTTCTGTTTTTTGCTATCCTTTTCGACTTTTGATCTCTTTGAATTTAAATATAATAATATTTATTTGTCTATTTTTCTTCTGTTTTCTGACTTTTATTTTTTACTTTTTGTGTTGTTTTGACTTTTTTTAAAATTTGTTTAATTTTAAAATTTGTAGTTGTGGACCTACACAACGAATTGTTTTAATTTTATTATTATTGCATCTTCCCCACTCACACACACACGAATAGCTAAGCTGCAAGTTGGCTTTAGAAAACGGTATCATTATGATGGTGAGATCCCGGTGGGGTGTGAGGATCCTTTCCCATTTGCAAATGCGATATTGAATGAATGCTAACATCACTTTCTCAATCACAAATAACTTCGATTTTATTTCAAATGTTAATTTGTTAAATATACTAATCTTTTTTTATGATGAGTCGGAAGGATCTTCTTCGTTTCTTAAGAGAAATCGGGGACACAAAAATGATGTTGAGTAAGGGTGGGAATACGTTAGATCGAGTTGGGATTTGTATGACTTGGGTGTGGCCTGTGTTGAAAGTGTTAGGTATCTGTCTGGTCTATGTCTTGTCGTAAGCTCGCTTTTTAGGTCTGACCTATTTGAAAGAACGATAAGGCCTGAAAGACGGTTTAAAAGTCTATTTCACTATTTTTATTTTTTTTTACGAAAACTTACAATTTCTGAATGGTATATGCTTTTGTTGTAGACTAAGAAGCTTAAGGTCGGTGAAATTAATTTCTATTTTACATGACATCCAATTAAAAATTTATTTTATAACAATAACATTAAATATGTCAACTTTTCAAAAAATAATATTAAATATGTCAAAAATTGATATATGTCAATATGTTTAAATTAACAGAAAACATTAACAAGTTTTTGATTTAACACAAAGTACAAAATTTAATATAATTATAATAATAGAAATAAAAGTATTATTTATATTTACTTAAAAATGCCGGTCTGGTAGGCCTAAAACGCTTTTTCAATGACCAATAGCCTAGGCCTGATGTAGGCTATTTCGTAGGCTCCTATCGGTCGGTCTGACATATTCTCACCCCTAATGCTGAGTCATAGAATTAGTTGTTATGATAAATTTAATTTTATGGTCCACCATCAATTTTGTGTATTTCTTTCCAAATGAAGTCATCTATTTCTTTAAAGCAATGGAACCGATCCTAATCCCTTTTGACTATCTTAAAAATTTCTAGATCGATTTGTTTTTTTATTTGAACGAAATTTGTTTTAAAGTTTTAATGTTAAAAGAATTAATCTCATTTAGTAGAAAATAAATAGTTTTAAGAAATTTGAGTTTCAAAAATTGATTTATATATGCTTGGTAAAAAATTGATTTTTTTTCTTGTCAAAAAAAATGTTTTAAAATTGGGTTTCAAAAATTGATTTTATTTGAACAATACAAGTAGAATTTGAGGAAAAAGGATGAGAAAGGTAAGGACCCATTTCTCTCCTCTATAGGAGCGTCGAATGCCTCTAGACTAAAAAAATGATTTTTTTTAGGCTTAAATATGCTTTTGGTCCTTGCAAATATGGCGAGATTTGATTTTAGTCCCTGCAAAAATTTTCGTTTTAAAGAGGTCCCTGCAAAACCAACTCGTTTTAAAAAAGTCCCTCTGTTAAGTCACCGTTACAAAAACTGCTGAGTTGTCAAACGGAGTGATGGCGTGTAATTTATTTTCTTTTCTAATTATTTTATAGCTGACCTGGGTTGTTATGCTTCTTAAATCCCTAATTCCCAATTCTCATTCTTCTATTTCTTCTTCCTCTTCTTCAGCTTCTTCTCACCATGGAAGCTCATAGTCAAGCTTCAGCTTCTTCTCAATGTTATCGCCTACCAATTTGTCACTGTGGAAGTACAATGAGGCACTACGTTTCTGGCTCTAATGAAATCCCAAAACGCCCCTATTGGAAGTGCACGAATTGGGTATTGATTTTTCGTTTCTTTCAATGTCTTGTTATTCCTCTATGAGTTTTATGCTAAGTGTTGTTTATTTCACAGACCAAAGAATACAGCTGTAAACTTTGGATATGGGAAGATCAAATTTCTGAGGAGCATTTTTCATTTAGAGAAGTTGTTGCTTCATCAATGGAAACTGTTGGTGCTACAGTTGGTGTTCTCTCTTCACAAACTCAGAGTTGCAAAGGTTGTGAGAATGGAGACAAACTCATGGAAGCAGTTATGAAAGAGAATGAGAAGTTGAAAGCAAGATTGGTCAAAGAAAGGGCAAGGGTTAAGGGGTTTAAATCTAGGGTGCAGTGGCTTGAAATTGGATTGTTTAAGTTGTTGTGTATCTTTGTTGTCTATGTGGTTATTACTCATTGGAAGTAATGAGTCCTTAGTATAGGATTATGTTGTTTATGTTGTAATTTGTGTGTAATTTGTGGCCAAAACAAGTTATTAATAGATGAATCCTTTTGATGTTTAATTTCTGAGATTCTTTTACTGATTGGTTGCTGAGATATACAACAATGAGATATTAGCTGCAACACTGATATAATAGGGACGTTCTGCAGGGACTCTATTTTGCAGGGACCTTTTTAAAACGAAAACACATTTTGCAGGGACCTTTTTAAAACGAAAACATATTTTGCAACCATAAAATAATTAGAAAAGAAAAATAAATTACACGTCATCACTCCGTTTGACAACTCAGCAGTTTTTGTAACGGTGACTTAACAGAGGGACTTTTTTAAAACGAGTTGTTTTTGCAGGGACCTTTTTAAAACGAAAATTTTTGCAGGGACTAAAATCAAATCTCGCCATGTTTGCAAGGACCAAAAGCATATTTAAGCCTTTTTTTATTATATTTTGGTCAATAAATTTTAGAATAAGATAAAAGCAAAATCTGTCTTATATATTGGTCAAATGAAAATGAACCAAAATCAAATAAAAAATAATGTATGTAATTTAGCTCTCTTAAAAATTGAAATCAAAGACAAAAAATGGTGGAAGTTGACTCTATACTTTTTATTCACATGTTAAATACTATCTAACTAAAAATTGAGGTAATAGTTATTTATCTTGAAATTTTTTTTAAAAAAGAAAGGAGCAAGTATTTAGGATCTGTGTTAAAAGTGTACTTTGAACATATAAGTATTAAAAACTATTGAGCACTTTGGTATGTATGGCTTGAGTGTTAATTCATTTCTATAAAAAGATGAACTCACTTGGTATTTGAGTATAGCGATGGAAGGACGTGGATTCACAATTTCGTTAGGTTTTAGTCGAACTCCGGATTAGTTAGAAGTTATTTTTTGCGTATATCAGAACGTCAAAGGCCTCTAGAATAAAACATAGGTTTTTTTATTATATTTTGGTCAGTAAAATTTAGAATAAGATAAAAGAAATTTGTCTTATATTTTGGTCAAATGAAAATGAACCAGAATAAAATAAAACTAATGTAATTTAGCTCTCTTTAAAATTGAAATCAAAGAAAAAGAAGGTGGAAGTTTACTCAATACTTTCTATTACATGTTAAATACTATCTAATTAAAAATTAAGCTAATAGTTATTTTTCATGAATTTTATTTTAAAAAAATAAGAGCAAGTATTTAGAATCTGTGTTAAAAGTTAATTTCGAACACATAAGTGTTAAAAATTATTGGGCACTTTGGTATGTATGGCTTCGTGAAACAATACCTAAGTCAAGTGGATCGATCAGTGCATTTTAGAAAAGGTTTCTGGAAATACCCTTAAAAATAATTTTACCAAACTGAACCAAAATACCCTTAAAAATAATTAAAAACATAAACCATTCCTCATTTATCAGTATTTCTGGAAAAAAATATGTTTTTCCTCTTAAACTTTCCGGAAACAGGGTATTTCTGGAAGGCACTTTTTATAAACTTTCCAGAAACACCCCATATAGGGTAAAAGCGGAAGTCATTTTCCAGGGATTTCCGGAAACACCTCAAAATGGGGTATTTTGCCAAGACTTCCGGAAATACCCCGTTTTGAGGTGTTTCCGGAAATCCCTCGAAAATGACTTCTGCATTTATGCATGATTCTAGTTTTTTTTTTAAATTTCGTTTTTAGTTTCTTTTTTTTTTTTTTTTCAATGGCGACCAGATCAGGACGTGCAGGACGATTAGAGCGATGCGATACTTCACAGCCCGCGGGAGATGCAGACCAGACTCCCCCTGCTCCTAGTACCAGGACGAGGAGGATTTGGTTGGTCATGCGGGCCGGTCACGCTTCTAAGCGTAACAGGCGTGTCCGTGAGTGGAATGACACTGGTGGGGCTGATCAGGACCACTTTATGGAGGACGCTCAGCAGTATGATCAGGCTGAGGCTGAGGCTGAGGCTGCTCAGCAGGACGGTCAGCAGCATGAGGATGCTGAGGCTGCTCAGCAAGTTTTGTTGCATCAGTTTCATGTGCACGTGGTCTCGAGGCAACAGTTGAGACAAGTAATACTGTAATAATTTATTTTTATTTTTTTTACTTTCATTTAATATATTTTAATTTAAATAATTTATTTTTGTACAGGACCGTGGAAAGATCAAGGTGGCATCCCATGGTTTGAAGATATTAGGTTTCGACCTCAACAACACCACCCACAGATACACAAATGGTTAGAGTAGGCCTGTCTCTTAGAGCTCGACTCTACAGCTCTCAACAACATCAATCACGAGTTGATCTCGTCTATTATGGAGAGGTGGCATTCTGAAACCAGCTCATTCCACATGTCGTTCGAGGAGATGACGGTGATGTTGGACGACGTGTCGGCGTTGCTCCATTTGCCGATCAGCGACACATTTTTGCAGCCTGGGCTGTCATTTAGTGATCGGATGCCATTGCAGCTGGAGGGGAGTTGCTGGGTCTAGACCACACCTCTTGCTGGGAGGAGTGTCAGCTGACTAGGGGACCCAACTTCAGATTCAGCTTTCTGAAGGAGGCATACAGAGTGAACATGGAGCATCACTTTTATGATCATGCTGCATGGTGCTATATGTTACTCTTGTTGGGCTATACCATCTTCGCCGACAAGAGTCACACATATATGTGCCTATCAAGTGGCTCACCCTGATTGCGTCGTTTCAGGACCGTGCCCAGCGGGCTTGGGGTCCAGCTACTCTGGCTATTCTGTACGAGCAGCTCGATGACACCTATTTTTGGAAGACATCCCAGATTGGCGGATACGCTTCTTTGCTACATGTAATAATTAATTACATTTTTTACCAAGAATTAATTACTTTTATTTATTTATTTACTTATTTTATTATTTCAGTGTTGGATTTATGAATACTTCCCCACCATCGTAGTGCGCAAAGACATCAGTGCTTCAGAGCGTCCACGTTGCAGCACGTGGGGGAGTCAAATGTGTGACACTGTCAAGCTTATAGATTTTCGGGGCCGGCTGGATGAGTTACGACGGGAGGACATCATATGGAGGCCTTGGGAGGGTCCGTTGGCAACTTGGATACGTTCAGCAGATCCCTGATCCGCCCATTTTGGTTGATCTACACTGCCTCGGCGGGGGAGTTCAAGAGATCTTTTAGACAGACCCCCGCGGTGGGTGACTGCAATAAGGATTATCTGCCATGGTACTTGGAGGTGTTCGTTCCCAGTCTCACTCCGCCTCCGCCTCCAGAGGATGTACCAGATTAGGTTCCAGCAGTTGAGGATATTGGTCCACTAACCATGGAGGATAGGATCGAGAGAGCAACAGCACTTCTCCGAGATGCCATGGTAGACGAAGGCATTCCACCTGCTATATATGAGACCCTTTCGACTGTTTTAGATCTTTTGACCTTTGACTCTTAGTTATATTTTTTCGTATTTTTTACGGTATTTGTACTCGTATTTCGTAAATTATTATTCTCGTATATTTAGACGTATTCGTTCTCTCGTATATTATTGTTCTCGTTATTTATCGTTATCGTAGTTTAGCGAAGATCGTTATTTATCGTAGTAAATTAAATTTTTTTAAAAAACGTTTTGAGGTGTTTCCGGAAAGTTTTAAAAAATGTATTCCGAAAATGCCTGTATTTCTGGAAATTAAAAAAAAACTCCTTTTTATTAAAAATTAGGGGTATTTTGGGGATTTAAAGGGTTATGGGGGTATAGGGGAGAAGGGGTACCAAAAAAAACCCTTTAGAAAAAAATGATTAACTTAAATTTGAGTGCGAGTGTTAATTCATTTCACCTAAAAAGATGAACTCTTTGAGTTCAACTATTGCGATGGAACAACTTAGGACTGGATTCGAACTTAGGACCTTAGTTAAGCTGGAAGAGACTCCTACCATCTCATCCAAGTACTTTTAGTCAAACTACGGATTTGTTAGAAATTATTTCTTTTGTATATCGGAGCATCAAAGGCCTCTAGAGTAAAAAAAAATACGTTTTTGATTATTTTTTTTGGTCAATACATTTTAGAATAAGATAAGAGAAATTTGTTTTATAAAGTCAAATGAAAAATGGAATGAAAAGTAAAAAATTATGTAATTATCTACTTAAAAAAGCTTAAATATATGTTACTCCCTGCAAATATGCTCATTATCCAGTTTGCTCCCTGTAAAAAAAACTCTTAAAAAAACTTTGCAAATATAGAGTGATTCTAGTTAGGCCACTCTATTAAGTTTCTCTTACAAAAACCTGACATGACAAACGGAGATGACGTCAGCATAACATCATCAATGATGTCACTGCCACGTGTCATCATTTAATTGGGCCTCTGTGTCACGTGGCACTGAATGCCACGTCACCATCCCATGTCACCACCCCATGTTACAAGACAACGGTTGAAGTTGACTCAGTACTTTTTTTTTCACATGTTAAATACTATCTAATTAAAAATTAAGGTAATAGTTGCTTTCTTTAACTTTTTAAAAAAATAAAGAGCAAGTATTTAGGATCTAAGTTAAAAATTTAATTTTGATCATAAAAATTAAGGTAATAGTTACTTTCTTTAACTTTTTAAAGATCTAAGTTAAAAATTTATTTTTGATCATATTAGTATTTGAACTGTCTTAGAAATCGGATTTGCTCCAAATGATGCTCCTTCGCATTGTCCTCCCGAGAGGGGGGGGGGTAATTGCACACACTTCGACCCCCAAGTCAGCTAAGAGGAAAGGTGGTAGGCAGTAATAAATGCGTACATGTTGCATTGATTTAAGAGCGTAGTTTTATAAGGGATTCTACCAAATGAAGTGGCTTGTTCCTCTTATAGCTAGGAGCGAAGGCCGAGGTTGAACTCTGACTAGCTGATGGGAAGCAAATCGATCTCCATCGTAGATCTTATTAAGTGAAGGGTGGATCCTTTATGCGGTGGATGTGGGGCGTGAAAGCTGACCCAAGTACAGATTGAGTTCAACCTAGTCTGAAACAGTTTCCCCTCTAGTCGATGTTGCTTTTGGAAGGGTGATCTCGGCTTG
Source organism: Astragalus glycyphyllos (assembly GCA_963573325.1). Classification (NCBI taxonomy): domain Eukaryota; kingdom Viridiplantae; phylum Streptophyta; class Magnoliopsida; order Fabales; family Fabaceae; genus Astragalus; species Astragalus glycyphyllos. The sequence goes on along the minus strand of OY754314.1, from coordinate 10,504,112 downwards.
AGTAGTGATCGTTCTTCATTTTGTGAGTTCAGCCCATTAGATTTGCCCCCAGTCTTTCCAGGGCGGTTGATCGGCGGGCTGATGCATTCATTTCATTAGCCCGACGTGAGTCGATGACTGATAAAGAGATTTATCACCAGCTTCTGGAAGTACTTATCTACAAAATGTGTGTCGGGGGGGGGGGGGGGGGGGGGGGGGGGTGTTAGGTCGGTTGGTGGCACTATGTGGACATTGGCATGGAACTAACACTTGTCACATTTTTCACGAATTTCCTTGTGTCTTCGGTCATGGTAGGCCAATAGTAGCCTGCTATGAGGGCTTTATTAGTGAGAGCCCTACTACCGAGATGTTGAGAGCCCACTAGAACTTGTGAAGAATTCTTTTGTGAATGAGTGAAGTTGATTATCATTTGAAATCCTCTTCCTTTCACTTTAGCTATCATAGGGTGGATTGTTTAATTTGATGCTTTGAAATCTTGGTAGTTGAACATGCTTGCTTGTGCATGACCATTAAATATGTCCATTTAGTTTTTGAAGTTCAATGTGTGAAATCTGATGATATGATGTTGTTTGTTGCTAAAATATGATGTTGTAGTGTTTCTTAACCACACATAATATTTTACACAATATCCTATGACTAATTTTAGTAGTACATGAGTGAAGGAGTTAATTCATTCTTCTCCCTAGAAGTAGTCCTCAATTATTAGTTGGATGTTATATATGTCTATTTATGTACATTTTAATTATTTGTTGTGTATAATAGTTTTTAAATAGGCTTTGTGTTATACATTTGTAATCAAAATATAATATCATATTTATCCTCTAAAACATTGTATATCATATTTATTAGGCTAAGATGCGATGAAAATTTGTGACGGATTCCTAACGAATTTGAAAATTCTAGAACACTATGAATGTCTTCAAAAACACCAAGTATACTTCAATTTCTTGTTTCTAGAATAACTCATTCAATATGTAACAAAAATTGAATGAAACTAGACTCTAACTTGAATGAAGTTTCCAAAGGAGTTCAATGGAACCAAAATTAAGCTCAGAAAAATGCTGATGCGCAAAATCACTTATGGAACCAAAAGCTTGAACTCAAAGTTCAAGAAATCGTCAATCTCAACAATGGTAATTTTGTTATAGAGCACCAAATTGAACAATTTTCAACAAAGAATGATAATACGACAAGCATTTTGTTCAAAAAAAACGCCTAAAAGAGAACATATCACAAGTGACAGAGCGGAGTAGATTGCTCCATGTGCACTTAAGGAGAGAATCTAAAAGTATGAATTGATATTCTTAAGTGATGCTTCAGAGGAGAAAACTACACTCATTTTCCCTTGGTTATGGTTTTCTCCAGTTGGATTTTCCTAGCAAGGTTTTTAACGAGACAGTTCCCATAGATCAAAGATATTGTACTCGTTTTTCACCTCTAGGATTTTTTCTCAGTGGGTTTTTTTAGTATGGTATTAGGCATATCCTCGATGGGCATCCAAGTGGGAGTGTTATGAATATTAAGATTAAATTTGATGGATGTCCATATGCTTAATCTTCCATTTTCCACCAACTCCCATTATCGAGTGGATTATTAGTGGCCTTTAACTTTGATGATTCACTTACCTTTAGTGTCCTATAAATGAGGCTCAGATTGTAGTGTAAGGGTGCTTGATTTGCTAAAAAACAGGGGATTGGACTGGACAACTCCAGTTGTACCCTGTTTGATGTGAAAAACAGCTCATGGTACTCGACAGGAGTGGGGGCAAGAGAATGGACAAAACTCCAAATTCCTGTCCCTCACAAAACCACAGTACAACATTCTGTCCTAAAGTACAATTTTCTGTCCACCCCAAAAAATTACAAAAATACTCTTTTTATTTCATGTGAATAATTTTTTCTCTCCTATCTCTCTTCTCTATATTCTCTCTCTCTCTCTCTCTCTCATTTTCTTCTCTCTTCTTCATCTCTATTCTTTTTGGTAAATCAAAGTATCCCCTGTGCGCGCAATTGTAGATACTAATCCCCCAAGGTACTGAGATCCATTTAAAGGGTTAACCTCTCTTACCAGATATTTTTCCATACGCACCGATCAGAGATCGAACCGTTGACCAAATAGTTAAGGAGCCCAAGTATCTACCACTTGTGCTATACCATGTTGGTTTTAATGTAGTTTTATCAGACCCGAACCGGACTGGCTGGTCGAACCGGTCCGATCGGGACCTGGTGGCCTTCTCGAAAGAAGAAGAGAGAAGAAGAAGGCCACATCAGAATGCAGTGTTATTGACAAGTAAAAATTTATTAATAAAGTTAACTAGTCAAAGTATTATTAGAAAATGTGACAGTGAAAAATATTAAAAGAAAACAGTATAAAAATAATTAAAAATATAATAGGTTAAATTATAATTAAAGTCAAGAAAAGCTAAAAAAAGCGAAAACAATTTTAAGAAAGAAAACAAAAATAAAATATGTGATAGGTGATTTGACATCCTAATCTTTAAAAGTAATGACGTGATATGTTTCAGTTTGTTATTCCGTTAGCCACGTCAGTACTAACTTTATGGTAGAGAACAAAAATTGAAAGAAAACTATACATATAAGGACCAAAAATTAAATAAAAATTTATTGGAGACTAAAAATGAAACCTACATTTTATATGAAATAAAATAAAATCACATTTAATTAACCCTTATATGTAAAATGCCGATATATTATTATAAGAATTTATTTGTATGTACTGTCACCGTAAATCTTTAATTAACTCAAAACTCTTGCAGAAGCCAAAACTCTCTCTAATGTTATAGAATCAAGTTCAGAAATAGTGACACAAACTAATTTTGAAGATAACAAATAATATAAGAAGAACGATTTTACCTTAATATTTTGTTAAATGTACAGAACATACATATGTCTATCTGCTCGGTACCGGAGTACGGGTTGATGATCTGAGTTGGGATGCTCCGCGAGGATGGAAGATTGGCCCCGGACGGATGGATGTGGACCTCAGATTGGCCGAGGTGGTCTTCTCCCGCGCCTCGGGTGGGGTACCTGCAAATACTCCGATGCCTAAGTCAACAAGGGAAGAGAAGAGGTATTTGGAGGGAGAAATGAGTGCATACCTGGAAATGGTGGGTTGATGGCTTATTTATAGACCACAGCACCGTACCCACACCGTTGGATTGGGTGGACAAGTCCTGGCCGTTGGATATGGGTTAGGAGCGGATACGGGTATGGCGGAGTGCGGTAATGGGCCAGGCCCAAGTTCCTTGAAGGGTTGGCCCAGTCCGGAACAGTGGCCCCGCAAGTCGAGGTCGGAGAGGGAGTGAGTACGGCCTCGGCTTGATATGAGATCCTTCAAGTGCATAGTCATGATTGCAGTGCCACGTGCTCTCTGTTGAGTGGGGGTGCAGCAGGTGACGTTTGGGGAATTTGAGGCAGGAGTCATAATTATGGTTCAGTTTCCCATGTCAAAATTTGAAGAGGTGCATCGATTGGACGTGCCGGTTCGTTTCTCAAGCCCCCGTAGTATTTAAGCTCAGCGGGAGCTCTTCATTCTTTGCTTGTTATTTTGAATGAGTTGAGATTTCTCTTCCCGCGAGGTCAATCTTGTCCACTTTCTGGCAGCCGTTCCGATCTGAAAACTCACCACTGAGATCAAAATCCTTCCCGATGTCAAGTGTTGAAATGTCAAGCTCATCTGCGGAAGATCAAAGAGTTTCTAATGCACTCGGTGCCGACGTTGAGAAGTATCAGTTCAACCCGGCTTTGTATAACTGGGTCTCTTCCAAGGTGGTGGATGCCACGTCCAAGTTGAACGGCGACGCCTTGGCCGAGTTTGAGAAGTACATTGTTGCGCCCGATGAGCAAAAGTGGAGGTTGGAAAGCGCGGGGCAACTGCTGGCTTGCACCAAACTGCCCAAGAAGGAGGTCGGATACTTCTTCTACTGGATGAGCCTAGATATTATGGGAATTCGGGTTCCCCTGTCCGAGTTCCAGCAAGGCGTGCTGGACCATCTACTGGTGGCTCCATCTCAACTGGCCCCAATGCTTGGGGGTACGTCAAGTCGTTCGAAGATGTGATGGCATACATGGGGCGGACTCCGTCGGTCCGGGTTTTCTTTGCTGTCTTCGATGTCTTCCGTCAATCTGACAAAGACGAGCCTACCCGACACGGTCACGTTTGCCTTCGAGGGGTTCGATATCGGGCTTATTTTAACCCGGTGAACGATTCTAACAAAGGATTTAAGAAGCGCTTCTTTTATGTCCGTGCCGTGAACAAGAAACCAAAACAGGCCATTGCTGACTATAAGGGATCCGAGCTAGTGAGGACCCATTTTTCCATGTCCTGGGACGGAAATCATTATGATCACAATAACAATGCCTTTTCGGTGGACCCGAAGTCCTTGTGGGGCGAGGAAGTTGATAGCTACAAGGACCTCGAGGAGTGGGGTGGCAGACTCCTGAAGGCCAGCCTGCGGTTCTCGTGCGCTGACATTATCAAAGCTGGGACCTAGTCCGCAACCAGTCTGAAGTCGACGTTAGGCAAACTGAACTTCCCAAAGCTGCTTTCCAATTTATTTATCTTGGTGACTTGGCCGATTTTGTTTTCTTTTCTCCGCAGATGCATTGGCTGCTTGCCCCGCGCCCGATCCCAATGCCGGGATCCATCTCAAACAATGCTTCTCAAGACGGAGGACGGGCGCAAGTGCTTCGAGACGGAAACAGGCTGTTTCAAGCACTGAGCCCCCCTGAAAATATCAAGAACCCTTGCTGTTGAAGAATTTGTTTTACTCGCTGAGCTAGAAGCCGAGATCCCTTCTGCGGCCGACCTAGAGGCTTGTGTCAGGGTAGCTGAGACAGCCCTTAGGTTGTTCTAGGAGCTCGAAGATCTGAAGTCGGATCTGGAAGTCTTGCAGCTCTCGAAGAGGTTGGAGAGGACCGAGGCCATCAACTACGAGTTGGAGGGGGATCTCCAAGACAGAGCCGACAAGTTGGAGTATTGCTGGGATGTGAGGATTCCAGAGCTCATAGAGGAGAATCGCGTCCTCCGGGGTACTATCAGCTCTCTGGCCTCGGCTGAGGAGCAAATTGCCGATCTTGAGACTCAACTACTGTTGGGTAAGACGAAGCAGAAGCGGGGGAGATCCAGAAGCAGCTTGCTGAGGCTAATGCAGAGGAGGTCTGAGTTCAGGCTGAGGCTGCTGCTCTTCGGGCCGAGGTTGAGAAACTCAAAGGCGAGTGCAACGCTGCCGAGGCCAGGGTGGAGAGTTCGGCCGCACTCGGTTTCAATCGATGTAAAAGCCTTTTGGCCGTGGTTTGTCCTGACTTGCCACTGGACCTGTTGGATCCTCAGCATGAAGTTTTTGAAGGGAATCTGGTTAAGCCCGTGCCCGGTGCTTCTTTGGATCAGGCTGTATTGCTCTACATCGGCTCTGAGGCGGAGGTTTCTGAATAAAGACCGTTCCTTCTAGCATTTTGTATTTTTGTAAATATTGGCCCGTGACCCCACTCTTGTAGCATTTTGCAATACTAATGAAAGTTTATTTTGTTTTAAACCGTGTCGTCATTTATATATTTTTTTGTTTGCAAGTGATTTTGATGGTGAGGTGAGAGTGGCCAAGGCCGAGGCCGAGTTTAAGATTACCTGAGTGTCTTTCCTTGAACTGTCGCGAGTTCTTCTTGATGGTCCCTGATGGAGCGCGTGGCCCAGAGATTAGGGAGGTCTTTGTCCCCTGATGGAGCGTGGAGCTCGGAGATCAGGGGAGTCTTTATCCCCTGATGGAGCGCCGAGCTCGGAGATCAGGGGAGTCTTTCGCCTCTGATGGAGCGCGGAGCTTGGAGATCAGAGGTCCCTTCGGCCTCTGATGGAGTGCGGAGCTCGAGGATCAGAGGGAAGGTCTTTGTTCGAAGCCGCTTGGGGACTTCTTCCTTCGGCCTCTGATGGAGCATTGTGCTACCACTGTGGTCGTCAATGTTCGGTACCGGAGTACGGGTTGATGATCCGAGTTGAGATGCTCTGCGAGGATGGAAGATTGGCACCGGACGGATGGATGTGGACCTCGGATTGGCCGAGGTGGTCTTCTACCGCGCCTCGGGTGGGGTACCTGCAAACACTCTGATGCCTAAGTCAGCAAGGGAAGAGAAGAGGTATTTGGAGGGAGAAATGAGTGCATACCTGGAAATGGTGGGTTGATCGCTTATTTATAGACCACGACACCGTACCCACACCGTTGGATTGAGTGGACAAGTCCTGGCCGTTGGATACGGGTTAGGAGCGGATACGGGTATGGCGGAGTGCGGTAATGGGCTAGGCCCAAGTTCCTTGAAGGGTTGGCCCAGTCCGGAACACTATCTTAAATAGAAGCAGATGAACATACTTTAGAAGTAGAATGACCTTCTAATGATGTCATCTTCAGTTAACCATTATCTAGTCTCAACAAGATAGTACTAGAACCTAACTGCACATCTCGTTGCTTTTGAGTCCAGTTTTATCTAAGAGTTTTTGTCCCTCGTTCCTGCATATAGAAGAAGCTCGCATCTGGTCTAGCTAGCTCTTTGTCTGATCTTTTTTTTTTAATTGGGGAAGGGGGATATTCTTATTAATCAAATAGTACTAATAGCAATTTACAACTGTCTCCGATGGGATTGAACTTAGCACCTTGAGGATACAAGGCTAAGCTCTTACTATTGAGCTAGCACCTCAAGTGTTGTCTGATCTTAAGAGCATCTGGTTCTAAAAAGTTTGTTTAATAGAAGCGTTCGTCTAAAAGAAGAAGCTCGCTTCTATCTGAAGAAGAAGCATCTGGTTGATTGGGTCTGGTCCAAGTATGATGGCTCTGGTGGTATAGCTTCTGGTCGTCATTTTAATGGCATTTGTTAATGCTCATTAAATAACCAGATTTTATGGTATGATGAACTAAATTGAATGAAGAATGAAAATTTTAAAGGAATAGCGCCAAAACTAGTTTTAGATAACCTCGTAGAGGATATTTGCAAAGGACTTTCATACATAGTACAATGTCAACACTACACCACTACTATTATGGTACTAGTAAAACAAGCTGTGCAAACAACGTTCAACGTGTACTTAATGTTTTTGTCCTAAATAAAAAAATCATAATGTTTGGTCACAACAGATACTTTCTACTTACTGAAGTGTACTTGACGATCAAATTTCCTTCCCTTTTTTTTGGTTCGGACTATTGCTAGCTACCTATGGAGTGTCCTAACGCTTTCAACGAAAGACTAATCTCCGCTCGTATTTACGATCAAATTTCACACTGGCCAACACCAAAATTCCTTCTCTAGGTATACATAAGCAAAGCTCACACTCTTCAGAATAAGAATAGCAATTATATCAAAGTGAATATTATCAAGTTCTATGAAAATTATCTGGTCAAAAATATATCAAACACAGAATAATTTGAGGATGACTGTTATTTTTACACCTATTTTGCAGAAAATTGGTATAAAACTTTGGTCACTAAAATAAAATTAAATGACGCATAAATTTCAGAAATGTGACGTGTATATTTTAATTATATCGATTTTCACTCATATAAGTGTAAAATCTTTAATTCTTTTCTAGTTTCCCCACTAGTACACTATCTTTTCAGTATTATCAACATTTTTTTTTTGAGATTCAACAGTTTTTAATTAGCCTACATTAACGATCTCCATCTAGTAATAGGTCACTTGGGCTTTTATTTGAAAGAAAAAGAAGTTTGATGATCTCCAGGAATGTTAAAATATTAAAAAACCTTTCTACAAAAAATATATATACACAAGAAAAGAAGATCATATATGATAATATATCAGATGTGAAGTGAAAGCAAGTGTGTTCCAGACCTTCAAGATTCTTCTTAAAGGATTCTAATTCTATTTTACTTATTATTAAATTAATATTTATAAAATTTATGCATTTTTCCTTATTTTTTGTCAATTGCACAATTATTACAGGTATATAATTATATTCGTCAGAGTAAACTATATAGGTTAATAAATACGAAGATATGCAACCAGAGGTACTTTAATCTGCATGACATCACAGGTGAAGTATTAAGTAATCCTCCGGAGTTGAAGGACAATATAAAATGCAGATACAACAAAATATATTAGACGATTCCTTCAACAGAACCATAACTTGTACCACAAGGAAATCCACCCCTTTAAGCAGTTATATCTAACTAACTACTATGTTCAATTATGGATATTAAATTATTTGAATGTTACGTCATAAGGCTAAAATACGCATCAATTTTTAATACTATCTCTTGTAAAATCACTGTTTATGAATTGATTTGAAAACCTTGTCCACATGTTCTGTATAAGCTTTGCCCTTTCTTTTCTCAAAGGTAATTAAATGTTTTCTTTTCTGATTACATGCAGAAAAGTCAAAGAAAAAGAAAACAGGTACCTATACTAACTAGGTCTTATGGTTTTATTTCTCCTTTACTAACTAGGTTTTATGGTTTTATTAGTTGCCCATTTCTCCAGGTACCCATTCTCTCATTCACTATTATTGCGATTTAGTTTTTTATCTTCAGTTTTTCAGCATGGTTCGGTACTATGGTACTGAACCGTTTAAATTTTTTTGAAAAACAAGGGTTGAAACTATAGTACCTTACAGGTTCGATTCTACAGTATCGTACCTTATTTTTAAAAATTTTTGAAAACAAGGTCCAGTACTATGGCGTCTACTAATGTAATTTTTCTATTTTGGAAAGTTCAACATAACTGTTAATTTGTTGGTTTTAACCTAGTTTTTTTTAGCTCCTTTAGATATGACAAAGACCAGAGGTGAAGATAGTGGTGCCCAAACAAGTATAGAAGATACGTCCGAGCAGCATGCTCCCATCGCTCATCCTAGATGGCTGAAGGGTATACCACACCTCGCAGCCAGCTGAGTTGCATGTAAAACCCTTTGGCTGCAATCTGCTGATGTGCATCCTAGGGTCCACTCCTAAATACTCAACCAATAGATCCTCTACTTGAAGCTTAGTATAGTTCAATATGCCGTAGACGTTATCAAGTGTGGCAGTAATCAAGTGTGTTGGTCGTCTCACCAACCGGAAGGTAGAAGCTGGAGGTGTCTGGCTGCCAACGCTCAAGAAAGGCATTGATACGCCCCGTAAGCACCTCAATGAACCCTATGTCCCTAAGAGGATAGAGTCCAGATGTCTCCACATAGCGTAGAATATCTGGGGGGGGGATGTGCAACTGCTAGGTACTCTGTCCGTGTGAAATAATTTTGAGTGGCTTACGGTCCTGCATTAGTCATGATCTCCGCTAGCCAAACATTCAAAAAGACATTACAATTATAATAAATATTAAAATACTTATGGGCAATAATTTACCGTCTCATCCCATAGTTTTTTTGCTACGTGTGTGTCATAGCAAGTCAAGACAGACCCGTCCTCCGGACCGCCCAGGTATGGGTATGTAGATGCTGATGTGGAGTGGTCATCGGTAGGATAGTTAGCAAGAGGGCCTGATGTTGATCACCAGCAGCAAGGTCAGAAGCACAAACATCAGTATCATCAACATTGTGTGTTGGGTACTTGGGTCCACATGTGGCTGGTTCCAGCGCGTCCATCTGTATTTCTTTTGCAAACAGAAGCCGTAGGCCTTGGCCCCCGACAGAGCTCGGGTTGGGACTGTGTTAGTGAATGACCACATCTGGTCTTCGCCATACCTAAAGGAGCTAAAAAACCGTCTTAAAACCAACAAATTAATAATACAACAACAGTCACAGTAGTTTTTATTTTATGATTTCTACTTTGTATGGATTATGTGTAACTCATTAATATATTGGAATTGTATTCAGTCTCTTTTTAGTTCAGGCTGGGACTCGTCTATTTCTAGTTAATTAATATATCAGTCTCTTTTTATTTTATATTGGAATTGTATTCATCAAGTGCGTAATCCATAATCATAGATCACAGAACAAGCATAACAAACTTCAAAATTAACAAGTAGCCGATTATATATAAAGAAAATTCTTTCAAGGAAGCTGTTGAAAAAAGGAAAATTATCTCATCTGGAGTCCGTATAGTGTTGACATACAACTCCAACAGACCGACTCTTGAAAATTGTGAATGTGTTTTTATCATGATGCATATGTCGTCGTCGGTCCGAATATCCATCGCTGAATAGCGAATTATGCCGTCATCTCCAAAGCTGGGCTTACGGTAAACAATACTAGTTACCTGTCTAGGAAAACACCCGTCTCGAATATTTCTCTCTGCCTTTTCCTTGAACCCGGAGAATGTGATGTCCTTCTTGATCCTATAGAAGACATGATTGGGAAATTGAAACCAAACACCATTTTCCTTTGTGGTGGTACTCCCATGATGATGGAGGACAGTCAAGAAGGCGTCCATTAAGAACTGGACTGATGTCAACTCCATTTCAGAGGGGGCGTTTGTGAATAAGCAAGGATGTTGGTGTGAAAGAAATGGGATAACTTTGAGACCCTATTTACAGCTGATGTCGTCGAAAGTGAGTCGTTGATTATAATTTTTGATGATAAATTTACACCGTTGAGCCATGTTTTCCACAGAAAATATCATCCACTCCTTTTTCTAACACATTTGACTAATTATAAGCCATTGATCAAAATTATCCGTGGAATCAGAGCCGTTGAAACATACAAAATATCAGTTAAAAATTCTACACTGTGATACCGTACCAATTCGACATCATAGTGTCGTGCTTATGCATTTCCCCCATAGCATGGTTTTTAACAATTACGACACTATGATGTCTAACCATTATGGTATCATAGTGTCGTACCTGTTAAAAATCATGCAATATATGGGGAGTGTTTGACAAGACACAAGCCACAACACTATATTACCGTACCTAGTTTGGTATCATAGTGTTGTGCCCGTCAAATCCTAGAAAAAGCGGCGCGCATGAAAGGTTTTCATTCATTAACGGTATTTTGGTCATTTCGTGGGGTCAAAGAGGTGTTTATTGAGTAGCTAGAGAAGTGTAATAAGTATGGGGAAAAAGAGTTTCATTGATATAAAGCCCAAGATACATGGGAAAGACCCACATAAGCTAGGGAAGAATTAAAGTGTAGGGTTTGGGGATTTTCTTCTTTTGTGGGTCTTTCCCTAGCTTATGAAGTCCTATCATAGATTTTATTGTATGAGTTTTGGGGTCTTAGTTTTGGTATCCAACATGCTAAATCTATCTCTATCTCTCATGTTATATTTGAGAGTGAGACTAATTCTCAAATTTTGGTTAGCATGATTCATTCTAAAAATGCTAAGACTGAATATCTCCACCATCTTTCAAGTGAGATATTTCACAGCATATCAATTCCCACATTAGAAGGTTTCAGTGGTCCACATTTACAGACAAGCGAATAAGTGTGTTTTTCCTTATCTTTCATTGTTTCTTTGATGCTATAAAAACCGTAGGCTTCTCCCCACCTGTAATGCTGTGAAATATCTAGCTAGAAAAGGAGAGAATTCAAATCAAAACGTTGATAAAAAAGCAAAATTAACCTAGCTAGTACGATATCCTCTGGTCCTGTTCCTATCTCTGCGATTCCCTCTTGAGACAAAAAGGGAATAAAAAACTTCAAGTGAACAATTGAAGGCAAAATACTTGTTTTGATCCAACTACAAAAATTTTAAAACAAGAAAGAAACACAATAAAACATTAATAATAAATAAAGTACATAAAAACGACGAAAGGATGAAGGGAGACACAAGCTGGCCCGAGGACAAGCTTTGCTATCTATTGCTGGAGTTTGCTTAGTAAGGAGAAAACCTGTTCATTTCATTCCATTGTTTCTTTTAGGGGACCTTTATTTTGTTGCTCTTTTATATGAAAGAGGCCTTGTCGGCAACAGAAAGCTTAAAATATTCGATTCCCATTCGTTAGCAAGCTTTAATAGCCAACGGGAGTTGACGGTTGACACCAATGTTGAGACACGGTTCCTATTAGTCAAAGAGCTAACAACATTTAATAGTGTTCCTGTGGCATCCACATGCTTGAGTTGGTTATGACATGGCATTAGTGAGGCTGAGGTGGCAAGTCAACATGCCATTTAGTCATGTGGTCAACATGGTGGAAAAAGTCAAAACAAAGAGAAAGAATTAGTTTAGTTAGTTCTTGTTCGGTTGTAATGTTGTTGTAACCGAAAAGAGCTTCATAGCTCTCTCTCTCTCTAGCTAATTCTAAAACTTCATGTATATAGTTGATTGTCTCTCACTGAGATCAATCAAGTGTTTTCTTTCTCATTGTAAAGTTCTGAGTAGAGTGGAGTGAAACACAAGGGAACTGTGGGACTTGGGAAGTGAGGGGGAAAACAGTTTTGAGATTCTTCACCTTGTACATTGATTCTTTCATTCAATACAGTGGATTCAAGCAATTGCTTGATCCCCCTGATGTAAGTGCCAAATTGGTACTGAACTGGGTTAACAAATCGTGTGTTCTTGCATTTACATTCATCAATTTGTTATCAATTTCGTTATCGCAAATTTAGGGTTTCAAATTGGGAATTCTTCAATTAGTGTTAATTGCATCTTTGTTGTTGCTAATTATGCAACAACTGGTATCAAGAGCATCGTTGCGACGGGTTTGGATCAATGGAGATGTCGAAATTCAACATAGAACGTTTTAATGACAGGAACGATTTTGGGCTCTGGCGAATGAAGATGAGGGCGATTCTCGTTCAACAAAGTCTTGAAGACGCACTTGAGGGGGAAAGCAAGTTACCAGAAACCCTAAATTTATACATGGGAGACAAAGTGCTTCGCGAAATCTCAAAGGAGAAAACTGCCGCTGCGATTTGGCTAAGGTTAGAAAGTTTATACATGACAAAAACCCTAGCAAATAGGCTCTATCTTAAACAAAAGCTGTATACCTTCAAGATGAATTCTACTACATCAATTAGTGATCACATAGATGAATTCAATAGGTTAATTCTTGACCTTGAAAATATAGACATTAAGATAGATGATGAAGATCAAGCATTACTCTTGATTAGATCATTATCTAGCTCTTATGATATATTAGCTGACACACTCATCTATGGAAGAGAATCTTTGAGTTTGGAGGAAGTACAGAGTGCCTTGTTGTCCAAAGAATTGTCCAATAAAGGAAATCAAAAGGAAACAGATCAAGGTGACAGTTTGTTTGTTAGGGGTAGGTCTGAAAAGTAAGAAAATGGTAAAAGAAGGGGTAAATCCATGTCTAAATCAAAGCCAAAGCACAATAGATGCTACTTATGTGACAAAGCAGGACATTTTAAAAGAAATTGCCCTGAAAAGAACAATAAAAAGAAGAATCAATACAAGGAAGAAACAAGTAGTGCATCTGTGGCATCAGATGGCTATGGAAGTTGTGAACTGCTATTTGCAGCTAATGCAAGTGACTGTGAAGAAATGGCTGAGACCAGTAACAATGAAGGTATGGATATAGCCAGTGACACAGGTGAAGAAATATTGGGCACCACTGAAGATGACAGGGGAGAGGCTTTAGTTCTTGAAGAAGAAGACAGAATTGAGAGAATTGAGTCTAACTCAACAGCCACTACTGCAGGGGATGATGACTGGGTATTAGACTTAGGCTGCTCATACCACATGTACCCAAGGAGAGAATGGTTTGTTGAATACAATTCATACAAAGGAGGTCAAGTTATAATGGGAAATAACAAAGCTTGCAAGGTTATAGCCATTGGCACTGTGAGATTGATCCTAGCAGATGGCACAGTAAAAATGCTGACAAATGTGAGGCATGTCCCTGACCTCAAGAGATCTCTCATATCTCTTGGGAATTAGGAAGCTGCTGGGTACAGTTTCAGAGGAGAAGAAGGAATCCTGAAGGTTATGAAGGGTTCAAGAGTGGTCTTAAAGGGAGCTAGAAGAAGGAACAACCTGTATGTACTCATGGGAAACACAATGAGTGGTGAAGCTCAAGTAGCTAGCACTAGTAATGATCAAACACTCATATGGCACCAGAGACTTGGTAATATGAGTGAAAGAGGTCTGAAAGAGCTAGACAAGCAAGGACTATTGTGTGGTGACAAGGTCTCAAAGCTTGAGTTCTGTGAGCATTGTGTGTTTGGGAAGCAAACAAGGGTCAAATTCTCTGTTGGTGTCCACAAGACCACTGAAAGGCTAGGCTACATTCACTCTGACTTGTGGGGGTCTTCTCAGATACCCACTCATGGAGGAAAAAAGTACTTTATCACTTTCACTGATGATTTTAGTAGGAAAGTCTAGATTTACTTACTAAAAATTAAAGATGAAGTATTTAGAACCTTTGTAGAATGGAAAAATAAAGTAGAAAACCAATGTGGATTAAAAGTTAAAGCACTTAGGACAAGTAATCGCTTAGAATTTTGTAATGAGGAGTTCAACAATTTTTGTAAAGAACATGGGATTTATAGGAATCTTACTGTTAGAGGAACTCCTCAACAAAATGGCTTGCCTGAAAGGTTGAACAAGACTTTATTGGAGAAAGTAAGATGTATGCTATCATGTGCTAAGCTCCCAAAGACCTTTTGGGCAGAAGCAGTGCATACAACTTGCTATCTTGTCAATAGAAGCCCATCAACAACTTTAAATTTTAAGACTGCACAAGAAATATGGACTGGCACTGCTCTTGATCTTAAGAATTTAAATTTTTTTGGTTGTCCTACTTATTTTCATGTAAATGAGGGGAAATTGGAACCAAGATCAAATAAGGGGCTGTTCATGGGGTATCTAGATGGAGTAAAAGGGTACAGGATCTGGGTAAAAGAGGACAGGAAATGTATCATCAGCAGGGATGTGGTGTTCAAGGAATCTGAGATGACAAATGAAAAAGGTTGCTGTGAAACTCTTGATAAAGAAGAACAGCGTAAGGAGTTCCAAGTTGAGGTGGAGGTAGCAAACAAACAAGCTGATCAAGTTGAAACAAATGATCATTACAGCAATCATGAAGAGTCAAGTGACAGTGACTCTATGGTGAGGCAGTGGAACCTGAGGATAACTACCTTCTCTGCAGAGACAGAGTCAGAAGAACTACTAAACCACCATAAAGGTTTGATTATGAGGCTGCCATTGAATTTGCACTTAACACTGCAGAAGATATCATAAATGATGAGCCTACAAGCTACAATGAGGCTATAAACAACAAGCAACATGCTGAATGGCAGCATGCAATGATGGAAGAGATGACAGCTCTTCAAAAGAATCAAACATGGAAACTTGTTAAGAAACCTACTGGAGCTAAACTGGTTGGATGCAAATGGATCTATAAAAGGAAGGAGGGAAACTCTGAAAAGGACCCACCAAGATATAAGGCTCGACTAGTTTCAAAGGGCTACACACAAATGGAAGGGATAGACTATAATGAAATTTTCCCCCCAGTGGTTAAACACACCTCAATCATCCATTGTTGCTCAATTTGATCTTTACCTTGAGCAAATGGATGTCAAGACATCATTCCTTCATGGTGTGCTAGAAGAGAAGATACATATGGCTCAACCAAAAGAGTTTGTTGAAAAGGGAAATGAGAACCTGGTCTGCCTGTTGCAAAGATCTTTATATGGCCTAAAGCAGTCCCCTAGGCAGTGGTACAAGAGGTTTGACAACTATATGCTGAATATCAAATTCAAAAGGTGCATTAGTGATAGTTGTGTATATTACAAGCAAACAGATGGAAACAATTACATCTATCTGATGCTGTATGTGGATGACATGCTCATTGCATGCAAAGACATGAATGAGATAAACAACCTCAAGAAGTTACTAATGAAAGAATTTGAAATGAAAGACATGGGTCAAGCAAATAAAATTCTGGGTATGGAGATTAGAAGAAAGTCTGATGGTAAAGGTATCACAGTGACTCAGGAAGGATACTCTATGAAGGAGGTAAGTAGGTTCAATATGAACAATGCCAAGTCTACAAATATTCCCATTGGCACTCAATTCAAGCTGTCACAAGAGGATTGTCCTCAAACTGAGCAAGAGGAAACTCAAATGAACAAAATACCCTATGCTAGTGGTGTAGGTAGCCTGATGTATGCAATGGTATGCACCAGGCCTGACTTATCCTATGCTATGAGTTTGGTAAGCAGATATATGACAAATCCAGGTTTGCAACATTGGTTGGCTGTCAAACACATATTGAGATACTTGAAGGGAAGTATAAAATTAGGATTGAACTACACAAAGGAAGATAACAATTCAGGTGGAGTTGTTGGATTTGTGGACTCAGACTTTCCTGGTGATAGGGATAAGAGAAGGTCATTAATAAGGTATGTATTTACTCTGTTTGGTAATACTGTGAGTTGGAAAGCCTCTCTACAGCATGTGGTGGCTCTCTCCACCACTGAGGCTGAATATATTGAAGTTACAAAAGCTGTGAAAGAAGCTCCGTGGTTGAAAGGTTTGGTTACTGAACTTGGTGTAGAACAAAACCATGTCAAGGTCATTATGATAACCAAAGTGCCATACACTTGTGTAAAAACTAGTCCTTTCATGAAAGGACCAAGCACATAGACACAAGGTTATATTGGATCAAGGATATTATTGCCAAAGGCACTGTGCAGATACTCAAGGTGCACACTACCAATAATCCAGCTGACTTTATCACTAAAGTGGTACCTCTAACCAAATTCAAGCACTGCTTGAATTTATTGAATGTTGATAAAGGTTAAAGACTATATCTGGATTCTGTTTTTGCTTGGATTCTCTGTATTGTCTGTTTTGCCGGTGTGTATGCCAAGGTGGAGATTGTTGTTGTGGCATCCACATGCTTGAGTTGGTTATGACATGGCATTAGTGAGGCTGAGGTGGCAAGTCAACATGCCATTTAGTCATGTGGTCAACATGGTGGAGAAAGTCAAAACAAAGAGAAAGAATTAGTTTAGTTAGTTCTTGTTCGGTTGTAATGTTGTTGAAACTGAAAAGAGCTTCGTAGATCTCTCTCTCTAGCTAATTCTAAAACTTCATGTATATAGTTGATTGTCTCTCACTGAGATCAATCAAGTGTTTTCTTTCTCATTGTAAAGTTCTGGGTAGAGTGGAGTGAAACACAAGGGAACCGTGAGACTTGGGAAGTGAGGGGGAAAACAATTTTGAGATTCTTCACCATGTACATTGATTCTTTCATTCAATACAGTGGATTCAAGCAATTGCTTGATCCCCCAGATGTAAGTGCCAAATTGGTACTGAACTGGGTTAACAAATCGTGTGTTCTTGCATTTACATTCATCAATTTGTTATCAATTTCGTTATCGCAAATTTAGGGTTTCAAATTGGGAATTCTTCAATTAGTGTTAATTGCATCTTCGTTGTTGCCAATTACGCAACAACTAGGTATCTCTATAAGGGAGAATGAAAATTGGGTATCCATAGCAGAGGAACTCTTAAATAGAAAAGACTCTCTTCTCTGACGTGTTGGTCCACCGCCTTACTTTTTTTTTGATAGGCAATGTCATAGCAGTTAGTTATTAGTTAGGGGGTGGAAGAAATGTTAACTTGAACCCTGAACCTCCTTCTTGCAACTCTTTCATGTTCCTTAACTCGCCAACTAAGCTACCTTGCGGTTCGAGTGACATTTTTTTATCAAAACCGACCCAAACCAAACCGCGAATATCGCTAGTTGCCACCACCACCCAAGAAAACATGCACCCTTATAAAAGAATGGAAGAACTTTTGAATGTCTCATTCCCGCGCTGTTAAAACTTTTATCAATTGATTTGTTTCCAAAACTTTGAAGTGGTAGCTATAGGTTAATGCTTATGATCTCTTATATACATTTTATTTTGCTCATTTAGTAAGCAATGTGAGACTCTTATAATACTCTCGCATACCTAACTTCTCTCCTTGAGTTGCAGCTCACAGGCACATGTCTGCAACCTGTCATTTTAAGAGTAAGAATTGTTATATTTGATCATACACACCAGCAGGTCGACACTGATATATCATGTCTTTGATTTCTATTTATTGTTATTATTTTCGAATGTATTAAGAGATTAAGAGATTTTGACTATATTTGTTCTGATCAAAAGTCAAAACCTTGAAGTTCTAAGTTACTACTTATTTATTTTGTTTACTATCAGGCTATGAGACTATCGCAACACTTGCTAACTCGATGATAAAAAAGTATAAACAATAAAAAGCATATTCCAATTTTTTCTTATTTATAAAGCGTAGTCTAAAATGTCTCTGAATGTAAATAATTAACAATAATAATGCCAATAGCAGCCTTTGATTTTTACCGTTAATTAATAAAAAAAATTGTAGCCTTCGACCGATACTACTTGCATAATCAGACATGCAGACATGCAGTGTCTCTCTCCGAGTCTCCGTCTTATAATTCCAGCCATCTACCAAATGTGTTGACTTCGAAGTATTAAAATTGTACAAGCAATTACAACTACACATTAAGATAATTATAATCTAACAACCAATTAGTCTTATACAACCAATTATTATTTTTTATTGCATATTACGTAATACATTACAAATAATTGTTGAAAACATAATAAGCGGTGATCTATATCTGCAATTAGGAGTAGTAGCTTGTTTTGGTTTTTGTTCTGATGAAAGCGGAAAATTATGTCATCTCATTATAAATAACATCTGCAATATAATTATACAATATGGATTTAATTTTTATTAAACTATTGAATATTTGTCATATATATGTTAGGGCATTTAAGTAGCTAATAAAGTTAGTTAAAAGGATTAGGAGTTATTTGTGTTTGTTATTTTTCTGTTAAGGCTGTTAAGCCAATTACCATTGTAAACTCTTATAAGACCAATTGGTTAGCATATTGAATACGCAGAGATGATTTTCCCCAAATTCTGAAACTCAACATTTGGCACCAAAGCTCCATTTCTTGGGGCCTGGTGAACAACGATAGAATTGCAAATCTCAAACGACGAAGATGACGAACACGAACGCGAGTGATGGATCCTTCGTGCAACTTTCCATACCGAAATTCGATGGTCATTACAACCATTGGAGCATGCTTATTGAAAATTTTCTATGATCGAAAGAATATTGGTATCTGATTGAAGAAGGGATTGAACAACCAGCACATGGAGTGGTGCTAACCGAGGCGCAGCAGAAACAATTAGACGAATCGAAGCTGAAAGATTTGAAAGCAAAGAATTACTTGTTCCAAGCAATTGACAGGGCAACGCTGGAAACGATCCTAAAGAAAGACACATCGAAGGATATATGGGAATCTTTGAAGGCGGAGTGATCATGGTAATGCAAGAGTGAAACAGACAATTTTACAAGCTGCAAGAAGAAATTCCGAAGCTCTTGAAATGAAATCGAGTGAATGCACTGGTAATTACATTTCTAGGGTTATTGTTACGGACTGGGCCAAACCTTCCCTGGCTTGGGCCTGGCCCATTCCTGTACTTTCGGGACATCTGCATCCACGTTTGACCCGTATCCAACGGTCAGGATCTCTCCAACGCATCCAACGGCTCAGGTACGACACATTGTCTATAAATAGAGGTTCCGCCTTCGATTTCCAGGTATGACGACTACAGCTACAACAACACGACACAATTACACTTTCAATAATCCAACGCATTTTCCTAACTTCTCTCTCTTCTCTCTCCCCTTTACTGATTTGGGCGTCGGAGTGTCTTGCAGGTACCCCCACCCGACGTGGACAGAGGATCACCTCGGACAATCCGAGCTCCAGGTTCAATCCACCATGTTCAAGCTTCATTCTTATGAGGCACCTCCACCGGAAGCATGTCTATATCTCTTGTGCCCCGGGCTCGGCTGCGCATGGAGCTCGGGCACCTTAAATCCGTACTCCTGTACCGAACATTGGCGACCACAGTGGGAGGTTAATCACTTCCTTCTGGATTCTATTAAATCCCCCTATCTCTCCACTACTGCACAAATTCTCTACATACAGGGACATCGGCTCCACGCAGCATGATTCGCCTTCCCGAGGTAAGTCCTGACTTTCAAATATCACTTTGTTTGCTACGATTCCCTTTTGTCCGCAGGTTTCGCTCGCCTCCAATACGGCTTGAGCACATCTTCGTGACGAGGACAACAATGATTATCAGCTTATCTCGGACTTTCATCTGTTGATAACCTGCTCCGATCGAGCACAAATTTCTCTATTTTTACCAGACTGAATCTCTCTGGGTTTTTCTTGGAATTCTGCTCGCCTCCCAACATGGGTTGAGCTCGCCTTTTTGGGAACTCTTATTATGGATTTCTAACCTCAGATCCTCACAAGACTTCGCTCGCCTCCCAAGCACGGCTTGACTTTTCATCCTGTCTCGGATTTCTCTAATTCATTAGAATGGATTTCTTCTTGGAGTTCTTGCATCTAATCTCGGACTTCTATCTTGAATTGGATCTTCATTCAACCCCTAGCTCGGGAAAATTTCTTTGCAGGTTTCACTGTGCGACCTCGGGTCCATATCTTGCTCTTGAGGCTCCTGGCAGATAGCCCGCAGCGGCTCCAATAGCTCTCTGATCTCCGAGCTCCGCGCTCCATCAGAGAGTCCGACCTTCCCTCTGATGTCAGAGCTGACGAGCTTCATCAGAGGCCGAAGGGTTCGCAATTTCGCCTCGTGCGAGCCTACCTCCCTCCCTCTGATCTCCGAGCTGACGAGCTCCACCCTCCTGTAATCCATGCATATTCTCCACCCTGTGACTGTTCTTGTAGGTATCAACTCATTTTTTCATTGGCCACTACTGTCACTCCACCCTTCTTTGGTACACATTGCACAGGACTCACCCATGCACTATCTGAAATTGGGTAGATTATGCCAGCATCTAGCCATTTGATTATTTCTTTTTTAACCACCTCCTTGGATTCAATCTCCTCTCACTTTCAATGCTGTTTTTGGAATTTTCATCCAAAACTATTCTGTGCATGCAAATGGAAGGACTGATTCCTTTGATATCTGACATCTGCCAGCCAATTGCCTTCTTGTGCTTTCTTAGGGTGGAAATAAGATCGTGCTTCTGCTTTTGTGTTAAGTCAGAAGCAACGATTACTGGTAAAGAATTATTCTCCCCGAGGAAAGCATATTTGAGGTGTTTAGGTAATTCTTTGAGCTCTAGTTGAGGAGGTGCTTCAATTGAAGGAATGTTTCTTTTGAGCTTTGAATTCTCAAGATCTAATGATTCATATTTCCTTGCCCAAACTTCATTCACAGCAATTTCTTCTTGCATATTTTCACTCTT
The DNA here is from genome assembly GCA_963573325.1 of Astragalus glycyphyllos. Taxonomy (NCBI): domain Eukaryota; kingdom Viridiplantae; phylum Streptophyta; class Magnoliopsida; order Fabales; family Fabaceae; genus Astragalus; species Astragalus glycyphyllos. The sequence continues at coordinate 10,482,918 of OY754314.1, read as the reverse complement.
CAGTTCATCCCCTGGTTCTGGTATTACATCTGCATCTGTTGCTCCTGCAATAGATGCTATTGCATTTGTCAGATGATCCTGCTTTTGAGGGAAATGTTGTTGTATTGCTTGATCTAAGGAGACAATGAGAGAACATTCTTCAATATCTTCATTTGGATATTTGATAGCATTCATGATGTTGAACTTGACTTCTTGATCATTAACTCTCATGGTTAATTCTCCTTGCTGCACATCAATGAGTGCTCTGCCAGTGGCCAGGAATGGTCTCCCCAGAATAACTGGTACATCCTTATCTGCATCAAAATCAAGAATAACAAAATCTGCAGGGAACACAAACTTGTCAACTTTGATTAAAACATCTTCTATAATCCCCTCAGGATATGCAATTGACCTGTCTGCTAACTGAAGAGTTACAGTTGTAGGTCTGGCAGTTCCAATACCTAATTGTGTGAATATGGATTTAGGCATCAAGTTGATACTTGCACCTAAATCACACAGTGCACGACCTGTGTAAAATTTTCCAATAGAAAATGGTATGGTGAAACTACCAGGATCTTTTAATTTCCTGGGAATTTTGTTTTGCATGATCATGCTGCATTCTTTGACATGGCCACAGTTTCAAATTCTCCTAATCTTCTCCTCTTGGTGAGCACATCTTTCATAAATTTTGTGTAGTTGGGCATCTGTTGTAGTGCTTCAACAAGAGGTACAATTGATGTATAACTGTTTAAGCACCTCAAGGAACTTACCAAATTGCTTCTCCTCATGTGCTTTCTTGAGTCTTTGTGGATAAGGAGGAGAAGGGTATTCTGGTACTAACCTGGGTGGTGCCGATGTGGTTCCTGATGTTGCAGCTTTGGATGCTCCTGTATCTGCTGGTTTTGCATCAATTGCTCCTGCATCTGTTGCTTCTGCATTGGATGCACCAGCATCTGATGTACCTGCATCGGAAACATTCTTTTCTTTTCTATTTTTTTTTTCTGTTTTTTCATTTTTTTCATTTTTTTTCTTTTTCTTCCTTTTCTACACCTTCTGTTTCATATGGTTCTGAGAGATCTTTCCCACTTCTCAGAGAAATGGCTTTGCATTGCTCCTTTCCATGCCTTTGTGAGGTTGATGCTTCTGTGGTTGATGGTAGTGAACCATGTGGCCTTTGAGATAATGTTGTAGCTAGTTGCCCCACTTGATTCTCCAAGTTCTTTAATGAGGCATCATGAGCTTGTCTTGCAGTTCTTGTTTCACTTCTAAATGCATCAGTTTCGCTCATGTATGCTTTGAACATTGCTTCCAAGGAGTTGTCATTTGTAATTGGAGGAGCTTTCTGATAGTTTTGGTAATTTTGAGATTGAAAGCCTGGTGGAGCTGATGGTGTTGCAGCATTGGTTGCTGGTGCATTATTGTTGCTCCACTTCAAGTTTGGATGATTTCTCCAACCTGGATTGTAGGTGTTAGAATAAGGATTGTTGTTCTTATTAAATCCCACATAGTTAACAGATACAGGGTTGCTTGGGCATTCTTCATACAAGTGACCACCTCCATAATATACACAACTTGTGGAACCTGGAGGTGCTTCTTCTACTGCAGGTGCAGTATCTGACATTGCACCAGCATTGGATGCTGGTGCATTGTTGTTGTTGAGGTTCTTTATCATGTTGGTGAGTGATGCAACTTGAGCTGCTAGTGCTGATACTTCACTGATTTCATGGACCCCAGTTGCTTTCTTTTGAACACTGCCCCTCTCTGTGGGCCAACTATAGCTATTGGTAGCCATTTTCCCAATTAATGCAGCAGCTTCATTGTATGATAAGTTCAGTAGCACTCCTCCAGATGATGCATCTAACATGAGTCTGGTTTGGGGTTGCAAACCATTGTAGAATGTTTCCAATTGTATTATGACAAGGATACCATGATGAGGACATTTTCTCAAAAGTTCCTTGCATCTTTCCCATACTTCAAACAGTGATTCACCATGTTTTTGTCCAAAGACAGTAATTTCATTTCTCATCCTAGCATTTTTACTTGGTGGAAAATATTTTGCAAGAAATTTTTCAGCTAATTCATTCCACTCAGTGATAGAGTTAGGCTCTAGTCAATTTGAGGTCTGACTATGCTGGTTTGCATGTTTATTTGATCAAACACAGCATAGTCCCTCATTGGTCTGTCCCTATCATTTATCATACCTATTGGACCCATATTGATGAGCTAGTTTCTGTAATTGTGCTCTGGATCACCATGAATAGAGCCTCTGCCTCTACCTGAACCTCTGCCAGAACCATGATGAGAGCCTACTGCTCCTAGATCATACATTGTTTGTCTATCTGCTTGTCTTTGAATCCTGCGCAACCTTCTGAATCTCCTTTCTATTTCAGGATCTAACTGGAATTTTGGTGTGTTAGACCTGGGCATATGCAGTAGTGACTATTGCTGGTGCAATGGTTGCAGGTGCAACACTTTCCTGGTGTAATATCTGTTATACCACAAGTAACAAACAACCAAAGTAAAATTGATCACTAAACTACTTCTAAATTAAACACTAAAAAATTAATGGCAATCCCCGGCAACGGCGCCAAAAACTTGTGTGAAAAAGATGTGCAAGTATACACAGTCTAAACAAGTAATATACTGATAAGTAGAGATCGTACCCACAGGGATTGGATTAATTTTAAAGAGTTTAAAATAATAGTAATACTAGTGATAAAAGGAAAGTAAAATAAAATTAAGTTGATGTGAGGATGGTGTATGCAAACAGAATGTAAATTAAAGCAAGTAAAAGATGTTGTGTTTCAATTGAGAGAGATGGTTGAAATACTCTTTTCTAAGTAAATTTACTTTGAAAGCATTATGTTACATATGATGCTCATGCAATGCTCCTGCAAAGATTGCACCTGCAATGGATGCTGTATAAAATGACTTGTGCATTTCTGCAACTATATTCAGCGTTTCGTTATAAGTCTTATTTCTAAGCCCTAAATAAGTTCACCCTTGTCTTTTAAACCCTTACAGATTCACCCTATGGACTATGCTATCTTATGTCTAAGTCTTAGCATGGTTTTAACAAAGTTTCCTTTTATTAAAACACTTATCCATATTAGTTCTTGAGTTCAAATCACAAACCATTTCTGTATTTATGACCCTACTTATTCTAAGTGATCAATCTTAAAATAAGTTTGAAAGAATTATAGCACAGGAACTAAATTGCAAGAACATCAATATAACATAATAACTAATCAAAGTTTCATTACAAAGTTAAGGTATTCCAACCATAAAGAGTTTAGTTCATACTTAACATAAATAGGCACATATAAACAGAATGAGACATGTTTATAAGAAGGAAAATACAAAGGAAATGAGATGAGATAGGAATTACACACATGAAGATCCTTTGCATTTTCTACCTAGCTTATGTTGAGGAGAACACCTCTCAACAATGGAAAACACCAACAAGAACTCCACGAGAAGAGAAGGAAGAAGTTGTCACTTTCTTTCCTTCTTTCAAGCTTTGTTGAGTACCTCTAACTTAAAAATAAAATGAAACTATCTACTAAATTATGGAGATGGAGAGAATATGATAACTAGTGATATTCTAAGATGTTTTTTTTTGAATGGAGAAGAGGGGATGTATTTATAGGCTTTCAAAAAGTGCTTTGCCTTGGTCACCAAGCTGATTTTAGGGTTCCCTTTTTCCTTTGTCTTCAAAAATCAAGATTGGAAGTCCCACCAACTATGAAGAGTGGTCCAATGAGGTGTGGACAAGTGTACCCAAAAAGTTACAACTTGTTGTCCAAGGGGTCTGAACTTGATGCTGCAACCATCCACTTGCACAACTTGCACTTGCAACTTGGCATGCTGACGTCATCATCATAGTGCAGGAGCATTCTGTGTTGTGGTCATTGCAGGTGCAATGATTGCTGGTGCAATGCTGGTGCATTGTCATCTGGGCACATTGCAGGTGCAATGGTTGTTAATATCATTGCAGGTGCAATGTATCTGCTTTCTTCAGAACTTCTGTTTCCTGTATTGCAGGTCCAATAGTTGCTTGACCTATTGCATGTGCAATGATTGCTGCAGCAATTGAACAAACACATAAAATGCCACAAATCATGATAATCAATGATGATGAGTTCCTAAATTAAAGATGTTGTTTTTCTTCTGTTTTCCTTTATTTGAAGTTATAAACTTACTGAGTTCTTTACAATAATTTAGATTTGAAAGCGTATATAACTCTATATAAAGTAGAGTTACCATAACAGTTGCCCCCCAAGTCTGGTCGTCTCAGAGGCGATCTTGACTTGATAACGAGCTTGTGATGTGTTTTTACGAACTCTAGACGAGCTATAACTCCAGATGTCGTGGTGAGATGGGCAGGCGATCTTAACCGTCCGATGTTTGATAAATAAGGGACTCACCGATGAAGATTTTACTGAAGTTGAGCCTGATTTGTAACAGTGATTTGACCGTTATAATATTTTTAAAGGTGACGTTTAGTTTTTCGTACTTTTGCATTTATGGTACCTGTCAGAACACGTTTCCCAATGGTGGCAAATGATGGTGACGCTTTGGTAGGTGTGTGCGTGCTTTGAAGATTATTGATGGGATGCGTCGATTCGTTTTAGGCCCAATCCAGCTCTATAAGGCCCACTATAAATAGGGGTTCAGCTCCCTTCATTTACTCCTGATTGTCAATTTGGTCTGCATATCGATCTTCATTTCTGATCTTGAGTTCATCGATTTGGGAGATCGTGGCTAGAGTTTCTCCGTTCCAGTGGGTTCAAGTGCTTGAGTTTCGCAAGAGAATATCGGCAAAAGCTTCTTTTGGGCGAGGTTACTTCTAATTCCTCTTTAACTGTTTGTTCTAATTCCCAATCTCTTTTTAAGTTGTAGTCGGCCCCTATTTGTTTATTCGTCCCAGGGTGGGGGTCATCAGGTTGGGTTTCAAACTCGGGATGGACCCGTTAGGTCGTTAGTCCTGACTTCCCTATGCCCCCATTCCTGCAGGTATTTAAACTGGCAGTTACCAAACAAACCCGTAGGAAAATTTCGCAGCAGCCCCCGCAATTAGCAAAGGTGATGGCTTCTGGAGGAGAAAGTGTTGAAGGTCGTCGTTCTGGAGGCGCCCCCGTTATTCCCAAAGTCCAAGACCATCCTGATTCTTCTCCAACCAGCGAACAAGCAGAGGACGATCTTGAGGTCAACCGTCATTCCCCTAAGGATATTACTAACGAACCTGATGGTGGAGAGCAATCTTCTGAGGACGTGGTAATTGTTGGCGTGAAAGATAACCAGGCCGATCTGGTTATGGTGGAGTCGGATTCTTCTGAAAAAATTCAATCCGATGATGAACAAGGGTCGTCAAATACCTAGGAGGTGGAAGGTTCAGAGTCGGATTCCGAGTCAACTACTGAGACAGGAGAAGAAAGCCACACAGAGCCCGAGGTTGATAAAGGCAAAAGATCCGCCGAAGAAGCTGAGGGTTGGCAGAACTGTTCGCAAGAAAGGAATGATGAGGTTGGAGAGGACGGAGATGCCGATCATGGCGATCGTTCTATTGCTTTGACCGATGGTAACTCCAGTACCGGCCCTGGAAGAATCGATCTTCCTATGCCTTACGATGTCAACGTTCCTCGTTTTCTCAACTGGGTTGCATCTTCTGTTACCGAAACCAAGTCTCTTTACGAAGCTGGAGAGGATATGAGTGTTATTGTAAACAAATTATCCATTCAGGGTCGACTTTGGAACGTCGAAGGTATGAAATCGGATGAGCATGCTGCGACATGGCCAGGGTCTTTGAAATTTGTCATGTAGGATGTTCTGGTGTCGGATATGCACATCCGACCTCCTTTTACTCACCTTCAACAAACTGTCTTGGCGACTTTGGATTTGGCACCATCACAGCTTCATCCCAACGGTTGGGCATTTCTACGAGCATTCGAATTGACGTGCCTTGCGCTTGATCGTCCAGTGTCAGCCGACCTGTTCTTTCATTTGTTCGAGGTAAACAGGAATTATGAAAAAGGTGATGAAGGGAATGCTCCGGAGCATGTGAGCCTTCGGTCTAGAAGAGGTGCTAAGGTTTTCCGGGCTTACTCAGATTCACTGAAGGGGAGATGGAAAGAGCTCTTCTATTTCGTGGAGCCGGTAAATGGTGAAGCAATTGACCATGTGGGGAAGTTCGGCCAGGATGGGCGGACTTTGGAGTCTACCAAGTTTCCTATAGGCTGGGGTCTTGGACATTATAACCGATCTCCAGGATCCTTCCATATCGGTGAGTCTCACCTGTGTCGTGCCGACATTCTGACCAGAGATATATTGTTGTTTATCTCTGCCCAAGTTCCTTATACCAAACATAAATACCGAGGTATTCCTGCCGATCGTATGGTTAAGTGTGCCACCAAAACAAAGGTTATGAGGGTTCTAGGTAAGGTCGTCTTTGAATATTTTAAGATATGATTTGTCTTTCTTCACTTTATCTTTTGTCAAGTATATTGACTCGTCCTGTTGCTTTTTGTTTTTTGATTCTACGGCAATGCCTAAAATTTCAACGCCTAAAAAACCGTTGCCTTAGACACCAATGGCAACAGTTTTTTGCCCTCGTTGTTGATTCATTTTTTTTTAATTTTTTTTATTGGCAACGTTTGAAAACCGTTCCCAAAAGGTCTAAAGCAACGGTTTTTTGTTTAAGCTTTAGCCAACGTTTTAAAATCGTTGCCATTGGAAAATTATTAAAAAAATAAAAAAAATTGGGTTACCGTTTTGAGTTTTCGTAAAATATTTTTGTGCCAAAAACCCAAATCTCACCAAAAAAACTCAAAAAGAAAACAAAAAACTGAAAAAGGATTCCCTAATTCATTCACGCAAAATATTCATTCACGCAGAACCTCCCTTCAGTTTCTTCTCTCTCGCGAACCTTCCTTCGGTGAACCCTAAATCAGAAATTCATCGTTCCTCTCTCACAACGATTCGTTGTTCATCTTTCTCAGCGATTTCAGTTTGTTCTCTCTCGCGCTATTTGAGTGAACCCTAACCCAGAAATCACTTCCTCTCTCGCGCGATTATATTAAGAATGTTTGATACCTCAGCAGGCTTAATTTCTACTTTCTTCTCACATGCTGTAAAAACCAAATATACTTCTCTTTTTTTAGGGAAAACAAAGCTAAACTCAAGTACTGATTGTGAAATACAATTACCTTGTATCTCAAATTGTGCAGGACGTAGTAGTTGCCTTTTGACCAGTGCTTTGAGGTTCTGATCATTTGAGGAAAGAGTTTTTTCCAACCTCTCCCATTCTGCACAATGTTTTGTTTTTCCCCATCTTTGTGTATGTATCTCTAAGAAAAGAAAAACCTTTCATCAAAAAGTCAATGTATAAACAACCACTTATAGGAATCTGCATACCCTCCAAAATCATTGGAAATCTATCTATTTAGATTTAGCAATATGAATAGACCACGTAGATGAAAATTTGAGGGTCATCTATGAACTAGTCTTAAACTAAATGATAAATGTGGTTATTACTGGAGAGGACGAGTTGCATGGTAGAGAATCTGCACAATTGATGATATTGGTATATTAGATCGATTCAGATCATCTGGACAATTAGTAATGAAGTTTTACCAAAAAAAAATAATAATTAGTAATGAAATCATTAAAAATGATCTTATCAATTCCTACTTTCCTCTCTAGCTCTCTAGTTCTAGTTATCAATACCAACAGTCCTGCAAAATAGAGTTCTTGAATGTTGGTCACTTGAAAAAATGATCTATTTATCAAATTCTAGTTTTCAAGTTCATTTTAGATTCGGTTATTGAAGTAATAGTCGAATCTAACCAGTTTTGATCCAACCAGTTTCTTCCCTTTGCATCAGCTCTTTGTGATGCATTTCTTGTAGTTTTGATTCGACTATTATTTCAGCCACTTATTAGTCACGTAGCACATAATAATTGTTTACAATAATGATTGACTGATGTAGTAATGATTTACTTTAATTTAGTTGTGGGGCTGATTTGTTTCTATATTTTGTTTCACTTTCAGACTTTGACTCTCATGCTCTGCGCTTGCATATTCAAAAAGAAAGAAAGAAGTGTTAAATAGGCTCAAATTGAGAAGTATGTGCTTTCTTCATGATGCCTCTAATCTCTATTACACAATACTATGCCCTTCATCGAAAACCAACAGTTTGAATTTAATATTTCATTCTAGGGTGTCAATTATTTTATATTTCACACCCTTTATGTATTTCTGCTCTCAGGAACATGTATTTAGATCTTCTTTGTAACACCCTAGTATTTCTAAACAATAGAAATACCAAAGAATATATCTTAGCGTACATCAGAGATACGATTCCTGCTTAGATATATGAACACCACTAAAAGTTCGATAAAAAAATACCGAATATTCAAAACATTGGCTTATACAAAACCATAACTGTTTCCAAGACCTCAATATACAACAACCTGGTGTTCAATATCTTGACAAGAAAAGCGGAAACGATAAATAACTTAAGATAGCTCAAGTCTTCTATCGCGTACCAAGACAACAAGGGAATTACACCAACAAAGACAAAAGAAATACATCTTCGGTCTTCACCTCGAGCACGTCATCTGCTAGTGCCTTATTGCCATCTTCTTTCCCTGTTTCTCTGTAAAACAACAACACATGATAGGGTGAGATAACATATCTCAGTGAGCTCTACCGTGACCCCTAACCACTCTCGGCTCATTTATGAGTACTTTTCCTTTTAATATAATTAATTATGACGCACCCAATTCCTTTCCGAATTGGTCAATAGCATTGGGAGTTTCCTCTCAACCTAAGTACGCCTATTATTTATTAAACTATAGTTCATAACCCAATTCTTGATGGCTATGAGCTATCCTCTTTATTAATCTAGTACAACACCTTAAACCATTTTTTCTTCGGTTTGCGGTGAACCCAATCCACTATATGCATCTCAGTGAACATCCTCATATGGGCCTAGCTCAAGGGCTCATGACTTCCCTCTCCCTAGTGTACTAACATCTTGGGTCGTCACCCATATAAGTCTTTAGAGACCTATCAATCTTTTATAATTAATATCAATCAATTCTAATTAACAAAGAATCCATTATTTAGCATCTTATTGATCTATGACCGGGTTTAGATTAATCCAAAGTTAACCATCTCGCGTCATTGATACAATATATAAAAGAAATAGAACTTAAAGTTCGTTTTGTTTTTGAAAAACATATGTTCTCACACGTACTCTAATTGTCGTTCTTTAAGAATTATTTTAGGTTCAATGCAATTCGATGTAAAGCAACCCAAACATAAACGGATTGTCATGTTTTACGGTTATTTAATCAATATATAGGTTAGGTAAGAACTAGGAATGAAAAGGAATCGATTTGAGGGCGAAATGAGTGAAAATAGGGGGTACACACTGAATCTGCCACGACCAGTCGTGTGGGACAACACGGGCTGTGTGAGTCAAGTTACTGCAAGACTGGGCAACCTGAAAGTCACACGGGCACCCGTGTTAGCTCACACGGGCACCCGTGTTAGCTCACACGGTCCGTGTGGCTTCATCAGCAGCACCACTTTAATGTTTTTGTTTCGCTTTCCAATCCGAATCGATTTCGTTCCTTTTTCCGATTCGTACCATACACCGAAACAGATAATCTAACCACAACAATCAGTCGAACAATTCACCAATCAATCCAATCCAATCAATGTCAATCAACACACAAAACATCGAGTAATTCGTTCTAAAAATATATAGTGACGAATTCAAACATTGCACACACAGCCTAGGTGCAGAGTTTTCTGCACAAGTACATCTACTTCGGCGAATTATTTAAAATAGTAAACGACATCGGATTTGTACAAAGGACCACTCATTGGAAAGCTCTCTTAGTATAATTTCTGAAAATGATTTTTATTTTTTAAAATAAGCATCCAGTTGGTACAGTTTTTCAAAATAAGACACTGAGGTACAGAGATTAAACAACACTTTTTGGTCAACTTGCAACTCAATTTAATTCATCGATTCTTAATGAAATTCAGTGAAACCAGTGCCTATTTCGTAAGGAATCATGTCTATTTTCCAATGAAACAAAAACCAACTCAAAATGACATCTGTACCAAAAGTTACGAACAATTTACCAAAGGTACTGCCATACGGGTTTAACAGTAGTTTATAAAAATTTACGATTTTTGACTCAAAATCTTTCGAAATGAAAATACCACACACAACCAGCACATCCAAACAATCACAATCGAAATATAAAAACCTAAACGTGAGTAAAACTCACCCGGAATGACGAAGTCGCCAACAACCGAAAATTCACGCAATGTTCAAGACGAGTAACCACTCGAACAATCCCCGTAACGGTTTCCTACGCTCCCCCGAGTTGCCAAACACTCCAAAACTTCGAAACCGAAAGCCCCTCAACACCAAATTCGATTTCAGCAATCCCAACACTCTTATTCCTCCTTCAATCCACAATGTACTTCAACTTTTGACTATAATCTACCCAAGGTTTTCAGGAAAACAACATGCAAGACAAAGATTTCCAATTTGGTCAAATGGAAGCTCTAAAATTCGAAAATGGTAAAGAGAGAAAGAGGAGGAATGAGCTTCTAAAATTAGGATCATTAGAAAGGAAATTGAAAATGGAAGAGAAAGAGCTATGGAGGTCTTACATGCAAGAAGGTTTCAAGACTTTCCCTTCTCCTTGTCTTCTTCTTCCTCTCGCAAGTCTCTCTCTTCTCTCCCTCTCTATTTTCTGTTTTCCTTCTAAGCTTCAGCAAAGTGAATTGTGGAAGTGTGGGTATGTCTCTTAAGTTTTAATGAGTTGAAGGTGGTCTACTAAGAGAATGACTAAAATACCCTTTATTAAACTCCCATTAACCCAAATTCTACCCAACCAATCACACACAATCACATAATTCAAATAATAATGCAAATAAATCACATAACTTAGCAATTACTTATTGCTTTCATGATAACCTCATTACCTCAACAAGATTTATTATTTAATCGAATAATAAATCACTAGTTTATTTCGTAAACCGAAATTAACGGAACTAGGGATGTTACATTCTTCATTTTCTTACCCCATCTTCTAGAAACTATCAAATTATTACATATTATTTGGGTTGTGAACTTGGACATGTTTCTTTACAATTTAGAGCCCTGCGCATGATTCATACACACCTGTATTCCTTTTCTTCTTTGCATTACAAGGTGCATGCACTTTTATGAATCTCATTGATTTTACCAATTTCACCAATAAATTTAAGGTTTGTGATTTAAGATTTTCCAGATTTGGTTTCAACCCCGCCTGATGCTAATAATGCTCCACGTTCTTCAGCATCAACACATGTTCCAAAATGATGCTAATAATGCTCCACGTTCTTCAGCATCAACACATGTTCCAAAAACTCATGGGGTAACTGTCACATGATTTTTGATTAATATATGATACGAACAAGGTTAATGAAGGGCATATTGGGAATATTCAGAAAGTTAATGAAAGAAAGAAGTGAAAATCTATTTCTTGGGGACCACTAGCACACAAACAATCATTGATGTAACCGAATGGCCTACATGGCAATTATGTGGGGAGTGTGAGGAATATTCTGTTGATATGGAGAGAGTGTTATATATAGTTGGTTAGCATTTTCATTGAGTTTTTAGGCCGGAATTGGGAATAGTTTGGGAAAGGGACTGAGCAATTGGATTGCTCTTTCAGTGTTACATTGTTTCTTCCATTTTAGCTTGTAATTCTCCATAGCAATTCAGAGAGATCCTCTGAATTGCAGTAAATAATACAAGAATTCCCTTTATTATCTTCCCCCGTTACCGGTTTGTATTAAGTGGTATCAGAGCACTCGATCTTGGGTGATCAAATGGAAACAATGCACGAGAAATCTGAAGCAGAAGTAGAGCAGCGACTGGAGGGTATAATAGCCCAGCTTGAAGAAATCAAGCAGCTCTGGAAAAGAAGGAAACGAGAAGGGTCGAGACATCGAACTCGGCGACATCGAGCTCCAAGTCGAAGAAGTGGCGTGAGAGTGGAACCAACCACTGCAGACAGTGCACAATATTATCAGCAAGGTGAAGAAGATGAAGAGCCACGACAGAAGCGCCACAGTGAAGATGACGAAGAGGGTAAGGGAGAAATTCATTCAGATCTAAGAATGGTGGAGATGACCCCGAGAGTGAAGAGGTCGGAGAAGGAGAACGATGACATCAGAAGTGGAAACTCTCTTGGAGATACTGCGAACCTAGTACGATATGAGGAAAAGAGCAACGGTGGCTCCGACAAGGTTAGAGAGAAGCACGGCGAGAACGGCAGAAAAAATGAAAGCATCCTGCGAAGCTCCTTAGGTGCGATTGCGAACACAAAAACAGAAAAGGATCAAGGTGGAGGTGACAGAAGGAACGAAGGTGGATACAAGGAACGACCGACAGAAGAACCGCCGCGGGCGCCGGACTGGGAAGCAACCGCGGCGGAGTTGCGACAGGTATGGGAGGGAGCGCTTCTCGCTCTCGCGACTGAGGAACGTGATACTGATGGGAGGGAGAATGCATTTACGGCTGATTGGATCTCATGGGAATTGGGTTTTTGGACTGAAAGAATGGGCCTGGCCCAATATCTATTAATTACACCCCCTCAGCTTACTAATACTAGAGAAGTGTTTCAAGAAGAAAAGGGAGTGAAGAATAGAATGGATTTGTTTCACATTAATATGCTTTGGCAAGCATTACATGCGCATCTCCCCACTGCAGAACACCACATCAGAAGGTTTAACCTTCCACTTGAGAGTAGTGTGATAACTTCTCAATTGGATGATCAACTTATATCACCAACTCTTGTCATTAAAAGGTTAGAACAATTCTTTCTTGCAACATTTTTATTGGTTGTTAGAGATGGAAATGGTTTGAGTTATATCAATAGTTCTCTGCTGCTGCTGTTCAAAGGAAGGGGTAAAATAATCAAGTTTCTAGTGGAGGATGATAGGAACCATAGTAATGGTTCAATGCAATTAACAAAGATGTCAACTATGGTGGAGCCTCCACTTGTCCATAAGTGGGATCCAGGTGGCCTCAAACAAGATGAGGAGAGTGGCAGCCTAATGACTTGATGTGTTCTATTAACAATGAGGTGTTAGAAAAATAAGAGGGAATATACAAGGAAGGGAATAGAGAGGCAGAAACTAAGGCAAAATGGGCTCTATGGATATCTATTTTACTCTAGTGAGCCAGGCTCAACATGGTGAATAGGTTTGTTTAATGATTATTCTTGCTATAATGGATTTGGAGAAAATGATTTTAGATGGCCCAATTAATGGTTTAATTCTATTGAGCCCAATCCAAAACCTCTTAAACCCAAATAAAAACATAAAAGACTTTGCACATGGCCTTTTAGTTACTGCATTTGCTGATCCCCTGTTATTGCCTAAATACGTTGAAATAAGGGCTACATTTACAACATGTGTGTGGTTGGGCAAGCATTTGGGATGCCTTACCAAGGAAGAGACCTCTACTTCATGTACTATATTAGAAGAACACCAATCTTTTTATAGCAACATTTACTGCAAAGCCTTAGAGCCTGCAATAGATTGTGATTGGATTAGTGTAGATGCTGAAAGCAATGTACACACTGGTCCACACATACAGTTGCCTTTTGTGGGGTTGGATGCATTTGGTGTGTGCTTAGTTGAAGTTGCAATCTCACTGTTTCACTCAAGATGGAAAGGTTTTTTGGAGAATTATTTGGTGTCTAATGATATGTATTCACTTGTAACAAAGGCTAAGGAACCATTGTTGACAGTCTTGTCAAACTTGATCTTCCTCAATAATATTTTCATGAGAACTACATGTGATGATTTAGTGGTGCTGCCAAAGGGGACAGAGATGCAAGTGCAGGTGTATGTTGTGGGATCTTATATTGATGGGAATGACTTTTCGGCAACAACTTTGATTGAAATATGTAAGAAATATGGGCAGGAAAGTATCAGAGAATATGAGTTTGTTGCTGCTGCAGTGATGTGTTGGCATTTATCAATTTTGATCAGACAATGGGATCCGGGACAACTCACTTGTCCTATGACAGCTACTGCTTATGGATATCATTGGAATGTTTTCTTCGATTTCCTTCATTCGCTCAGCTTTCTATTTGACAGAGGCAGTTTGTTAGTTTCTTGCATTGCTTGGTCATCATGTTTAGAATTATGGGATCCTGGAGGAACTATATTGTTGCTGTTAGAAGACCAAATTGCGATCCGACAAGGGAAAGTAGTGATGATAAGAAAAGTTGTTGATATAGATGGGGAGGCCTTAATCATATGGAATGAACATCCCATTTGTGAGAATCCAAAGGAGTGGAGAACTGAAGTACTAAAGGAATTCGTATCCTCTCACCTTGAGGACAAGCTGAATTTTAAAGGGGGAGGTGTTGATACGAACAAGGTTAATGAAAGGCATATTGGGAATATTCAGAAAGTTAATGAAAGAAAGAAGTGGAAATCTATTTCTTGGGGACCACTAGCACACAAACAATCATTGATGTAACCGAATGGCCTACATGGCAATTGTGTGGGGAGTGTGAGGAATATTCTGCTGATATGGAGAGAGAGTGTTATATATAGTTGGTTAGCATTTTCATTGAGTTTTTATGCTGGAATTGGGAATAGTTTGGGAAAGGGACTGAGCAATTGGATTGCTCTTTCAGTGTTACATTGTTTCTTCCATTTTAGCTTGTAATTCTCCATTGCAATTCAGAGAGATCCTCTGAATTGCAGTAAATAATACAAGAATTCCCGTTATTATCAAAATGTTGCCTTTGGATCAAAATGTTGTAGTGGGAGAACCCATCTGATTAATCTAGGCTTTGCATCTTTCTTTGAAATAAGGTATTTAATGGCAGAATGATTTGTGTAAACTATTACCTTAGTGCCAACTAAATAAGACCTGAATTTATCAAATGTAAAGACTATAGCTAATAGTTCTTTTTCAGTCACAGTGTAATTAATTTGAGCTTCTATGAGTGTTTTACTAGCATAGTAAATGGAATGAAAAACTTTGTCATACCTTTGCCTTAGGACTGCTCCTACTGTAAAGTCACTAGCATCACACATCAGCTCAAATGGCTTGCTCCAATCTGGTGTGACTATTACTGGTGCTGTCACCAATGTTTTCTTCAATGTTTGA
Organism: Astragalus glycyphyllos; assembly: GCA_963573325.1. Lineage (NCBI taxonomy): Eukaryota > Viridiplantae > Streptophyta > Magnoliopsida > Fabales > Fabaceae > Astragalus > Astragalus glycyphyllos. The sequence continues at coordinate 10,467,725 of OY754314.1, read as the reverse complement.
AATGCTTCCAAGCAAGATTCATCAAAATGAAATGGCACATCATGCTGCAAGAGTTGGCATAATGGTTTTGAGATCCTTGAGAAGTCCTTGATGAATCTTCTGTAGAAGCCTGCATGTCCCAAAAAGCTTTTGATACCCTTCACAGTGGTTGAAGGGGGTAATTTTTCAATCATCTCAATTTTTGCTTTGTCAACTTCAAGGCCTTTCTTTGAGACTCTGTGGCCTAGAACAATGCCCTATTGAACCATAAAATGGCATTTTTCCCAGTTTAAAACTAGATTAGTCTTTTCACATCTATTGAGGATTTCTTCCAAATTGGAAAGACATAATTGAAATGTCTCTCCAAACACTGAGAAGTCATCCATAAACACTTCCATTGAGTGTTCAATGAATTCTGAGAGTAATGCCATCATGCACCTTTGGAATGTTGCTAGAGCATTACAAAGTCCAAATGGCATCCTTCTAAAAGCAAAGGCATGTAAATGTTGTTTTCTCTTGATCTTCAGGGACAATAGATATCTGGTTATAGCCTGAGTACCCATCTAAGAAACAATAGAATTCTTTACCTGCTAGCCTGTCCAGCATCTGATCAATGAAATGTAGTGGAAAATGGTCTTTCTTGGTTGCCTTGTTAAGTTTCCTGTAATCCATGCATATTCTCCACTCTGTGACTGTTCTTGTAGGTATCAACTCATTTTTTTCATTGGCCACTACTGTCACTCCACGCTTCTTTGGTACACATTGCACAGGACTCACCCATGCACTATCTGAAATTGGGTAGATTATGCCAGCATTTCAATACTGTTTTTGGAATTTTCATCCAAAACTATTTTGTGCATGCAAATGGAAGGACTGATTCCTTTGATATCTGACATCTGCCAGTCAATTGCCTTCTTGTGCTTTCTTAGGGTGGAAATAAGATCGTGCTCCTGCTTTTGTGTTAAGTCAGAAGCAATGATTACTGGTAAAGAATTATTCTCCCCTAGGAAAGCATATTTGAGGTGTTTAGGTAATTCTTTGAGCTCTAGTTGAGGAGGTGCTTCAATTGAAGGAATGTTTCTTTTGAGCTTTGAATTCTCAAGCTCTAATGATTCATATTTCCTTGCCCAAACTTCCTTCACAGCAATTTCTTCTTGCATATTTTCACTCTTCAGTTCATCCCCTGGTTCTGGTATTGCATCTGCATCTGTTGCTCCTGCAATAGATGCTGTTGCATTTGTCAGATGATCCTGCTTTTGAGGGAAATGTTGTTGTATTGCTTGATCTAAGGAGACAATGAGAGAACATTCTTCAACATCTTCATTTGGATATTTGATAGCATTCATGATGTTGAACTTGACTTCTTGATCATTAACTCTCATGGTTAATTCTCCTAGCTGCACATCAATAAGTGCTCTGCAAGTGGCCAGGAATGGTCTCCCCAGAATAACTGGTACATCCTTATCTGCATCAAAATCAAGAATAACAAAATCTGCAAAGAACACAAACTTGTCAACTTTGATTAAAACATCTTCTATAATCCCCTCAGGATATGCAATTGTCCTGTCTGCTAACTGAAGAGTTACAGTTGTAGGTCTGGCAGTTCCAATACCTAATTGTGTGAATATGGATTTAGGCATCAAGTTGATACTTGCCCCTAAATCACATAGTGCATGACCTGTGTAAAATTTTCCAATAGAAAATGGTATGGTGAAACTACCAGGATCTTTTAATTTCCTGGGAATTTTGTTTTGCATGATCATGCTGCATTCTTTTGACATGGCCACAGTTTCAAATTCTCCTAATCTTCTCCTCTTGCTGCGCACATCTTTCATAAATTTTGTGTAGTTGGGCATCTGTTGTAGTGCTTCACAAGAGGTACATTGCTGTGTAACTGTTTAAGCACCTCAAGGAACTTACCAAATTGCTCTCCTCATGTGGTTTCTTGAGTCTTTGTGGATAAGGAGGAGAAGGGTATTCTGGTACTAACCTAGGTGGTGTTGATGTGGTTCCTGATGTTGCAGCTTTGGATGCTCCTGTATTTGCTGGTTCTGCATTAATTGCTCCTGCATCTGTTGCTTCTGCATTGGATGCACCTGCATCAGAAACATTCTTTTCTTTTCAATTTTTTTTCTATTTTTTCATTTTTTTTCTTTTCTTTCTTTTTCTTCCTTTTCTACACCTTCTGTTTCATATGGTTCTGAGAGATCTTTCCCACTTCTCAGAGAAATGGCTTTACATTGCTCCTTTCCAAGCCTTTGGGAGGTTGATGCTTCTGTGGTTGATCGTAGTGAACCATTTGGCCTTTGAGATAATGTTGTAGCTAGTTGCCCCACTTGATTCTCCAAGTTCTTTAATGAGGCATCATGAGCTTGTCTTGCAGTTCTTCTTTCACTGATAAATGCATCAGTTTCGCTCATGTATGCTTTGAACATTGCTTCCAACGAGTTGTCATTTGCAACTGGTGGAGCTTTCTGATAGTTTTGGTAATTTTGAGATTGAAAGTCTGGTGGAGCTGATGGTGCTGCAGCATTGGTTGCTGGTGCATTATTGTTGCTCCACTTCAAGTTTGGATGATTTCTCCAACCTGGATTGTAGGTGTTAGAATAAGGATTGTTGTTCTTATTAAATCCCACATAGTTAACAGATACAGGGTTGCTTGGGCATTCTTCATACAAGTGACCACCTCCACAATATACACAACTTGTGGAGCCTGGAGGTGCTTGTTCTATTGCAGCTGCAGTATCTGGCATTGCACCTGCATTGGATGCTGGTTGGTGCATTGTTGTTGTTGAGGTTCTTTATCATGTTTGTGAGTGATGCGACTTGAGTTGCTAGTGCTGATACTTCACTGATTTCATGGACCCCAGCTGCTTTCTTTTGAACACTGCCCCTCTCTGTGGGCCAACTATAGCTATTGGTAGCCATTTTCTCAATTAATTCAGCAGCTTCATTGTATGATAAGTTCAGTAGCACTCCTCCAGATGATGCATCTAACATGAGTCTGGTTTGGGGTTCCAAACCATTGTAGAATGTTTCCATTTGTATTATGACAGGGATACCATGATGAGGACATTTTCTCAAAAGTTCCTTGCATCTTTCCCATGCTTTAAACAGTGATTCACCATCTTTTTGTCCAAAGGCAGTAATTTCATTTCTCATCCTAGCATTTTTACTTGGTGGAAAATATTTTGCAAGAAATTTTTCAGCTAATTCATTCCACTCAGTGATAGAGTTAGGCTCTAGTGAATTTAACCATGCCTTTGCTTTATCCTTAATGGAATATGGAAAAAGTTTTAGCCTAAAAGCATTTTCTGAAACACCAGGGATGATAAAATTGCTACAAATTTCTAAAAATTGCTTTAGATGTAAATGAGGATCCTCTTGTGGAGAACCACTGAATTGGCCTACTGTTTGAAGCATTTGAAACATCATAGGTTTGAATTTAAAATGTGGTGCATCCATTTGAGGTCTGACTATGCTGGTTTGCATGTTTGTTTGATCAAACACAGCATAGTCCCTCATTGGTCTGTCCCTATCATTTATCATACCTTTTGGACCCATATTGATGAACTAGTTTCTGTAATTGTGCTCTGGATCACCATGAATAGAGCCTCTGCCTCTACCTGAACCTCTGCCAGAACCATGATGAGAGCCTACTGCTCCTAGATCAGACATTGTTTGTCTATCTGCTTGTCTTTGAATCCTGCGCAACCTTCTGAATCTCCTTTCTATTTCAGGATCTAACTGGAATTCTGGTGTGTTAGACCTGGGCATATGCAGTAGTGACTATTGTTGGTGCACTATACCACAAGGAACGAACAACCAGAGTAAAATTGATCACTAAACTACTACTAAATTAAACACTAAAAAATTAATGGCAATCCCCGGCAACGGCGCCAAAAACTTCTTGTGGGAAAAGGATGTGCAAGTATACACAGTCTAAACAAGTAATATGCTGATAAGTAGAGATCATACCCATATTGGATTAATTTTAAAGAGTTTAAAATAGTAGTAATACTAGTGATAAAAGGAAAGTAAAATAAAATTAAGTTGATGTGAGGATGGCGTATGCAAACAGAATGTAAATTAAAGCAAGTAAAAGATGTTGTGTTTCAATTGAGAGAGATCGTTGAAATAGTCTTTTCTAATTAAATTCACTTTGAAAGCATTATGTTACATATGATGCTCATGCAATCATTGGTCCTGCAATGATTGCACCTGCAATGGATGTTGTATAAAATGACTTGTGCATTTCTGCAACTATCTTCAGGGTTTCGTTATAAGTCTTATTTCTAAGCCCTAAATAAGTTCACCCTTGTCTTTTAAACCCTTACAGATTCACCCTATGGACTATGCTATCTTGTGTCTAAGTCTTAGCGTGGTTTTAACAAAGTTTCCTCTTATTAAAACACTTATCCATATTATTTCTTGAGTTCAAATCACAAACTATTTCTGTATTTATGTCCCTACTTATTTTAAGTGATCAATCTTAAAATAAGTTTGAAAGAATTATAGCACAAGAACTAAATTGTAAGAACATCAATATAACATAATAACTAATCAAAGTTTCATTACAAAGTTAAGGTATTCCAACCATAAAGAGTTTAGTTCATACTTAACATAAATAGGCACATATAAATAGAATGAGACATGTTTATAAGAAGGAAAATACAAAGGAAATGAGATGAGATAGGAATTACACACATGAAGATCCTTTGCATTTTCTACCTAGCTTATGTTGAGGAGAACACCTCTCAACAATGGAAAACACCAACAAGAACTCCACGAGAAGAGAAGGAAGAAGTTGTCACTTTCTTTCCTTCTTTCAAGCTTTGTTGAGTACCTCTAACTTAAAAATAAAATGAAACTATCTACTAAATTATGGAGATGGAGAGAATATGATAACTAGTGATATTCTAAGATTTTTTTTTTTGAATGGAGAAGAGGGGATGTATTTATAGGCTTTTAAAAAGTTCTTTGCCTTGGTCACCAAACTGATTTTAGGGTTCCCTTTTTCCTTTGTCTTCAAAAAGCAAGATTGGAAGTCCCACCAACTATGAAGAGTGGTCCAATGAGGTGTGGACAAGTGTACCCAAAAAGTTACAACTTGTTGTCCAAGGGGTCTGAACTTGACGCTGCAACCATCCACTTGCACAACTTGCACTTGCAACTTGGCATGCTGACGTCATCATCGTAGTGCAGGAGCATTCTGTGTTGTGGTCATTGCAGGTGCAATGATTGCTGGTGTAATGCTGGTGCATTGTTATTTGGGCACATTGCAGGTGCAATGGTTGTTAGCATCATTGCAGGTGCAATGTATCTACTTTCTTCAGAACTTCTGTTTCCTGTATTGCAGGTGCAATAGTTGCTTGACCTATTGCAGGTGCAATGATTGTTGCAGCAATTGAACAAACACATAAAATGCCACAAATCATGATAATCAATGATGATGAGTTCCTAAATTAAAGATGCTGTTTTTCTTCTGTTTTCCTTTATTTGAAGTTATAAACTTACTGAGTTCTTTACAATAATTTAGATTTGAAAGCGTATATAACTCTATATAAAGTAGAGTTATCAGAGCTCCGCGCTCCATCAGAGGCAGAAGGGCGGGGGTCCACAGCGACCTTGATAAACTCTAATTTAGTGTATTTTTAGAGATACTTTTAGATCATTTTTTAGAGTAATTATATATTAATTATATATATTCATATGAATTACTAACTTAATTTGTTCTATTTATGCAGAAAAGATGAAAAGGGGATATATATATATATATATATATATATATATATAAAGAAAGGGGCATGTAACAAGTCCAGCCCATAAAATTCAAGGAAGCCCATAACATAATTGGCAATTGAAGAAGCATCCGTGGGTGAGAAGAAAAGAAGGGAAACGTGACTTGGGGGAAAAAGGGAATTGCACGGAACCCTAGGAGCAATTATAAAAGGGCTTGCATCATGAATTAAAAGGGGACGAGTTGTACCTACATAAACAAACAATAGTTACAAAAACGCTACGGAAATGCTATGGAGGGATAGAAGAGTTTTTCGGCACCGTGAAAGAGCTTTGGAATAAAAGAAAGAGATTGAAGGCCTGCTCTTTGAAAGCATGAATAATGAAGGTACCTGTTTGTACACCAATCATGAAGATGTATCCCATCTGTGGCTCTATAGATACGAACATTTGAGCATAAAAGGCTTAAACTTTTTGAAAAACAAGGACATGGTGAGGGGATGCCCAAGCTATCTGGTGAGAAGAAAGTGTGTGCAGATTGTATGAAGGGCAAGCAACATAGAGATTCAATTCCTAAGAAGCGACAATGGAGAGCAACCTCATAGTTGGAACTCATCCATGTTGATATTTGTGGTCCAATCACACCAACATGGCAACATTTAACAACAACAACAACAAGAGGTACTTCTTATGTTTAATTAATGATTATATTAGAAAGGCATGATTCTATTACTTGACTGAAAAGTCAGAAGATTTCAATCAATTTAAGGTCTTTAAAAGTATGGTTGAAAAGTAGACTGACATGAAAATTAAGTGTCTTAGGACTCATAGGGGAGGTGAATTTGTATCCTTTGAATTCAATTAATTCTGCTTAGATAATGGGATAAAATGGCAATTAACAACAACTTACACAACTCAACGGAATGGGGTGATGGAAAGAAAGAACAAAACAGTGATGAATATGGTAAGATCCACACTGAGTGGAAAAAAAATGCCCAAGACATTCTGGCCGCAGGCTATGAATTGGCCTATATATGTGTTGAACAGTTCACCTACTTTAGCTGTGAAGGATAGAACCCCAGAGGAACCTTGGAGTGGACACAAGCCATCAGTATCACACTTAAGAGTATTTGGTTGCTTGGCTCATGTGCATGTCCCTGATGCAAAGAGAACCAATCTAGATGATAAAAGCTATGAATGTGTGCTACTTGGAATGACTGATGAGTCCAAGGGATATCGTCTATATGATCATCCTATTGGGAAGAAAATTGTTGTGAGGAGAGTCATTTTTTGATGAAGATAAACAATGGAACTAAGATAAGAGTCGCAAGAAAGAAATAGTTGTTGACTTGGATTGGGTGAACCATATTTGGTTTTTGAAGAAGGAGAAGAGAGTGAAGCCAGTGAAGATGAAGATACCACTAAATTGACCAATGATACAACTGAGACTACTGATGGAGCTATTACAAACCCAGAAATTGTTAATACCTCAAAACAGCTGAATGAAGGAGGGGGAGAAAATAGAAGACCATCCATCTAATTCAGAGATTATGATAGTGGTGAAGGTCTATATGATGGTGAAATTGAAGCAAATATGGTGCAAAATGATGATGATTCAGAGATATTTGTGTTGAGGCAAAATCCCTAATTAGTTTTGATGATTAACAAACTTCAAATATAAGAAGCTTAAGTTATCTGATTTCATATGCTACTAATGCTTCTTCTTCAGTGAAAAATAAGAACAGGTATAAACAAACCAAATCTCAAGAAGGTATATGCTTATGAGAAGCATCACAGTTGAGAAGATTTGAAACAAATATAAAATAATGTTGCACATGATGACCAAAGAAGAAGACTTCTCTTGACAAGATCAAAGATCAAGACCAGATGGGTAAACTTAAGAAAGATCATCATGAGAAGAATCATTTCAATCTATGTCAACATGAGAAGGATAATAAGAAGAGTCAACCTCAGAAGCATCATGACAGAACTGACATGAGAAGTATCCTCAGAAGAATAGAGATTACAAGCAGAATGAGAATAATCAAGTTGAGAAGCATCATGACAAGAAGAGTCAAGATCAGAAGGGTAATGATGAGAATAGTCAAGTTGAGAAGAGTCACACAATGAATATCTTCATTAGAAGCATAAACTTGAGAAACATCATCTCCAGAAACTGTCAAAGTTGAGAAGAGTCATAGTTGAGAAGGGTCATGACAATTGTAAACTACTGTCTTCTGCAGAAACGCCGTTGTCTTAAAGTAAACAGTCTCTCAACGACTATAATCTTTTGCCAATGACTCTTTTTATAGACTAGAAGTTATTACACACTTATTCAGCTATAAATAAACACATTTGGCCATCGTTGATCGGTGTGAGAGTACATTGAGCTCAAACCTTCCAATCTTCTCAAGTAGCAAGTTTTCTCTAATCCATACTCAGCTGTCTTATAACTGAAGGGATTCATCTGATCTCTGACTATGTATTTTTTCTTGTGTTGTTGTGTCTGTTAAAACACCATTTGTATCAACCAAGCTCTAGAAATCCCACAAACCCATACGCTTAAAAGAAAACCTGTAGGAAACCTTCTCAAGTAACATGTGTTGTTGTAGGACTTGATAAGTGAATTGCTTCTATGTTAGAAGTTACCTAATAGATCAGAAGGATTGTATTAGGTGTGAAAACAGTAGGAAGAGTTGTGTGAAGAAAACTACCAAGAGAGCTTTTAGCCTAGAGAGGTTGTAAAAGTTGTAAACAATTTGGAAAATAGTGGAAATACTCACAGGGAGTGAGGAGTTGATGTAGCCCAGGGATTTGAGTGAACCACTATACATCGTTGTTATTTACTACTTTCTGAAAGTTGTTTTACGCTGTGAGACAAAACACTCCTCTTGGAGTAGATTTATGAAAACTGAGAAGACAACATGCTGACCCTTCTCTGCTAAAAACTGTTTAAACTAAAACTCTGTTTTCAACCATTCTCACATCTCTCCTTAGTTGGCAGTTATTTAGAAAGTCTCTTTAAGTTTTTTTTAATATCACTTTACAACACAAAATCTCTTGCCTAAAAATTGGACTGAAAATCAATATCTAACAGTAAGTTTTAAAAAAGGAACATACTGACCCTTCTTAACTCTATTATATTGTTGAGAAGACAGTTTTTCTTAAACCTTCTTGCTATCATAGTTAAGAAAATTGTTTTCACTCACCCCTCTTAACTAAAAGCTCTCACTATCTTAATATCTAATCATACTTGTGAAGATAGTTATCTTGTTTCAGGTGAATTTTTAAAAGGGTCACAATTCCAACCCTCCTTCCTTATGACACTTATTGACTTCAATTTGAAGTGGCTGTTCAAAGTGCCAAATGGAGGCAAGCAATGAATGAGGAAATTTCTTCCATTGAAAGAAATGAGACATGGGAGTTAACAAATCTCCTTGCAGAATCAAAGAAGATAGGTGTGAAACAAGCCCCAAGGCATTGTATGGCCTGAAATAAGCCCCCAAGGCCTGGTTTAGCCGCATTGAAGCTCGAGATATGGCAAAATGGAGAAATTTTAATTGTAAGCTCATATGATAATGACTTGGTGTATACTGACAATGACATGAACCTGATGACGAAATTCAAGGAACCGATGAAGAAAGAATTATCCATGACAGATTTGAGGAAGATGAAATACTTTCTAGGTATTGAAGTCACTCAACTTGATGAAGGAATCTACATAAATCAAAAGAAATATGCTACAGACATTCTGAAACAGTTTGATATGGCTGATTGCAACTCTGTGAAGGTTCCTATGATGCTCGGTTGCAAGCTTGGAAAGGACAATGAAGGGGAAAAGTTGGATAGCACCATGTACAAGCAACTAGTAGGCAATCTCATTTATATGACTGCCACTACACCTGATATTATGAATGTTGTGTGCCTTATCAGTAGTTACATATGAGTAGCCCTACTCAAATTCACTGGCTGGCATCGAAGAGAATTCTAAGGTACCTACAGGGAACAATTGATCTTGGGATCATGTATAAGAAGGGAGGGAATGATGACTTAATAGGGTACATAGATAGTGACTATGCTAGTGACCTAGAAGATAGGAAAAGCAACTCTGGACATTACACCTTTCTGCTGAGTAATGGAGTTGTGGCCTGGGTTTCAAAGAAGCAGCCCATTATTACTCTGTCAAGCACTGAGGCAGAGTTTGTAGTAGCAAGTGAAGCTTCTTGTCAAGTTGTCTGGATGGGAAAATTTCTTAAAGTGGCTCTTTCAAAATTTTACTTTGAGACCTAAAACCAATTCAAAATTTTATAACCATGATTGATGTGTTTGGTATATTATTGGGAGGCTTTTAAGTATGCATTTTTCCAACTCATATATACCCGTTGGAATGTATTTCCAAGAGGTAGCTGGGAGTAATTTTTTGTAGATAATTTTTGCCTAATTAAGTCAGGGTGACTCGGATGCACTATTTGGTTGTTGTGTTGTACATGCTAGTAGAATGTCCTCTTTGCAAACTGGGTCGACTTGTTAAAAACCCAAACCTCTATAATGACCCCCTAATTTGCCTCGTTGTGGTAGAAAGATGTTTGTACCTAGGGGCGTTTCTTCTTCTACTTAAAAAAGGAATAAATAAATCAATCAAATTTTGTGAGGCTTCGTAAAGTGCTTCCTTAGGAGTTAAACTTTGACTTGTCCATATTTCGAGAAAGAGTATCTCTCATTTTTCACCATATTCACATAAGAATGAACACTTTATATGATTTGCATTGTGAGCAGACATGAATACAACATCTATGGTATAACTTATTTCTTTAATGTTGCTTAGTGTTTTTATATAATTTACCCGATTCTTCTGAATTTGTAATTCAATACACAAACTAACAGGTTCTCTTAGGTTAGCCATATGCTGTGTATTATCAACGATTTCCACCGAAAGTGATTTTTTATTAAGTCTCTTCTCAAAGTAAGGTGGAGTGATTTCCACATCAATTGATTTGTCATGGTAGAGAAGAAAAACTATGCATGGGCCATATTCGAGCTTATTTGATACGTTTGAAGTCCCATTTGAAGTCCCATTACCAAGTGGGGCATTCCCCTCACCCTTCACTCTACCTAAAATTTGGGAAATTGGCTCTACACCCATCTCATTCCCTTATTATAGTCACATCCATAAGACCATACCGGGGCAATTTCTAAACTCATTATCCTAAACAAACCCTTTTACAATGTCACTCCAGTCGGGGCAACCTTGTCCTTGTCATGGTTGGGGCAGCACCAAACTCCATGGTTTTAGACAAAATCTCTCACTTTCCACCTTTCATTCCAAAGTCAGGGCATTCCCAATTCATCATTTCTCTATACCCCTAGTTGTTGTCCCCACTAGACAGGGGTACCGTTCAATCACCATCATCAAATGTCTAAATTGGGAAAGTCCCACATTTCTTGAATTGGGGAAAACCTACCTTTCATGACTTTGACAAAAACCTGTCATTCAATCCCTTCATGTGCCACATCTGTCCAAACCCTAGATCTCTAGAACCTCCAGTTACCTGACTCATTCATCTATACTTGCACTACTATACATATTCACTAAACAATGCTTCAAAGAGAGAGAACACAAGCTAGCAATGTGATGCTAGAAATCCACCTAGTTAACTTTGTGGACCTAACTTCGGTCATCATGGGACATCATAATTGATGAGAATCTAATTGATTCATGATAGATTATGGATCTAACCAAGTGATTTCTTTAATCAAAGATAACAAATAGGATAAAAAGAGAAAGGGAAAAGAAACATACAAACGGATTAGGCAAGAAGATGAAGAAATCGCCACATCCACGAGGATGATAAGATCAAGGTAGAATCACCACAAGAGTAAGAGGCTCTTAATAAGACTCAAATTTGGTTCTAAGAAGAACTCTAGAGAAACACTCTCTATTCTCACAATTCTATTTCGTCAAAAAGTTTCTTTCAACTTACAAAACCACACCTATTTATAGGGAATAGATTGTGGACTCACTAAAGTGACAAACATAAACCTAAAAGCCCAAATTCAAGCCCAAACTAGGCCTTACACAATTAGGCATCTAAGAATGAGAAATAACGCGCCTAAAAATGTTTGGCTTATTCCAATTATAAAATTCATACGAAATCTTAATTATAAAGCTATTTAAAAGACAATGAACAATTTTAGATTATTTGCTATCATTAAGCAAATTAATCATTTGAGCTTCCAATTGTTCTTGTTCTTTAATCTTCTTTGCTCTTCCTCTTTTAATTGGTCCAAGTGCCATGTCTTGAATCTTCATGCTCTTTGTGTCCATAACATTTCTTAATGCTCTTGCGGTCGCCATCAATAATGGAGGAGAAAAATAAGCGAGTCGGTAAATACAGTTTCACATTAGTGTTTGTAAATAAAAACCTTGAATTGTCAAAGTTTGAGTTCAAATCAAATTCACTTTTTCCAATGAATGATATTTCCAAAGTATTCACCTCTACTTGCCGCATCGAAAGTATCGTTTCTCATCATTACCAAAAATCTTTCTGCATCACCAATCAATCATATCATATCATCGCACGATGCATCTATGCACTTCCTTTTATTCACCACAACATTTGCATCAAAGCATTACATTTGAATCATATTCACATTCGCGTTTCATGCATTCATCATATACCAAAAAGAGGCCAAAAAAGAAGCAAAAAGGAAAAAAAATAAGAAAAAAAGCAAAAAACAAAAGAGAGAGAAAAATCATTCACATCCCACCAAATACCAATCATTGCACGTGCTTACATTACATGCACGCATACACCATTCATTGTATTGTTAGACATGCCAAATATAGATAGTTTTTCCCTTCTCAGGTAAATGCATTCATTAGGTATGTTCGGGTAAACACGTCAAGTGTCGATCCCAAGACTTTGTTCCTCCAAAATCGGTGCTCCAAGCGTTGATCCCATCTTACAATACAGATTGTAGTATCAGCACTGAGTCTGGAACCGATCCTTCAGACCCCCAGTGGTCCTTCAGAGCCCCAGCGCTCCTTCAGATCTCCAGTGGTCCATCAATCCAGATCACACGTTGTTATCGAGCACCAACGGATCATTCGACCCCAAGTGGTCCTTCAGACTAGCTGTGTTCGCCTAAAACATAGTGGACGTCCTTCGTGGTCAACATATCATCTCTAGACCTGATCTTGACCCTCACGGCCGCTCGAACAAAGGGGATCCTCAAGCAGACCGTTTTACTAGTACCATAGCTAGTTGCGCTCCATCAGACCATTTTGGTCCATCAAAGCCCAGGTAGCACCTCAGACCCCGAGTGGTCCTTCAGAGCCTTAGTGCTCCTTCAGATCCCCGATGATCCTTCTTTATTGTTCTCGGTTAATACGCCAAGTGTTAATCGCCCCCGTCAATTCTCTAACCTGTCACTTCCCCCTAAGCGGAAAAAATTCGCGTCTATTCTATCTTTATTTCTATTTCTACTACGAAAATCTAAAGACACTTCACCTTTTCTAGTAAAATATAAATAAAGAGGGGCAGTTGTCATACCCCAATTTTGTTAACTTCCCTTTTTACTACTCGTTTAATTCACTACGAGTTAGTTTTTGCGTCATTTGGGCCTACACTCATCTAATTGGGCATGACGTTATCATTGTCTAATCGAACCTATGTAACACCCTGGGCCCTTTTCTTTCTTAGTAGGCTACCCAGAAATGTACATCATGAACTTCTCTACCCCCCACGTAGAGTTTTTGCCTTCCGTGGGAATCCAACCATGTACTCTGGGCTCAAGTACATGCTCAATGCATTCCCACTACTAATTGATTCGATCAGATTTGTTTTTAAAATGTTAATTGGGCCAGTTTTTAGTAGTTTGCTGTAATTGGGTCTTGTTCGCCTAATTGGGCCTCATTTTAAGGTATTGTTTGGTTGGCCCGGTTTTTGTTCGTGGTTTCGGTCCAACTTCTTTTTGTTCACTTAATTTTTTTAAAAAATAAAAATAAAATAAAATATAAAATCAGGATTAATTAAAATAATATTACAATAATTCAAAAAATGATCAAAAAAGTCCAAATAATCAAAAATAATACAAAAATAAAAAACAAAAAATACAAAAAAGTATTGAAAAAAGAAAATGCAACAAAAAACAGCATCAACAGCTGCTCCATGGGCCTTTGGTTTCTCAACTTGCTCTCCAATGTTCCTCACAAGTCCAATAACTTAAAAAGGAAACGAAATCAGATTAGAATCAGAAATTGATTGTAAAAAACCTGATTTTTACCTATAAAAGGAGGCCTAATTCAGAGGAAAAGACACACAAGAATTCACACAGAAAATCAGAGCCAAAATTAGGGTTTCACGCTGAAACCCTAATAACAAGCATAAAAAATACAAAGGTAGGAGCAGTCAACAATCAGTAGCAGAGTGGCAACAATAGCAGTGGTTAACAGCAACAAGCAATAAGAGACTTCTCAGAGGCTGGAAAAGAGGTTAGATTGCTTTTTCTGCCTTTATTATAAGCTTCAAAAATTAAAATGATAGTAGCGTAGTTATATTTCAATTTAGATTCTGTTTATGTAAATAATTTTGAGTGGTTCATTTTAGAAGTCTTGATACTGTAAATATGTAGGTAGGATGAATTGATTAGTGTAGAAATTAGGGTTTTCAGAATCAGTCTTTTTAGGAAAAACAAAATTAGGTTCAATTTGAAATAGGTTCATTTTTGAAATAGCTTTTAGAAAATTAGGGTTCTAAAAAACATAGCAATAGAAAAACAACAGCAATCTCTCTCTCCGGCAACCAATGGTGGACGTCGCCACCATGAAACGCCGCGTCCGATCATCTTCTCGGGCAACCCTTCGTCATCCCTCTACCTCCGTTCGCGCTGTCGCAGCACCCCATGATCAGCCCATCACCGTTGTAGCCCCCTTCGACGTCATATTCTTCGGCGAATACCCTCTCTCCGGCAAACGCCCTCTCCAGCAAGCACCCTTAAATTGCGTCCTCTCCCTCTCACAACTGTCGCCGTCATCTCGCCGTGAAGATCGTCGGAGCCGCCGCGAGCCCCATCACCATCGCCGGAAACGGCGCGCCATCATCTCCCTCCCCCTTCGTCCTTTTCTTCTTCATCTCTTAGAACTCAGAATTTTCACACCCTTTCTCTCTCATTCCCCAAATTTTCGCACTCTCTCTCTCTCTCTTGTATCGCAAATTTCGCTCTCTCTCTCCCATTTTGCTGAGAACGGTGCTGGATGTGAAAAAATGAGATTAGGGTTTCCACTTGGTTCCATCAATACAACCCCCTTTAAAAGCCCTCTTTACAACGCAGACCAGTCCACGAAAATGAACTGGGCTGCAGCTATTTGCACCCCCTTTTTACAAATACACCCCTTTCGATCTTTTTTCATTTATTTTCTAAATTTGTCTATAAAAAATAAATACATTCTCTTCTAAAAAATATAAATAGGGGACTGTTGCACCCCGAAAAATCCTTTGGAGGGATTTCTCTTCGCACAACGTGAATTGGAGTCGCCACCAATATTTTTTTTAGAGGTAAAACATTGAAAAAAACCTTTCTTGAAAGACAATGGTCCTTGGAACCACGAGATTTGAGTTCGGGGGTCGGTTATGCATGGGGAAGGTACGAGCACCCCACACATCCTTTCTACTGAAAGGGAACCTCGATTTGACGTGTGATTTAAAAGGGTTGATTTAAGAAATGCTTTGTTTTTATCTCTCTTTATCTCTCCTTACTTTATGGAAAAAAAAAACTTAAGGAAAATTTAATCTTTTGCGCTTGACGGGAGGGCACCGTGCCAACGTATCCCGGGGAGGGAATCAAAGCAACGTAGTTCTTGTTTTCGAAAATTGTTTTGTTTTTAGAAATTGCCTTGTTTTGGAAAAGGGTTTGTTTTTTTGAAAAGAAAATGGTTTTTATTTGTCGTGCTTGACGGGAATGTGACCCGCTCCTACGTATCTCCCAGTGCGATGGAGAACTCAAAGCTTACGTAGTTCTCGGTTGTCGAGAAAAGGTTTTTATTTTTTAGTTGTTTAATTTGTGAAAATTGAATGTTCACAGTGATCAAACAACAAAGGTTTCGAGTGATCACCACTAGCATCCCAATATTGACGATCGTGCAAGCAAAGGCTTCGCATTATCCTCAACAAAGTTTTTAATTTGTGAAATGAGAGTTCTTTTGAAAAATGAGTGTTCATGATAATCAATTGAGCAAAGACTCCAAGTGATCACCACTAGCACCCCATTGTTGACAATCGTGCAAGCAAAGGCTTCGCATTATCCTCAACAAAGTTTGATTTGTGAAAAATAGTTTGAAATTGTTTTGAGAAGAAGTGAAGTTGTTTGTCAATGATTATGTAAATGCAAAAAAATGTTTTGAAGTTGGAACGTTACTAACGAGTAACAAGTTGTTCTTTGTATGCAACATGGTTTTGAAGTTTTGGAGAGTTACTAACGAGTAACAATTGGTGGAAATCAAAACAAGCAAATTGTGAACACCAATTCAACATTTTAATGCACTACAAGCACATAAACAAGTATATCAAGCATTGAGTACCAAGCTTCAATTCAAGAATGCATGAATATGCAAAATGCATGTGCATCAAGGTTAAATGAACCTATCCTTTGCCGATTGAGAAATGGAAAGTGCATCAAGACTCCAAGTAGTCTCTCCTTTGCAATTTATTAAGACAATGCAATGGTGCATCAAGGCTCTAAGTGGCCTATCCTTTGCCAAAACTTCACAAGCTTCAAACAACAATTTACATTAAACTCAAAGAGCAAAGAAAGCATGATTAAACTTGAGGATGCATCAAGGTCATTGGAGACCAATCATGTGCGCAAATTCAATTGTTTATAGACCCCTTTTTGCTCACATTTCACAAGCACATCAAGTGGGAATTGAATTTTTAAATGCTTACAAGCATAGGCATCAAGGTTGAAGTAACCTATCTCTTGCCAACTTAGCATAACCCAAGATCATTTGTGGATCATAAATGAACCAAAACCCAAATTCATTTTTCTCAAATCACAAACTTCACAATTAACAACATAGGTTTGAATATTTGCAAGTTTAATGGCCAATCATCAATTTATTTTAACAAGCCAACCAAATCAAGCAAGCGAGTGACATAACCAAAACATAGATGCATCTATTCACAAGATTCAACCATGATAACCAACAAAAATCATAAAACACATATTTATTTAAAACATGCGAAATTATTATCAAAGCCAATAACATTTTATTTCAACTAAAACGACAAAATCATGCATATAACCCCAAAATCAAAGCATCAAAACAAAGATTCATGAGATTAAAATATGTACAAGCATAAAATGAAGTTAAAAGAGAGGATCTACATTTTTGGAAGTGGAAATCTCACAAATATGCAAAAAATGATGACTTTATGCAAGGATTTACAAGAGAAGGGGTCTAAGAATCACATACCTTAAGATGAGCTCTAAATAAACACAATAGATGAAGAAACAATCAACCAAATCAACTTATCTTCAAGCTTGGTCTCCAATCTCCAAAAAATGACCCTTGATCTTGAACTTTTGTGTGATTTTATGAAGGATTGATGGTTAAAAATTAGTGTTTTAGGCTTGGAAAATGGATTGAATGTGTGTGGGTAGATGAGAAATGAAGAAGTGAGTTAGAGAGGAGGGAGAGGGGGTGGCGCATAAAATGGAGAGGAGGTGAGGAGGGTTTTGTGTGCTAGGGTTTGTGAGTGAATGATGAGGCCAAAGTTTCTTCTTTGTGAGGTGAATAGGGTATATATAGAAAGCAATTAGGTTTAAGGGTGGTTAGGTCATTGTACACTAGTTGTGCTCTAGGATTTGATTTTAATTTTGAATCAAAGGCTAGGATTGAGGCTCACATGGATTGAGGACATTGAGAAAACACAAAATGAGAGAAATAGAGAGGGAGTAGGCGACATTGGGGAGGGCTCCTTGGTGACTAAGTTTTGCTAGTTGTCATCTTGTACTATTGTACTATCATATGACCATTCCATTATCCCTTCATTTTTGATTATTCTTCTTAGGATAATTGTACAAAAATACACCCAATTTAGGCCACATACAAGGTATCTTGAGGAATATGCCATTTTATGTGATCACCATGACCAAAAATGTCATAAAAATCACATCTTGGAACTTTTTGTAGAATATTCCCTTTTGATCCTTTTTTGAAATTTTGTGCACAATGTATGCATGCATGCGCATACATACATACATGACCAAAAATGTTTTGCCTCAAATAAATTTCTCTAAAATTGCACAAAGATTCTTGATGAGAAATTGTCTTATTTTTGACAATGACCAAAATACCCTTTTGCCCTAAAAACCTTGTTTTTTAACAACAAATGCATTTCCACTCTAACAATGAATTTAAAAGCCCTAGAATGACTTTTAAAACCCAAAAATGCATGCACAATGCTCTTCACTCTTCAAAATAAAACCACACTTCTCAATTTATTTATTTTTGCGGAAAATTAGGGTTTTAAACCTAGGTGGACAAAATTAGGGTATGACAGCTGCCCCTCTTTATTTGGATTTTACCAAGGAATATGAATTGGCCGAAACATATTCCGAGGCAAAATAGAAATAAAGAATTCAGAAATAATACTAATTTTGTCTACTTAGAGAAACCCGAATTTTCCTTTTCTTTTTTTCTCTTTTTTTTTTTGTTTCCTTTCTTTGATCTCTCTTCTTTTGAGAAAGAGAGAGTCAACACTTGTCGCGTCGACGAGAAAGCAGTAAATTGCGTAAAGCAGTAAATGAAAGCAGTAAATTGCGTAAAGCAGTAAATGAAAGCAGTAAATGAAAGCAGTAAATGGGAAGTGCCGTAAATTGGGGAATTCGGAGGTTGCCTAAAACCTTTTAACGGACTCTCGTCGAGTCCGAGCTCTGGGGGTGGCCTTTTCGAGCGGCCGATCAATATCAGGTCCGGAACTGATATGATCAATGGATCTACACTATGCCTTAGGTTGACACAATTAATCCGATGGACTTAACGAAGTCTGTAGGATCTGCCGCGCGCTCGTACGCGACGTTGTGATCTGTGGAAGGAGTTCACTAACTCTGGGGGAGTTTACTAACTCTGTGCTGATGGAGTTCACTAACTCGGTGCCATGATGATTTTCTGAAAATGAGATTTTGGGGACCCATTGGTCCAAAGTAACTGACTTTTTTGAAAATTTTGGGGACTAACGAGTCCAAAGCAACTGAGTTTCTTTTTGAAAATTGGGAAGTTTTGAATGATGCATGGAATGCAGGCTTTTGATGCTGGGATGCACATGGATGCAATGATTGATTTGGTGAGATGTTTTTTCTGTTTGATTTTCCTTTTTCTTTTTCTTTTCTTCTGTTTCTTTTCTTCTGTTTCTTTTCGCCCTTCTGGGATGCGAATATGAAAGTATAATGCTCTACTGTTTGATGACATGGATGATATAGGAATGATGAATGATATGAAAATGTGTGTGTTTTTTTTTTTTTTTGCTGGTTAAATCAATCCGCGGGACTTGTGGCACTTGACACGAAGACCGTTCTAGGATGGTGATAACGCAAGGGTTGCGCGTTGGTTTGCAATGATCTTGTTATTTTTAAGGTGACAGTGCATGTGACTTTTTTTTTTTTTTTTGCAGCTTTACCCATTTTAGGAAACCATTTTTTCCTTTTGTGATTTTCAAAGATTTCGTAATAATCTGTAATGCTCTGAATGTATGCACATGTTTTGCAATTCAATTTCATCAATCATAAAATCATTATTTTGAAAGAAACTGAATAAATGAAGGTAAAGACACGAAAAGCACACATATGAAAGAAAAGTTGGACTTTTGCTGATATGGAAACTGGTCGTGCAGAAAGTCACGCCAGTTGAAAGTACAATTGCAATCTTTATTCTAAACTGATAAAATACAAGAAAAAGGAACAGATCCTGTGATTCTATCCTTGAAGTAACGGTGCCCACCGTTCATACTTGTGACCTTGATCAACCCCTTATCCAAATCTTCGGGAGTGCTGTATGCCCTTGTTTATTTTCATGCCCAAGTTTTCTGACCCTAATTTTTGCCTGGATCGCCCTTTGCGGGTTTTCAATCCACCGGGTCGCTCTGATTTTGCCTAGGCCGCCCTTTGCGGGTTTTCAACCTAGCGAGCTGATTCTTACTTGGCTCATCTTTCTCTTTTTTCATTTATTTCTTTAGGCATACTCCTTTCTGACTGCATCTGAATTTACTGGAAACTGGGGTTTTCTTTTCTTGCATCCCATTTTGCGAGAATTAAAGGCCCCTCCGGAGAATAAGTTCTTCGTCTTCATGATACTGGGTTCATCTCCATGGGAATCCTTTTGGAGGTTCATGATCTTTTTGAGCATTGAGTCTTCTTTGAAATTGTTGAAGATGAGCTTTCTTCGGTTTGAGCTTTCTCTTATTCTTCTTCTGACATAAGACAAATGTACTTTGGTTTGATAAGGCTCAATGAAAGTATTACTTCCATCATATGGGGTTTGCCCCTGTTAAAACGAAGCCTGATTTCCATGAAGGTCATCATCGTCCTTGATATCCTTTGTTGATTGTCTCTAACTGCCCCATTTTTAGGGTGGCGTAGGGAGGGATCATGATGCTTGACCTGGAGTCTTCATACTGTCATTTGTGACTACCTTAGCTTGGAAAGCTGCGCAACAGACCGAACTTTGGTAATTACAGACTTTGTTATAATGGCAAGTGTCTTATGTCAGAAGGGTGATTTACACAAACTTGTTGATTCATTGCTCTTTATCATGGCGTCAATCCTCTCCTTTGCTCAAATTGATCATGTCACTTGATTCCTCATGAGGAAGGACCACTTTGTTCTCTTATTCTTGCACAACAGCTTGATTGCAAATCTGATGGTGGAGTCTGAGGAATGACTGAGGGTTTGTGGAGGGCGGGATGACGAGGTCGAGGTAGTGTTTGCGGTTTTATGAAAGGAGAGATGTATAGGAATGATGAAGTGTTTGAAGGTTTATGGAAGAAAGGGTGGTCATACACAACAAGGTGTAGGAAGGTTCATTGAGACAAGGATCTCTTACGCTTTATGGCCAAATGTATCAGCTCACAACTTATATTTCTTTCGTCTCTTTTTCCCTTGTTTTTTTTATTTGTGGGATTTTCATTTTTTGAATCTGTTCTTTTTTGTTTCATTTTTTCTGATTTTTTTGCTTTTGAGTTGAGTGAGCTGATAAAAGTGATACACTATTTTTGGATATTTGAAGTGATCCTTGTCTGGGGTGATTGGAAAGATAATGGCAATGAAACCCCTACAGCGATTGGAGGATGCTTGATTGGGTTTTGGTATTAACTGGGGTGACAGGAGGTTCAGAGGGAGGAGCAAATGAGATGGGTTGATTTTGTAGAAGGGCCACTGGTAGTGAGGAAGGTGGCGATGGCAGGCATTTGGTTATGAATTTTTTTTTGTGATGGGGTACTTGTAATGGGAAATGGGAAAGTTGGTTGATCTGAGGAAGGGAAAGGGTTTGGTCGCGAAAGAGGTTCGCTTGTAACATTTGTTTGGTTTCCTCAGCATTGCTCCACTTTGCTTGAACTTGTGCTTTGACTTCATTGCCCAACCTAGTTGTGGCATCATGAATTTCTACAGCCTTAGCCAATTCTTCACTTATTAATTCCGAAGAAACATCCCAGTTGTCTTCAGCCTCTCTCTCAGTTTGGTTAACCGGGTAATCAAAGTCACAGTATGAGTTATGGGCATTATTACTTTCAAGAATTGTATTCGATCTGCATTAAAATGGAGTGGCGAATAAAAATAAAGAAAAGACACGCAAATGAGAGATGAAGAAAGAGAATTTTATTGAAAATTCCAAAATAACATTTTATTCATTGATGAAGTTTGACGAAAACATGCATGCCCGAATGAAATATCCCAAGGCCTTGGGCAGAGCCGAGGAATTTTGCATTACGAAGAAAAATTACTTTAAATTGAAAATCACAGGGAAATCTAGGGCCTCCCAGTTCTGGAGCTTTTCTTTCGCAGCACAACGGCGCACTAAGCCGACAGCACCGTCACCCGAGCCTGAATCTTCTTCAATCACATTGACCTGGTCAGGGTCCAGCATGCCTACACTTCGGAAGTTGTTCCTAAGATCACCGACGACCATCCCTCCCTGGTTGGGGGTCCTTCCTCTGAGCTTTGCCAACCATTTCTCTCTTCTATCAGCTGCTAGCCTCTCTCGGTCTGCAGGGCTTGGGATGTACCCAATACCGAACCTTTCAGTATTCCCTTTCAGCAGGACGGGTGCTACAATTCCTTGAGCAGCTTTTCCCAGGCCTTTTCCAACCTGATACCCATATCCTAGCATCACCTTTGCAACCATCATGTCCGCCTTGGACCACCTAGGCTTCAATTGGGGTGGCTCACTCCCAACAAAGATAGCATTTGAGATCTCCAATCCCTGGAAGGCAGTCTCAAAAGACTCCTCTGCTGCTTCAACGTAATATTCTGGTGGTGATCGGTTTATCATCATTTCCTCCTCCCCGAAGATTACTATCAACTTGCCCTCGGCCACAAACTTGAGTTTCTGATGGAGCGAAGATGGCACTGCCCCAGCGGCATGTATCCAAGGTCGTCCTAGCAGACAGCTATGAGAGGAAGCTATATCCATGACTTGGAATGTGACATAGAACACTTCAGGACCCACCTGCAAAGGCACTTCTACTTCTCCAAAAACTTCTTTCACAGACCCATCAAATGCTCTAACCAAGGTGGAGCTAGGCTTCAGATACGAGCAATCCACATCCAACTTATCCATTGTGGACTTGGGCAACACATTCAATGACGAGCCATTGTCGATGAGCACTCTGGCCAGCATGTAGTCCCCACACTTGACAGAGATGTGAAGGGCTTGATTGTGATTCTTCCCCGCCGGAGGTAGCTCAGCGTCTGTGAAGGTCAAGTAGTTGGATGCTACTATGTTCCCAACAATACCATCAAGCTGGTTGACCGTAATGTCATGGGGTACGTGTGCTTCATTCAGGATTTTCAACAGTGCAGCTCGGTGTGCCTCGGAACTAAGCAACAACGAAAGCATTGAGATTTTGGCCGGGGTTTGATTTAACTGGTCCACCACCCGGTATTCACTTTGTCTCATTACTTTCAGAAATTCCTGAGCTTCTTTGTCTGTTACTTCTCTAACTTCCACAGTTTCCTTATCTTTTCCCTTACGGGCCCTTTCTTCAGCTTCCTTTGATTGTTCCTTTCTAAGATTTTCAGGAACATACATCCTTCCACTCCTTGTAATTCCACTACTCCCAGCAATGTTTGTTATATCCAACACGCCCTGAGGGACCTCTGCTTGCATTTGCACGTTGCAGCTCCAGGGAATAACCCTAGTCTCTCTACTAGGGGTAGCAGCAGGTACCGGAATAACAACAGTCAGAGGTCTTGCCACAACCGAGCTTGAATTCAGACTGCAAGGGATCTCAACCGGTCTCCTGAAACCTCTGTTGTTTGATTGCAGAGTAGATACACTTTCTTCCTTTTCCTGAACCTCAACCTGGACCAGGTGTCTGTCTAACAGCTCTTGGAGGATGGGTTTGAAGCTCTCACAGGCCCCAACACAATAAGGGTCATTGCAGATGTCTCTTCTGGCACACCCTTCTTCGATGATACCACAACGGCATAGTGCAGCATGAATGATACTCAGGGGTGTACGAATGCACTCCACCTTCCTAATTAAGTACTGACCACCCTGATCATTAATGGCATTTGCAGTGGGCCCACCATGCCCCGGCAACGGGTTGGTGGTTACATTAGGTTGCTGAAATGATATACTCTTTGCATCAAGCAGGTCTTGCACAACATACTTGAACGCCTTACAATCCTCCACCACATGACCTACTGCCCCAGAATGAAAGGCACAGGTAGCATTTGCATTATACCCTCTAGGATAGGGAGGCTGATATGGTTTCATCTGACGAGTGTTGATTAACTTGTTGGCAATGAGATAATTGAACAAATCTGTGTACGACATGGGGATAGGTTCAAAGACAACAGGCTTTTTTTCATTGTAGTTTCTGTACTGATTGTTGGACTGGAATGGCTGAGCAGGCGGCGTCTGAGCAGGAACTGGAATGGCTTGTGGGGGATTGTTGTGTGATGGACCGCTAGCTCCGATGATTGCATTAGTTTCTCCCTCCTTCTTCTTGTGGGAACCAGAAAAAGGCTTTTTCTGATGGGAAGGAGGTGTTGGGCCATGGGCTATTCTTCCACTGCGCATGCCGTTCTCCACTCTTTCTCCAATGACAACCATCTCAGAGAAATTCGAAGCCACGCTGCCGACCAAACGATCATAGAACACTGGGGGAAGAGTTTCCATAAACATATGGACCATCTCTTTATCAAGCAGGGAGGGTTTTACTTGTGCAGCGAGGTTCCTCCACCTCTGGGCGTATTCCTTGAATGTCTCATTATCCTTCTTAGACATACATTGCAGCTGGGTCCTATCCGGGGCTAAATCACTGTTGTACTAGTATTGATGGATAAAGGCATCCGCCATATCCTTCCAACAACGGATATTAGTTGGCTCCAATTGCATATACCATTCAAGGGGAGCTCCAGCTAAGCTTTCCTGAAAGCAATGTATCATCGGGTTATCATCACGGGCGTGGGCAGTCATCTTCCGGCAATACATCGTCACATGGCTGCGCGGGCAGGTTGCTTCTTTGTACTTGTCGAAAAATGGTGTTTTGAACTTGGGTGGCAGGGCTAGATTAGGGACCAAGCATAACTCATGGGCGTTCCTAGCCTGGGAACCTGTTCCTTCAACAGCTCTCAATCTTTCTTCTAACATCTGGTACTGACTTCTAGCTTCATCAGGGTAATTCGACGGAAAACCACTCACACCATAGTGAAGATTATTCATCGACACCACAGCTGGGGTCACGTGTGGGTCACGTGAGTGAGCGATAATCTGAGGAATGGGACCCTGAACTTGTGGATGGATTGTTGCTGGAGAATTGAAGCCAACCGGAGTTCCCGGGGTAATAGCAGGAGTAGGAATCTGAATTTGAACCTGAGGTATCCCCGTTCCAACTTCATTCACAGCTGATTCAGGCTGGGCCTGTCCTGTGGTTCCCGACGGACCACTTTCTGGGTTTGCACCGGTAGCAGGGGGTGTGTACCCTAATGGGAGACCATAAGGAGGCCATTGCACGTTCTGGAGAGCCCGAGAGACTCTAGGAGGATTCACTCCTGCGGCAGCAGCACCTTCAGTTATGCCAGCATCCCTTAAGGCACTTAACACTCTTATGACCTCTGTCATTTTAGCTCTTATAACTTCCATCTCAGCCCTGATTGCTCGATTCTCTTGATTCTGATCATGCTGACCCTGACCATTTGGATTCGGACCTTCTGGAACTACATCATTCTGGATGGGTTGATGATTGCCCAGATTCGCGTCGTCTTGATTGTTGGCCATATTTCTTGCCTGTGATCGCGTCCAATACCGATGATTAACCAGCTTGTCTTACTTCTGTGGACGGAACATTTTTTTTATGAATACAAAGACAAATGATGCAAATGCAATGCAATATGCATGTTATTATGTTTATTGCCGGGAATCGCGGTGCAACTCGTCTTGTCATAGGTGTTAAGGTTCAGGTGTTTTTAGGATTTGCAACAAAGTTGGAAGCAACAAGGCAAAACAAACGTACTTCAATTAAATGGAATGCGAAGGAGTATCATAAATGGAAAGCAAATCAAAGTACAATATTCCTTAAGAGTGCAATACAATGATTTTAAACAAAGTACTATTTTCCAAAGAAAGTTACAACTTCTTAAAGAAAATTACAATTTCCTAAGGATCGCTACAATACTCTAAAGGGAACTTTAAAGGCATATGGCTTTCAACTCCTCGCTCCTTTTCCTCTTCTTGCTCTCAGCTGCCCCCCGGGCTTTCTCCAGGAGTTCTTCTGTGAGAATCTTGCAGTACTCAACAAACTCACACACCTTGACAGGGGTGTTGAAAGGATTCATTTCTGCATCCGCCTTTCTTAGCTTCTTGGGAATGTCTCTCACAGCCTGATTAGCTAACCAAACTAACTTGGAGAACTTGTCTTTCCAATGTAAGCCTTCCTTTTTCAATTCCTCAAAGACTCGTTGACTTTTTACCTTACTGAGCAATTCCGCAAATTGACTCTCCCAATAGTCACTCTTCTCCCTTAGCCGGAGGTAAGACCCTTCCAAGTACTGCACATGATTGACCAATCTTTCCGACTTCCCTTGTTCCCTTCTTAGTGCTTGCTGATAATCCCTCAGGATCCCTTCAATAGATTCCCGATCTTGCTTGACACTCTTTAATTGATCTTCCAATTCAAGCTTCATCATTCGAGAGTCTTTTCTTGACTTAACTAGTGCGTGCCTGACTGCTTGCTCTTCTTTCCATGTATCCTCATATAGCCTCTTCCATTTAATTGCTTCCGCTACAGCCTCATTCATCTTGGTAGTGCACCTCTTCACTTCCTCTTTGGCACCCTTCAAGTGCTTTTGCATTTCCCTCTTGCTTTTCCCCTCTATTTCAAGTTTTCTATTGACTTCCTCAATAGCTGCAGCTTGGAAAGCATTTTCATTTTCTAGCTTTTTCTTGTCTTGCATCATCTTTCCCAATCTATCTTGCAGAGCCCTTTTTTCTTCTTCCACCTTTGACATGGCCAACCTATCCTCTTCCAATTCTTCAATGGTAGGAATGTGAGGTTCTTGTATCTTTTCCTCAAGCGGTGGTACTCCTTGGCTGGATGACCGAGTTTCACTAATCCTCCCTTCAAGCCATTGAGAAAAGGAGATAGCAGTGGTCCTCCTGGTTAACTCTTCTCTGTCCTTCCGCACTACGGTTTCCCAAGCTTGCAGGACTCGCCGAAGTAGACTCTCGTCTTTAGGGATCCCCGCATGGAGGTAAAAACGAAACAGCATAGCTTCGGAGGGTGAATCCCGCATAGGGTATCCGAGCTGTCGCAAGGTCAAAGAGGGGTTATAGTTTATGCATCCTTGGGTTCCCATGAGAGGAACGTTCTGAAAACTCCCACACCGAAATATCACTGAAGGCCTGTCTACCCAACATTTAGGTGAGAACCAACGAATCTGGAGAGCATCTTGGTTCTTGAAAGCATGCACCCACTCTTGAGAGTTCATAGTCTTCGGATTACAACCCAAGGCATAGGAAAGCAAATCCTTCACATCACTTTTGTTGATACACACATGACTGATCAACCAAGCATATAACACAGGGAAGGAGCAACACATCTTATTCTTTTGGAATTCATGGTGACGAGTGAAGGCACGGTATGTCTCTGCGAGGATTGCGGGAACCGGGTTGATAGGATTTCTTGCACATTTGAAGGCGAGGAAGACACCGATTGCAGTTTCGCTCACATGCCTCTCTATCTGAGGGAAGAGCACAATGCCGAAGATGGTCAGAGCTAGCACTTGCTTGAAAGAGTTCCAATCATCAGACACTACATAGCTGGTCATCAAACTCTCAAAGTATTCTTGAGGAAACCCAAATACCTTATTACGTTCTATCTTATGGGCCCGCACTTTCTCAGCACTGATTTGCAACAAGGCAGCAAGCTTTTCATCAGAATAATACTCCCCTTGGTATTGATAAGGCTTAAACTTGGATCGATCAAAGCCCAAAATCCTATCATACTCTTCTAGGGTAGGCGCCATTTGGAAATTCTTAAAAATGAAACAGCGAATCTCCGAGTCATAGAACCGACACAGGGCAGCAATGGCACTCTCTTGCACTTCTAGTTGTAGCAGCTTGCGAATGTTCCCATAGGTTTTGTCAAAAGACCTGACCTCAATAGGACCTAGGAGGGATGCATACTCTTTCAGACTAGCCATATCAATCTCTTTCACAACAGGAAGCCTTGAATTGAAAACGGTTTTGCCTTTTGATTCCATTCCGTTTCTTACACACCTATGACAAGACTTTGTGTTACGTTGCGATCTCCGGCAAACAACTTTAATGCATGGAGGATGCAAAGAATGGAGGTTTTTTTTTCAAAATTTTGTTAGATGCGAATGCAATGATGATGATGCAAAATGACGCAGATGTGATGATTATGACCTTTTATTTACATAGAAAAGAGAGAAGAAAATGATGTTTATTGGTGGCGGTTCAAAACATTTTTGAAAATACCCGCTATATGCCACCTCATATAGGTGTTTATGAGGGAAAAAGGAAATTACTTTCTACATTTTTGGAAAAAGAGTTTCGAAAGAGGATGCCTAAGCTAATGCAACACACAATTTGCGTGCCCCCGTGTCCTACAAATGGGTAAGGATCATAGGCTCTAAAGTCAACGACAAGGGTAATCCTCCCATGTGGGTTCTGGTCACTGCCTCACAATGGCAACCAAGAGCTAAAGTCTCTCTCATGAATACACCCACAATCGTAGAGAGCTACCGAGTGTGAGGTATCATGAAGAAAGCGCACTCTTGGGCGAAACTTTCATGAGAGCCAGACAGACAACGGTCTACGAATGGCAGTCACTACTCATTTCCACTCTCCTAGGGTTCTTTGCAGACCTTGGGTTTTAGGCCCCACTCAATGCTCACAAACATAAGGTGTGCAGTGTGTGATGAGGGCACAACACCTAAAAATCTACCCAAACCCCACCTGCAAAGGGAAACCAGAACAGTCCAGACAATACCAAGCAACAGCATGTCGTCTACCCTAGGGTTCAATATCATTTCAACATAAGTATACTAACCTAGGGTTCTAACAACAATCGCAAGCATTGCTTACCTTAAGAAAGGGAGCCGAGAGGAGGGGACATAATAGGATTAGGGGAAATTCATGAGCTTACCTCAGGAAAGGGAGCAAAGAAGAGGGGAACATGCTAGGATTGGGGAAATGTATGAGAAAAGCATATAAACGACGAAAGTAAGAGGAGAAGAAGAAGAAGCTACTCTTATTTTACTCAAGAAGCAAATATAGAAGAGGAAGAAGGCTAACACACAATGCACGCAAGCACAACATCACAAGAATGCACACAACAATTCTAAGAATAATGCAAGCATGTTTTTAAAGGCAAAGGAAAGAAAGAAGAAAGGGAAAGGAGGAGAGATATAACAAAGCATTCAAATCAACGAAATAAATCACATGTCGAATCGATTGGCTTGACCCACTAAAGAAAGGTCCCCAGCGGAGTCGCCAGCTGTTGCACCCCGAAAAATCCTTTGGAGGGATTTCTCTTCGCACAACGTGAATTGGAGTCGCCACCAATATTTTTTTTAGAGGTAAAACATTGAAAAAAACCTTTCTTGAAAGACAATGGTTCTTGGAACCACGAGATTTGAGTTCGGGGGTCGGTTATGCATGGGGAAGGTACGAGCACCCCACACATCCTTTCTACTGAAAGGGAACCTCGATTTGACGTGTCATTTAAAAGGGTTGATTTAAGAAATACTTTGTTTTTATCTCTCTTTATCTCTCCTTACTTTATGGAAAAAAAAAACTTAAGGAAAATTTAATCTTTTGCGCTTGACGGGAGGGCACCGTGCCTACGTATCCCGGGGAGGGAATCAAAGCAACGTAGTTCTTGTTTTCGAAAATTGTTTTGTTTTTATAAATTGCCTTGTTTTGGAAAAGGGTTTGTTTTTTTGAAAAGAAAATGGTTTTTATTTGTCGTGCTTGACGGGAATGTGACCCGCTCCTACGTATCTCCCAGTGCGATGGAGAATTCAAAGCTTACGTAGTTCTCGGTTGTCGAGAAAAGGTTTTTATTTTTTAGTTGTTTAATTTGTGAAAATTGAATGTTCACAGTGATCAAACAACAAAGGTTTCGAGTGATCACCACTAGCATCCCAATATTGACGATCGTGCAAGCAAAGGCTTCGCATTATCCTCAACAAAGTTTTTAATTTGTGAAATGAGAGTTCTTTTGAAAAATGAGTGTTCATGATAATCAATTGAGCAAAGACTCCAAGTGATCACCACTAGCACCCCATTGTTGACAATCGTGCAAGCAAAGGCTTCGCATTATCCTCAACAAAGTTTTTAATTTGTGAAATGAGAGTTCTTTTGAAAAATGAGTGTTCATGATAATCAATTGAGCAAAGACTCCAAGTGATCACCACTAGCACCCCATTGTTGACAATCGTGCAAGCAAAGGCTTCGCATTATCCTCAACAAAGTTTGATTTGTGAAAAATAGTTTGAAATTGTTTTGAGAAGAAGTGAAGTTGTTTGTCAATGATTATGTAAATGCAAAAAAATGTTTTGAAGTTGGAACGTTACTAACGAGTAACAAGTTGTTCTTTGTATGCAACATGGTTTTGAAGTTTTGGAGAGTTACTAACGAGTAACAATTGGTGGAAATCAAAACAAGCAAATTGTGAACACCAATTCAACATTTTAATGCACTACAAGCACATAAACAAGTATATCAAGCATTGAGTACCAAGCTTCAATTCAAGAATGCATGAATATGCAAAATGCATGTGCATCAAGGTTAAATGAACCTATCCTTTGCCGATTGAGAAATGGAAAGTGCATCAAGACTCCAAGTAGTCTCTCCTTTGCAATTTATTAAGACAATGCAATGGTGCATCAAGGCTCTAAGTGGCCTATCCTTTGCCAAAACTTCACAAGCTTCAAACAACAATTTACATTAAACTCAAAGAGCAAAGAAAGCATGATTAAACTTGAGGATGCATCAAGGTCATTGGAGACCAATCATGTGCGCAAATTCAATTGTTTATAGACCCCTTTTTGCTCACATTTCACAAGCACATCAAGTGGGAATTGAATTTTTAAATGCTTACAAGCATAGGCATCAAGGTTGAAGTAACCTATCTCTTGCCAACTTAGCATAACCCAAGATCATTTGTGGATCATAAATGAACCAAAACCCAAATTCATTTTTCTCAAATCACAAACTTCACAATTAACAACATAGGTTTGAATATTTGCAAGTTTAATGGCCAATCATCAATTTATTTTAACAAGCCAACCAAATCAAGCAAGCGAGTGACATAACCAAAACATAGATGCATCTATTCACAAGATTCAACCATGATAACCAACAAAAATCATAAAACACATATTTATTTAAAACATGCGAAATTATTATCAAAGCCAATAACATTTTATTTCAACTAAAACGACAAAATCATGCATATAACCCCAAAATCAAAGCATCAAAACAAAGATTCATGAGATTAAAATATGTACAAGCATAAAATGAAGTTAAAAGAGAGGATCTACATTTTTGGAAGTGGAAATCTCACAAATATGCAAAAAATGATGACTTTATGCAAGGATTTACAAGAGAAGGGGTCTAAGAATCACATACCTTAAGATGAGCTCTAAATAAACACAATAGATGAAGAAACAATCAACCAAATCAACTTATCTTCAAGCTTGGTCTCCAATCTCCAAAAAATGACCCTTGATCTTGAACTTTTGTGTGATTTTATGAAGGATTGATGGTTAAAAATTAGTGTTTTAGGCTTGGAAAATGGATTGAATGTGTGTGGGTAGATGAGAAATGAAGAAGTGAGTTAGAGAGGAGGGAGAGGGGGTGGCGCATAAAATGGAGAGGAGGTGAGGAGGGTTTTGTGTGCTAGGGTTTGTGAGTGAATGATGAGGCCAAAGTTTCTTCTTTGTGAGGTGAATAGGGTATATATAGAAAGCAATTAGGTTTAAGGGTGGTTAGGTCATTGTACACTAGTTGTGCTCTAGGATTTGATTTTAATTTTGAATCAAAGGCTAGGATTGAGGCTCACATGGATTGAGGACATTGAGAAAACACAAAATGAGAGAAATAGAGAGGGAGTAGGCGACATTGGGGAGGGCTCCTTGGTGACTAAGTTTTGCTAGTTGTCATCTTGTACTATTGTACTATCATATGACCATTCCATTATCCCTTCATTTTTGATTATTCTTCTTAGGATAATTGTACAAAAATACACCCAATTTAGGCCACATACAAGGTATCTTGAGGAATATGCCATTTTATGTGATCACCATGACCAAAAATGTCATAAAAATCACATCTTGGAACTTTTTGTAGAATATTCCCTTTTGATCCTTTTTTGAAATTTTGTGCACAATGTATGCATGCATGCGCATACATACATACATGACCAAAAATGTTTTGCCTCAAATAAATTTCTCTAAAATTGCACAAAGATTCTTGATGAGAAATTGTCTTATTTTTGACAATGACCAAAATACCCTTTTGCCCTAAAAACCTTGTTTTTTAACAACAAATGCATTTCCACTCTAACAATGAATTTAAAAGCCCTAGAATGACTTTTAAAACCCAAAAATGCATGCACAATGCTCTTCACTCTTCAAAATAAAACCACACTTCTCAATTTATTTATTTTTGCGGAAAATTAGGGTTTTAAACCTAGGTGGACAAAATTAGGGTATGACAGGGACTAAATGGACTCTATAGTCGGGTTAGTCAGTGTCCTAAGATGAATGAGTCCTATAGCTCAATAGTCCTAGAACCCCTATAAAAAATAATAATCAATAAATAAAACCTGTTTCCCAAAGAAACGAATAGGGGACTAAGTCGACTATACAATCGGGTTAGTCATTGTTCTAGGATGAATGAGTCGTACGACTCAAGAGCCCTAAAATACCTATTCCAATAAAATCAAACCGCCACACATCAAACCATTTTTCAAAACTACAAAAAAACTCCATTCAGAAAATAGGGGACTAAGTCGACTGTACAGTCGGGTTACTCATCGTTCTAGAAAGAATGAGTTGCACAGCTCAATAGTCCTAAAACCCTATATTAAAAAACATCAACCAACAAACTTTTTCTCCCAAGAACTACGTGGCCTTTTGATTCTCTACCAAAAGATACGTAGGAGCAGAAGGGGGCCCACCTTTGTCAAGTGCACTAATAAAAAACCTTTTTTTAGTCTTTTTCTAAATAATCCTTTTCTTAAATTCAAAAAAATCAAGTCTCTTTCTTTCAATTTCTTTTAATTCAAAATAAAAGGGGTAAAATAAACATTTTGAAAATTAACACTCTTCTACACTACCAATTAGCAGGTAACCTTCGTTAGGAAGGATGTCATGGGGTGCTAATACCTTTCCCATGCATAACTGACTCCCGAACCCTAATCTGGTCTCAAGGACCCTTATCCATTTCAAAGGGATTTTCCAATATTTGCCCTTAAACTAAACTTTTGTGGCGGCTTCATTGTAAACTTCGAAGAATCCTTTCCCGTATTTTTCGATCGCTACACCGAGAAAGAATTTTTCGGCTAAAGCATAGGTCTGATAGTACTCCTCTACTCAATTTCCAACTTCAAAGAAACCAAAGGGTGAGAGTATTCCATAATTAGATGTATAGGTACAAGACAATGTTGGAGACCTGTCGAGCGATTCTTCTTAGCGCCAACATCATAAATGCAAAAAGAGGGTCGATGGTACTATTAAGGGGCTTGGCTCTAAGATTGTCAACACAAACCCCAAAATACACTTAAACCCTTAACTAAGTAGCTAATTAAATACTTAATAACTTAATCTCTATTCTCCCCCTTTTGTCAACAACAAAAAGGAAGGAAGAAACAGAAATTATGCTGCTACTTGGTAGGGGAAGAATCATCAGAAGAGTTGGTTGAAGTTGTTGGTTGAGGAACATCTTGGAAAGGCTTTGGAGGTGGAAAGTTTAGTGGTGAAATGGTTGGTAGAACTGCAGGAATGACATGTTCCATAACCCACTGTTGGTAGGCAAAATTCCTTTGAGCCTCAATTCTATTTTCTTGTTGAAGAATGCCAATGCTCAACATCAGGTTATTCTCCATAAGCTTCATCTTTTTGATCCGTTTCTCATGTTGTGCCTTCATTCTCTTCATGGATTTCTCGATGACCTCCAATCTGTCAACAGAAGGATGAGAATCATCCTTATCCACAGAGGGTTTGCTGTTGTTTGGTCCTTTGTCAGAGGAGGAGAGAGGGGCATATGTAGTCTTGCAAAATGAGCTGAGAGAGCCAAATTGAGTGGGCAAATCAGGAGGAAATTTTGATGCACCAGAAGCTTCATTCATTCTTGGAATGGAGGAATCATAGATTGGAGTTTGAGAAGCTATGAACCTATTGATGTTTTCAGAAGCTAAAGTGTTTCCTATTTTAGCTGGGGATGGGCCAGTTTGATCACGCCATTGTGTGAAGAGATCATTGTTGTCATTTGGAGGAATTGGAGAGTTTTCTTGAGCCTGTTTGTGGTGGAGTTCAAAGAGGGCCATGGATGCAAGGATTTCTGAGTTTGTTTCTTGAAATGGAGGGGGATTCACTGGTGTAAACTCAGTGTCAATGTCATGACACACTTCATGGACAGCTTGAGATAGAGGTGATAAATGATTGTAGTTCTGATTGAGGACTTCTTCTTCTTCTTCATCTCTTACTCGAGAATGATTCACATCAAACTCCCCATGAGCTTGACCACCTGGAGAAGGCAAACTTGCAATTTGCACAGAATCAACAGAAGGTTGTTCAACAATCACAGGGATTTCTTCAGTAGGAGATGGATGACTTGGAGAAAAGGTTACCTTAGTTGTAGGAATGTCAGGAATGTCATCAGAAGGTTGATCTTTTACCTCTTCTGTAGGAGAAGGATCCTTCTCAGCAAGAATCACCTCTTCAACAATTTTCTCTTCATGTGAAGGTTCATCAATCTGGATGGAGGGTTCTTCATTGAGATCATCAATCATTCTCTCAAAAACTTATTTCTCAGTAATCTCTTCTTCTTGCACACTGGGAGATTGTTCTTCTGGAGTTTGATCAAGCTCAAAAATTTCCTTCCAGCTTTGAGCAGGTTCTGTTTCCATGATGGGCTCTTGTGAAGGTTGAACAAGTTGTGGAAACTTGTGACTCTCAGGAATTGAAACTTCAACTATTGAGCATCAATGGTTTCTTTATTGTTCAATTGCTCCCCCTGAGGAGTTGCTTCCTCTTTCTCAGTTTTCTTGGGAGTTGGATCAATGGTTGCTTGTTTCTTTTGAGAAAGTTTAGTGGCTCTAACTTTGGGTCTAGGTTTGGCAGTGGCTTTATCTTTTGGAGCAGGCTTGGTTTCAGATAACTTGATACCCATTTGTTTCACACTTTTAGACCAAAATATAGTTTTGTCATTGATACATTCCTCCTTTTCAAGAGGAATTTCATTCAGCCTAAAGATTTTGGTGATAAACATTCCATATGGAAGATAAGTGGTTTGTCTGAGATTTTTGGCAACATCTATCATGTAATGGAGGATGGTGTAGGGATTATTTACAACATATCTTTTGTACACATGGTACACAAGGAGTAGGTCAACTGGTTTGATTCTTTCATATCCTCCAGCTCGAGGGTAGAGACAGTGAATGACAATGTTGTGTAAAATCCTTGCATGATCTTCTGCATGCTCCCTTGTGATGCTTACTTTTTCAAAGCAGTCTTAACCATAGATTGGTACACCATGTAGAGGGATGCCCAGAGCATCTGACAGCATTTTAGTGGTGATGATCATCACAGTTCTTTTCACTTGGGTAGTAAAACAAGTCTTTTCTTTGTTCACTACCATGCCTCCATAAAACTCTCTAACCAAGCTAGGATAGATGAGTTCTTCTTCAGATAAGAGTTTGTACCAGCTTTGCCTAGCAATATAAGGACAGAGATCTAGCCAGATAGTTTTAATTCTTCAAATAGATAGATTCTTCTAATTAAAATACTTCTTTTTGTCCATTTCTTCTGATTGTACACTTGTGAAGGTTGAATTTCATCCAGAAGTTCATTCTTGTTCTGACTCTGATCATCGTTTTTCTCTTCTTCAGTAACCTTGCCTTTTCCTTTGGTATCACCTTTAGGTTTCTTTGAAGAAGGTTCTGGTGGAGACGGTGTCATTCGTGTAGAAGCAGATGATTTCTTGACAGAGGCAATGCGGTCAGAAATAGTAGCTTCTGAGTCTTCCTCATTGACGACGATGGGTTCTGTGCTCTTTGCACCAGGGCCAATGATAGGAGTAGATGTGGTTTGTCTAATCCTAGATGATCTTCAAGTAGGAGTTTGAGAAGATTTCGAAGAGCCATGAGAAGTTGGGTTTGAAGAGAGAGGGATAGGTTCAGTTACTGTTGCAGGTTTCATGGTGCTATGTTCTGGGTTTGAATTTCTTTTTACGTTTGGGATTTTCATTCTGACCATTTGAACAAGGATGAGGGTGGTTTTGTAGACAGAGAGAAGAGTGGAAGAAAATGAAGTGAGGTGTTGAAGGAAAGAGAAGAAATGAATTTTGATGGAAGTTGTGCGTTTGAGGGAGCGCGTGAGGAGACAAGTTCCAACTAGTCGTTATGATTTGACTAGGTTCAGTTATGATGGGACATAACTGTAGCATTTTTCCAAGATAAGTACCACACGTGTGGTAACGGTGATCTTAAGCCTTCAACCGTCCCTTTTTAAATTTTCCTCAAGTGAACATTCTCAAGCCTTGAGAAGGCTGGAGTTTTTGACAATTTCTCTAATCTTAAATGTGAACACCCAATTTTAACAGATATTTTTCACTTTTTTAGAAAAATATCACAAAAATATGTTTTTTGCGTTTATTCGTTTCTTAATCCCTCAAAAAGGTCGTTTTGCTCTAATTTACTAATTTTGCCTTATTATTTTTTTTTAGTAGTTAAACAAAAATTAGAAAAATATGATTAATTCAAAAAATACAAAAATAAAGGTAGAGTTTAATTAATTGTCTAATTTTGTTAAATTTTTTGAAAAGGGAGGTTCAAGAAATAATAAGTCCTAATGTTTATTTACACTTGGCCCAAACATATGTCCAAAATTACAAAAATTAGATTTTTTAAAATAATCCAAAGTCCAAAAATACAAAATTAAGCCTCAGAGAGCCCAAAAATAATAAAATGCAAAGAATTCAAAAAAAATAATGGGATTTTTTTTTGTACCCCCACCTTTTCCCTCCATACCCCCGCAAGATTTTTAAAGACGAAAATACCCCTGCCTAAAATGAACACGCTCGGATTTACCTTAGGGGGAGGTAAATCCGATTTGTTAATTTTAGCCATCGGATTTACCTTTTCGTGCACCCCCACTAGGTAAATACGACTTTAAAATTAACAAATCGGATTTACCTTAGGGGGAGATAAATCCGATTTGTTAATTTTAGCCATCAGATTTACCTTGGGGGGAGGTAATCCGATTTTGGATATTAATTTTTTTTTTATCTAATTTTTTCAAAAAAACTTTTAAAAACGCTACTAAAAATCTGTTAAAGAGTCAGAACTAATCCAAAAATTATACAAACGCCACTAAAAGTCTAATAAAACCAAACTAAGGCTATGCAAAAAAATTTAGATTTTTTGATGACTGTGAAAAATTAAAAAAATTAATAGAAAATAGTAAACGATGGAATTTGGGAATTTGAGCCCCGCAGTCCCGTAAGAAGTTTCTTCTAGGGGAGTCATGGTCCTTGATTTATTTCGAATTTAATGGTTGTGGTTTCATTGCAATCGGAGTAGGTTGCCCGAAAACTGATTTTTTAGCCTAAATTATTCGCTCGACGTATAACATTGTCACTAAATTGAAACCAAAGAAGATCGATATTCATATTATTGATATCTAATTTCTTTTTTAAAAAAAAATAATTTAAATTTTTTAAATGATTTATTTATTTATTTTTGGATAAAAATCTAATTTACCTATGGGTGGGGTACATCCGATTGGAAATCGGATTTACCTTTGGGTCGGGTAAATCCGATTTTCCTTTTTTTTTTTTGAGTTTGGGATATGTTGGGGTTTTTGAATTTTGTGAAGGGGTATTTTGGTCTTTTCAAGGGTGTGTGAAATGGGTGGCGGTACAAAAAAAATCCCAAAAAATATATGATGAGCCCAAAAAAGGGTTCACGGCTGCTGATGTGAGGGTTTCTCTCAACCCTAATCCTATCCTTGCTAAACAAGCTATTCAACACCTGAAATAGAAAGAAAATATTGCAACAACAATGCCCTGATTCTGTTTTTTTAGTATTAAAAGAGAGCAAATCAACAGAAATTAGACACACAATATTGAGAAACAGTAAATTTTTACACACAAAACAAAGGGAATCCAGATACCAGCCAGAAGCTAATTTTCCAGAGGGAGCAGTAGCAGTTTTTAGGTTCAAATAAGAAAAAAGGAACCTATTCAAAAGCTGGAATGTTAGGTTAGTTCTTCTTATTTCTAAGTATGCTATCTTCTTTTCGTTTTTCAGAATTTGGATAAACAAATAATATAAATTAGGTTTTAGTATTCTGTTCTTAATAAAAAATTAGCAATAAGTTGTTAGTTAAAAATTAGTGTTCTAAAAAATAGCAAAATAGTAGCAATAAAATCGAAATAGGTGTACAACCAAAACCAGATCAGAATGTAGAGGAAGAGAAGAAGAGGACAAAAATGAAATAGAAAAAGAATAAAAAGAGAGAACTCACCTCTGTTAGCTCCGGCCGCCGTAGATGGTGGTCGTTGGCCGTGAGCCACCGTAGACGCCGCCGTGAAACACCCCTACCACCGGCGCACCACCATGGCTCCGTCGTCCCTTTCCCTTCTTCTCCTTCCTTCTTTCTCTTCCTTCCTCTCTCTCTCTCCCTCTCTCTCTATTTTTCTTTCTCTCTCTCTTGGATCCAAAAATTTCTCTTTCTCTCTCCTAAAGAGAGTTGTGCGGCGCTGGTTCTGGAGAAAATAGGGAATGAATTTAGGGTTTTCCTAAATGGGCTTTATATAGTGCTGCCCTTTAGGTTATTTTATTTTTAATTTATTTTTGACCGTGATCCCGACATAGACGGCTCAAAATAGTTTATTTTTGGGAGTCGCCACCCAATTTATTAAATAGGAAAAACTGAGGAAAACCTAACTTTTGATTATTGGTCTGCGAAAACTAGGTTGGATTCGGGAGTCGATTATGCAAAGGGAAGGGCGAAAACTTAATTCCACTACACCCCTAGTACATCCGTCCTAAGACGGTTACCTTAAATTTGATTGTGCAAAGAAGTTATTTAATTATTTGTTTACCCAAAAATAATATTTAATAGTAGAAAAAAATAATGACTAATTTAGAAAATTTTAATTTTGACTTGACGGGGAAGCCCCGCTCCTACGTATCCTCTGGTGCAATGAGGAACTAAAAAGTCACGTAGTTCTTCCTGAAAATTTTGTTACAAATTTTTATGTTTACAAAAAGGGAATGAGACTTACAGTGATCATTTGAGTAGTTCACTGGATTTTTCCTACTTATGCCAAACATGAGTACACATTGGGGCAAATTTTTGTAGAAAATAAGTTTGAGTCTCAGTAAATCTCGCACTGGGGCACAACTTTGCAAAGACCCTTTTACGAGTCAAAAAATTTCTTGCTACACTAGTGTATTATCCTCTCAAGGCAATGTATTTCACCTGGCTGAGGCAGAAATCTTACAAGACCCTTCATGAGTCAAAACTTCTTTCTATAGTAGTGTTGTTTTATCTTGAAGAGTGTCTGTTGCCACACAGATGCAAATTTTTGCAAGACCCATCATGAGTCAAACTTGTATACCAGTGCATCCTACTCTTGGAGCAATTCCTTCTACCAATATTGGGGCTGGAATATTTGCATGATCCTTCATGGGTCAAGCTTTGCTTGCTACGCTAGGTAGTCTTCCCTCTGTGATAAAGCCTTTTATCAATCCCCAACTTGTTTCCAGCAAGTCACCTACCTCAAAAAAAAAAGAAATGTCCAATTGGAGGTTACCATATACCTTTTTCCCTATCATCTTGTGTCACATTTGTCATCCCTAATGCTTTCACCTTCAAAAAAAATACCCCTCACTTCAAACCTTCAAAATCCAAAAATCCAAAAACAAGAAGACCCAGAAACATAGAAAAGTTCAGCTCTTAAATACCTGTGAGTCCATGCATTCTCATTAAATAATGCTTCAACAATAGTCAACTTGGAATCAATGATATGATTTAGACATTTAATGACAATCTTTGAGAAGGAAAAAGAAGAAGAGAGAAGGTTGAACTTGAAGGTGTTTTGCTTTGAAGGATGAGAGGTAATCATAAAAGAAAGGAGATCTTAGAGAGCAAGCAAGGATGAGGACAACCTTCCATCTAAGGACGGGCTTGATTGGTTTCAAATGAAGCATGCACAAAAACAAAATGTTTTCATTGAACCTAACTTCCATGACACGTCCATTTTTCATACATAATTCATACATCTCATATCATAACATACACGCATTTCATGTCAAAGTATGCATTCCACTTCATGACTAGAAGCATTTGAAAATAATCAAAAAGAAAGGGAATCATCCAAAACAATGCATCCACTGCATTTTATTTCATGCTATCGGTCTGCCCTGGCATCATCTTTCAAAACTTAGTGCTACCGATTCAGCTATGGCACTAGTTGCTTATGCTATCGGTCTCACCCTGGCATCATCTTTCAAAACTTAGTGCTACCGATTCAGCTCTGGCACTAGTTCCTCATGCTATCGGTCTCGCCCTGGCATCATATTTTAAACTTAGTGCTACCGATTCAGCTCTGGCACTAGTTTTTCATGCTATCGATCTCGGCCTGGCATTTTCTTTTAATATTCGTGCTACCGATTCAGCTCTAGCACGGCTTTTAAATTTCGTGCTACTGATTCAGCTCTGGCACTGTTTTATTTTCGTGCTACCAATTCAGCTTTAGCATTGTCTTTATTTCATGCTACCGGTTCAGCCCTGGCATTGTCTTTTAAATTTCCTGCTACCAATTCAGCTCTGGCACTGTTTTATTTTCGTGCTACCGATTCAGCTCTGGCACTGTCTTTATTTCATGCTACCGGTTCATCCCTGGCATTGTCTTTTAAATTTCGTGCTACCAATTCAGCTCTGGCACGCTTTTAAATTTCGTGCTACCGATTTAGCTCTGGCACTGTTTTATTTTCATGCTACCGGTTCAGCCCTGGCATTGTGTTCTAAATTTCGTTCTACCGATTCAGCTCTGGCACTGTCTTTAGTTCAAGCTACTGGTTCAGCCCTAGCATTTTTTTTATTTCATGCTACGGATTCAGCTCTGGTACCGCTTTTAAATTTCATGCTACCGATTCAACTCTGGCATTGTTTTATTTTCATGCTACCGGTTCAGCCTTGGCATTGTCTTTTAAATTTCGTGCTACCGATTCAGCTCTGGCACTGTTTTATTTTCATGCTACCAGTTCAGCCTTGGCATTGTCTTTTAAATTTCGTGCTACCGATTCAGCTCTGGCACTTGTTTTTACTTTCATGTTATATTGGTCTCGCCCTAGCATTGTCTTTTAAATTTCGTGCTACCAATTCAGCTCTGGCACTGTTTTTACTTTCATGCTATCGGTCTCGCTCTGGCATTGTCTTTAAAATTTCGTGCTACCGATTCAGCTCAGGCACTGTTTTTAATTTAATGCTATCGGTTTCGCCCTGGCATTGTCTTTTAAATTTCGTGCTACCGATTCAGCTCTGGCACTATTTTTACTTTCATGCTATCGGTCTCGCCCTGGCATTGTCTTTTAAATTTCTTGCTACCGATTCAGCTTTGGCACTGTTTTTACTTTCCTGCTATCGGTCTCACCCTGGCATTGTTTTTAATTTTCCTGCTATCGGTCTCGCCCTGGCATCGTATTTTAAATTTCTGCGCAACCGATTTAGCTCTGGCATTTGTTTGTTTGCCTAGCACCAAACCTACCCTACTGGCTAAAATTGAGGTTCATATCTGTACTTATTTCCTACTTTGACAATACAAAAAATGCAGTTTTACGTATTATCTCGTAAGAAAGTAAGCATAGAGAGGCAACTGTGAACACCCAATTTTAACCGGTATTTTTCCACTATTTCAGAAAAAATCACAAAAATATGTTTTTGCGTATATTCAATTCTTAATCCCTCAAAAAGGTCGTTTTACGCTAATTTACTAATTTTGCGTTATTATTACTTTTTTAGTGGTTAAACAAAACTTAGAAAAATATGCTAATTCAAAAAATACAAAAAAAAAAAAGAAGAGCTTAATTAAATGTCTAGTTGTAATATAAAAACAAAAATAACAAACAAAATAAGAGGAGGTGCAAGAAAGAATAAGTT
The DNA here is from genome assembly GCA_963573325.1 of Astragalus glycyphyllos. Lineage (NCBI taxonomy): Eukaryota > Viridiplantae > Streptophyta > Magnoliopsida > Fabales > Fabaceae > Astragalus > Astragalus glycyphyllos. Next base: position 10,425,863 of record OY754314.1, on the reverse strand, counting down.
CTAATGTCTCTATATACATGTCGAGGCCCAAACACATCTAAAATTACAAAAAAAACTTAAATGGGCCCATAAAAGAAAAACCCAAAAAAACCTAACCCCTCCCAACAGCCATGTGCCTCTGCTCCAACTCCTATACTTGCAGAGAAAGCTTCCTCCAGCTGGTTAGAACCTGAAAAGGAAAGAAAATATTGGATCATTAATTTTTTGATTCAATTTTTAGCTATAAATAGAGGCCAAAATCAGACAGAAAGGGCACAACAATTCACAATCAGTTTCACACAGAAAATCCGCACTAAAAAAAAGAGAGTTGAGAAAAGAGAGGAGCAGTAGCAGTCATCTTATTTTCAGAAGCAAAAATGGAGCCTATTCAGAAGCTGGAGATTTAGGTTGGCCTCTCCTATTCCTATGTGTGTTATTTTTTCGTTTTTTATTATCTCAGAAATATTATAGCTTGGTTTAGGAAGAAAAAAAAAAGAAAGCTTAGAAGAGTAGGGAAAAACAGTAGTTTTTTTTTCTTATATGCCTAGGAAAACAAGAACACACTATAGTTGTTCTTAAAATCAAGCAAGCTTCATTTTTTTTAAGTATGTAAAGAGAAGAAGAATGGAAGCATTAGAGTAGAGAGATGAATGAAAAAGAAAGAAAAAAAACCTTTTTTTCGACCACCCCACCGGCGGTGGTCGCCGCCGTCCTCCGTCAGCCCTTCGACACCATCACCGCTCCTCCGCGCACCTCCCCCCTCCGTCGCATACTCCTCCTTCTTCTTCCCTCCCACTTCTTTCCTCTCTCTTCATTCTCTCTCTCCTTTCTTAAAACTAGATATTGCACCCTTGCGTGCACGGGTAAAGTAGATTTAAAATCAACTTAAAACCATGTTTATATATGATTATTTTTTATTTTGTTGATTTTTTTATAATATATGTCAACCAATATGAAAATACTCCCTCCGTCCCATAATATAAGGCCCCATTTGCACTTTTTACCATATTAAGAAAAGTTGGTAGAGTAATTAATATGTACAATTTGTGTGACTATTACTTAATTACCCTTTGTGTATAAAAGCATTTAATGTTAGTTTTTCATATACCAAGACAATTTAGAAGTATTAATGAGGGATATATTTGGAAAAAGAGTAATGAATGTATCTAGATATTTGTAAATGGACTTACATTTTGAGACAAATAAAAGTGTCAAATGAGGGTTATATTTTGGGACAGAGGGAGTATTTTCATATTGGTTGACATATATTATAAAAAAACAACAAAATAAAAAATAATCATATATGTCAATAGGTATAGATGAAAGTTTTGCATTTGTTTTATACGCCTCAATATAATGTAAAATATTTAGTGGTGGGGATTATTTTTTAGCATGATGATGATTCAACCAACATATGGTCAAGTAATAATAAAGCATCCATATAGATATATCATGTGAAGCACAATATGATGCAACAGCCATTTCAAAGACCTCAAAAGGAATAACCTATAATATATTTTTTTTAAATAGTTAAAAGGTTGATCGTCCACATATCTACAAAGATATAAAATAAACTATCTACCAAACGTCCTGAATTTATGTCAGCTGGAGTTAACTTTTTGCAATAATAATAAAAATGCCTTTGTGTGTGACACAAAGTGAGTAGATAATTATCAGCAAAATCCATTTTATAAGTAGTGATTGGTCGACGCTCGTCTTTTATGCTGACTAAAGTTGGGGGAGTTGGATACTCAACTGTGGACCGAATCTTTCTTTAATTTTAGTCTGATATCTAGAACCTCCTACATAAGCTAAATTTATAACTCCTCTTTGTCTCGTACCGTAAAATTGTCTCAATTGAATCAATTCAGAAGTTACATAAATGCGATGGTGTATTTTTCTCAAAACTATTTCAAAAGCAAACTGGAAAGCTTAAAGATAGCATTATCTTTGAATTCAAGATTGTGCCAAACCAGGACATATTAGTCCATATATTAGTTGTTATTACTGTGCCAAACCAAGACATACTGCATCTGTTTGTATGGCTAGAAGCAGGCAAGTTGTGAAAAAGGTGTGGGTTCCCAAAGGGACTCTACCAAGTACTAACCCACAAGGACCCAAAGAAATTTGGGTACCAAAACTTTCAACTTGATCTTATTGCAAGTATGCTTCAAGGTATGGGGGAAAAATTAATACCTTGATAGCAAATACTCAAAGCACATGACTGGAGAAATGACAAAGCTCTTAACACTCACCCCCAGAAAAAGCGGCCCTGTGACTTGTGATAACAGCAATAGAGGAAGAATCCTCGATGACGGTAAGTTTGGTAAAAATCTATACACCTCTATTTATAATGTGCTTTATGTAGAATATCTTAAGCATAAGTTACTTAGCATTAGACAAATATGTGATTATCATTGTTTGATTTTGATTTATGCACCATTGAGGACAAAATCAGTAAGCAAGTTAGAACAATAGGATAAGTAAACAACAACATCTCAACTATGGTGTCGATATAAATCACATTAATCTATAGAAGAACCCCGTTCAACATTCTAGAACTAAGCATATAGAGATTAGACATCATTTTCTTAGAGATCATGTTCAAAAAGGTGATTATGTGATTGTTTAGTTGAGCATTCAAAACCGCTAGCTGTTATTTTTACAAAACCATTGCAAAAACAAAAAAAAATCATTCGAAGAAAACTTGGAGTCATTAAGTTATCATTTATTTGAATGAAATATGAACTGTTGATTGAATTATGTTTGGCTATCTTGTGTTGAAACCCGACTCTCATGTCATTTTATTTTTTATGCCTATCTTTTTAAATGCAATGGAGTCATTGTTACTATTAGATGCCTTTTTGACTCACCAACTAAGTTTCGCATTAAACCTTTTGATCATGACAAAAAGGGGGAGAAATATAGGATTGTCACTTTGCATTTAGATAGGGGGAGCATCAAGTAAGGGGTAGTCTAGATACATATCTTTAATATTAGTGCATTGTTTTGCTTTATGAACTAACCTCCCACCTAAGATGAATCAAAATTTTGTCATCAGCAAAAAAGGGGAGAATGTGGATATCTTGTGTTGCAGGTTAAGTTTTGATGATGAAGTAATCTAAGACAAAGTGACAAATGGAACTCCATGGCACAATCAACCCAAGAAGTAAGTCTGCGTTAAGGGTACTCACTAGGAAGTCGGGTCGTGTCTTAGGAATGAATTGTAAACCGCTTCTGAGGATCGGCTCAAATCACTCAACACACTAGCACTCACACAAGCAAACCTAACATATGTCTTCAATTGATAAAAGCATGTTAAATAGGTTAGGCACTTGTTGAAATCGATTCATGGTTTGGTTTTTTGAAAGAACTTGTTTTGGAAAGAAAACAATCGATTCATAGCTTGTAACTTTAAAGCTAGAAATCGATTCATAGCTTGTTTAAAGCTAGAAATCGATTCATTGCCTTTAAACTTAAAGCTAGCAATCGATTTGCATATTGATGGTTTTAAGAAAGAACTTGTTTTTTGAAGAAAACAATCGATTGATGGCTTTGTGCATTTAAAGCTAGAAATCGATTCTTCTCTCTTTTAAAGAGAAGAAAATCGATTTGCAACCTGTATATTAACGAAGAAAATCAATTTGCAACCTGCTTTCTAAAGAGGAAAATCGATTTCCTACTTGCCTCCCTTGTTTTTATAAAACTAACAATCGATTATCTACTTGCCTTATTAAAGCACCAAATCGATTCCTCACCTATTTCCACAGGCAAGAAATCGATTTTCTACTTGCATTTGTGAAGCACAAAATCGATTTCCACATTATATCTTTCAAGCAACTAATCGATTTGTCACTTATTACAATAGCGTTAAAAATTATTTCAACGGTCATATTTTCACAATCTCTATAAATAGGAGTTAGGGCTTCACGTTTCAATAACAACCTACGCATAACAAAGAACAAATCAAACCCTATTACACAATCACACTTGCTCTTCACTGTTTCTATCAATTTGAGTTGATCTCTCTCAAGGGTTAGGTTGGGAATCTTCAAGTTGTTCTATTCACCTTCTCAGAGGTATTTGTTATTTCAATGTAATTTCTTTTATTACTATTATTGGTTTATACTAGAGAGTGGGGAATCTCTCTAGGGTTTTGATTGTAACAATGGTGGGGTATCTCTTGTTTTCAATTAGTTGTAGTAGGGAGTGGGGTATCTCTCTAGGGTTTTTGATTGTAACAAGGGTGGGGTATCTCTTGTTGTAATTGTTTTTAGGGCTCTTGCACAAGGTGGGGTATCCTAGGTGAAGAGTGTCTGTGTCTGCAAGGGTTTTAAAGCACCCGGTTGAAAGCTTTGATTTGATAGTGAAAATCTCACAAAGGGTTGTGAGGACTGGACGTAGGTCACTGGGAGGTGACCGAACCAGTATAAATCTTGTGCGTGCTTTACTGTTCTATATTCTAATTCGTTCATTTCATAAACCTGCGCGAAAATTAATCTAAGTCGTTAAAAAGGGGAAAATTTTTTAAAGTCTCAATCAGTTTCCTAGAAACCCAATCATTGTGAAGCTTGATTCGTAAAAAATTTAATAGAAAATCATTCATTGTCAATCAATGATTTCAGTTCTCTCACAGACCAAGTAAAAAAACTGCAATATCTTTAAAATATTTATAAAATAGCAAGTTATAATTTGTGTAATATTCCTCAAATTCACAATCAAATTTTGGAAAAAAAAAGTGTAAACTACGTTGGGGGGAGCACCGTTTGAATATATAAATTACAAAAAATTATAATATCCCGAGATTTTTAAAGAAAGGTATTCATTTATAAAGATAAAATGTAAAGAAAAACTATATTTAAGAAATAAATGTTTTTTACTAAAAGAGATACCAAAGAAGTGAACCAAAGAAATGTAAGAAGGAGGTCCCAGGTTCAAACCCGTTAAACTAACATCCCCCCTTTTCCCCACTAACATTGTCTATAAAAAAAGACGGTTACATGAATAAAGAAAAACATGAAATTAAAATTCTTAATTTAATGGCAAATCAATACAAATCAAATAAAATCATGCCTGCAAGCCTGCGATAAGTGAAAAACTAAGTTTAATGAAACTGTTAACCCAAAAAGATTTTGGTTATACCTGTCAGCGAATGCATACATAGGACAACTTTTTTCTAAATATATCAATTAACATAGTATCATGTGAAACACAATATGATGCAACAGCCATTTCAAGACCTGAAAAAGAATGGCATATAATTTTTCTTAGAAAAAGTTAGTTAAAAAGGTTGATCATACACACATTCACAAATATATAAATTAAATTACTTACTAAGCGTCTTGAATTTAGGCCAACTACTGTTATCTACTCAGTTTGTGTCACATACAAATAGGGGTGGCAATTTCTACCCGTATGAGGAGATTTCCGCAGGGATTGCCCCATTCGGGCCCCCTATCGGCAGGGAACTTTTTCCCGGGGGGACGGGGGAGAAAATCCCCCCAGTCAAAGCACGGATGGGGACATAGATCATACCCCCCGCCCCACGGCGATCCAGACCCGAATATATTACATAAATGTTTTTATTAAAGATATATATTATATTATAAGTATTAATTTTTTTAGTCCTTTTATACGTGTTTTTGATAAAAAATATTAAATTGATCAAACTTTTATACTTTCTAAATATTAAAATATAAAAAGTAAGACTAACTTTTATATTTTTTAAATTAAAATGTTAAATTTTTCTTTTTTAGTCTTACTTTTATATATATTCTTTCAATTTTATTATATTTTAATTTATATTCTTTTTTTTCTTACTTTTATTGCAATACAAACTTGGTTTTTTTTTTACATTGTGCTTATAATTTGTCTCATTATTTATATTTATTGCCATATGCAAATTTAAAAAGTTAATTATTTCTAGAAAGTTTCATTTGTTAATTTGTTAATATGTAGAATTAAAAAGCTATCTATTCCTAGAGAATTTCATCTGTTGGAATTAATTATCTTTATTCAAAATATAAATTTAACAATTCGTTAATACTATTATAAAGAGTTTAAAAAAATACCAAACAACAACAATAATTTTATTTGTAAAAAAAACAGTGTTTTAAAATTTCTACCGATCGACCAAATCAGAATACCGAGTCACTAAATTAATGGTCAATCAAGAGATTGATAACTACCTCCACCTAAAAATAGAATGTGTATATATGTTTACAATGTAGATTTCTAGACTTGGACTAAAGGCCTATTTATTTACCTTAATATTACTAAAATACGTGGGGTGTTAATGTAATTTCATTTTTTAAACTTAATGTTCGAGAATTTCTCAGTTTTTTGTTTAAAATTTGAATAATAAATCTTGGTGTTGTGGTAATAAATCCGACTGTACAGTCGACTTTGTTCCCTATTAGTTTTTGAAAGAGGATGTATTCATTTTTATGGAGAAAATGTAAATTTGCAAAAGAGATTGTTTGTAGAAGAAAATGAAAAGAGAACGAAATGGGGTGTATTTTAAAAAGGGGGGTGCAGTTAGCGAGCCCAGTTCGTTTTCTGTGAACTGGGCTGCGTTTAAATGGATGGGCTTGTGTGGGGGGTTAAGTTATTAAAATGGGGGTGCCAGAAGTAATCTGTTTATTTTATTTTATTAAAATTAAAATAAGAGAAGGGGTATAAAATTAAAATAAGAGAAGGGGTATTAAAATTAAAATAAGTGAGCTGTTGGAAACCCTAATTCCAACTCTCCCATCTCTTCAGCACCGTTTCTTCAAGTTTGATGAGAGAGTGAGAGGAAATTTCGAAACAGAGAGAGAAGAACATGGATATTTAGTTGCTGGTTTTGTTTCATTTCTACGTGATGTGAACTAAATATGAGCATTTATGTATATTAAGTATATTGAGTGTAAAGTTTCCTTTCTTTTCTAATTTCTGTATGTTGTGTATGTTGCTTCTTGTTCTACTAACTTCTCTTCAAGCTCCAAGTTAGAAAGCACAATTCTAAATATTTATCAGTATAGTGTAAACTAAAAATTTTCCTCCAAACTTACATTTCTTCATAAAAATTGGGGATTAACTCTTCATAAAAAAAAGTAATAAAAGGATAGCAGAATGACATGACCAAAATACCACTTTTCAAAATGACATGACCTAACTTACACGCAATTCACTATTTATTCACTATTCACTATTAATATTTCCTTATTCAACAACTGATTAGCCAGTCAAACACTCAACCTTCATTTGTCTTTTTCTAGTTTTTTATTTACCAAGATACCAACATTTAAAGAACACCAATTACATTATTTTCTTCTTATCCAAGTCTTGCTTAAACAGTATGCAAATAGTATATATCACATGCTGTGCCTAAATCCATAAAAAACTACACACACTAACTTCTAAATTAGCAATTCATCACATTCACACACACACGCAAATAATAATAACTCCAAGAAGGAAGCAGCCAAATCACCACTTCATCACATTCACACACTGACTGTGCATGAGCGAGCCAACCCCTTTCCACTTCTGGAAATCAACTTCAAAATTATCCCAAGCGGGAATGGGAATTGCTGCCAAACTTTGCTGAAATTTTCATGGAAAAATTGGCGAATACATGACTCTTTACCTTTTAGATTCTCAGATTTCTCTTTCTCTCTCCTCTGATGGTGTGTGCGGCGCTGGGAGTTTAGAATGGGAGAAGTAGGGTTTTGTAAATGATCTTGTTTCCTTATATACTCTCATTTACTTACTTACATTTTAATTTTAAAATTAAAACATCAGATTATTTCCTACACCCCACTTATTCGTTAATATAAACCCCATTTTTAAGCCCAGAATTTGTGGGCCTTGTAAACCTGAAATTATTACTGGGCTGCTTTTTGAACCCCCTGATTTCTAATACGACCCCCTTTTATTTAATTACACTCCCTTTTTACCATTGCACCCCCTTTTCGTTTTTTTTCATTTCTTTCAAAAAAAACAATTTCTTTCTATAAAAATCATAAAGGTAAAAATGGTTTTGATTGAGGTATACACCTTCTCGATTCTGGTTTAAGAGACTTTAGCTGTACAGCTTTAATCTTAAACCCCTTCCAAAAATTAAAATCAATCAACACATAAATATTTTCTAGAAGAACTACGTAGCCTTTGATTCTCCGCACACGGAGATACGTAGGAGCGGGGCTTCCCCGTCAAGCGAAATTAATCTTTAATCAACCTTTTTTTAACAACTATTATCTATAAAAAAATATCATAAAAATGGTTTTGATTGAGGTGTACACCTTGTCAATTCCGGTTTAAGAGACTTTAGCTGTACAGCTTTGATCTTAAACCCCTTCAAAAATAAAATCAACGAACCAACAAAATTTTCAAGAAGAACTATGTGACTTTTGAGTTCCTCATTGCACCAGAGGATACGTAGGAACGGGGCTTCCCCGTCAAGTCAAAATTAAAATTTTCTAAATTAGTCATTATTTTTTTCTACTATTAAATATTATTTTTGGGTAAACAAATAATTAAATAACTTCTTTGCACAATCAAATTTAAGGTAACCGTCTTAGGAGGTATGTACTAGGGGTGTAGTGGAATTAATTTTTCGCCATTTCCTTTGCATAATCGACTCCCGAATCTAACCTAGTTTTCACAGACCAATAATCTAAAGTTAGTTTTTCCTTAATTTTTCCTATTTTATAAACTGGGTGGCGACTCCCAAAAATAAACTATTTTGAGCTGTCTACGTCGGGATCACGGTCACCCCCCCCCCCCCCCCCCCCCCCCCGGTGCCTAAATCCAGTCCTCACAACCCTTTGTGAGTTTTTCACTATCAAATCAACGCTTTAAACCGGGTGCTTTAAAACCCTTACAGACACAGGCACTCTTCACCTAGGATACCCCCACCATGTGCAAGAGCCCTAAAAAACAATTACAACAAGAGATACCCCACCCTTGTTACAATCAAAAAACCTAGAGAGATACCCCACTCCCTAGTACAACCAATTGACAAATAAGAGATACCCCACCCTTGTTACAATTAAAACCCTAGAGAGATTCCCCACTCTCTAGTATAAACCGATAACAGTATTAAACAAATTACAAGAAGATAAAAATACCTCTAAGAAGGCGAATACAACAACTTGAAGATTCCCAACCTAACCTTTGAGAGAGATCAGCTCAAAGTGATGAAGAACGTGAAGAATGAGTGTGACAGTGAGAGTGTTCGCGTCCTGCTCTTTAGATTTGTAGATTGTTATTTAATCGTGAAACCCTAAGTCCTATTTATAGAGTTTGTAAAAATATGACCGTTGAAGAAATAAGTGACAAATCGATTAGTGGCTTGAAAAACATAGAATAGAAATTGATTTAGTGCTTCTAAATTAATAGGAACCAAATCGCTTTCTTGCTTGAAGAAATAAGTGAGGAATCGATTTTGTGCTTTAAGGAATAAGTAGAAGACGTTAGCTTTATAAAAGATCAAAAATTGATTTTCTTCTCACTAAGAAGGAGAGCAAAATCGATTTCTAGCTTCAAATGCACAAAGTCATCAATCGATTGTTTTCTTTCCAAAACAAGTTCTTTTAAAAACATTCAAGTGTGAAATCGTTTAAAGCTTTAAAAAGTAATAATGAAATCGATTTCTAACTCTAAAAACAAGAGAGAAATCGATTTTATGCTTTAAAAACAACAAGCCGATTGTTTTCTTTCCAAAACAAGTTCTTTTAAAAACATTCAAGTGTGAAATCGATTTAAAGCTTTAAAAAGCAATAATGAAATCGATTTCTAACTCTAAAAACAAGAGAGAAATCGATTTTACGCTTTAAAAACAACAAGCCGATTGTTTTCTTTCCAAAACAAGTTCCTTTTTAAAACCAATTAAGACACAAATCGATTTGTAGCTTTAACAATAAGAAGGAAATCGATTTCTAGCTTTAAGAAGGCAAAATTGCACTTTTGGCCCTTTATGTTTGGGGTTTGTGTCAATTTGGCCCTTTATGTTTTTTTTTCTCGTTTTAACCCCTCATGTTTTTTTTGTGTGTCATTTTGGCCCCTACCGTTAGTTTTTTCTAATGGATGCCACGCTGGCAGTTAACTGCTGACGTGGCGTCTTAAATGTCAGGGTTGACTTTGACCTGATTTGGTGATGTGGCACATAAGGGACCAAATTGAAATTTAAAAAGAACATAGGGGGCCAAAATGAAACTGAAAAATAAAATTAACAATAACAAAAAAACACCTTCATTTTCTTCCTCCAAACACCACCTCCATCTTCTTCTTCTCCGGCGAGCCACCACCACCTCCAGTAAGCCACCACCTCCACCACCAAAAATCAATAACTCTTCAACTCTTAATCCCTAACCTCTCTCTTAAACCCAAAACCCCCAATTTCGCAAACTTAATCCCTAACCTCTCATCCACCACCACCACCCCTAACCTCTTATGCACCACCTCCACTAGGTAATTGAAACTATGTTAACTGCCGATTGAAATTGAAACATTCACAACTTCCAAATTTAATCAAAATCACAAACATGGCCATGAACACCACCAAAAGGAAGCTTCCAGTTCTTCTATTTGATATCATGAACACCATTGTTCGCGACCCTTTCTACCAAAATGTCCCAGCTTTCTTCCGATTGTCTTTCAAGGAACTCATTGATTCCAAGCTCCCAACTTCATGGGTTGAATTCAAAAAGGGTCTCATTGACTAGATAAATAAAACGCAACAAATTTCATTATTTGGGCTACCCTCTTCATTTTATGTATAAAGGTCAAAGCTTTTCATGGGTGAGAGGTTAGGGGTGGTGGTGTTGGATGAGAGGTTAGGGATTAAGTTTGAGAAATTGGGGGGTTTTGGGTTTAAGAGAGAGAGGTTAGGGATTAAGAGTGGAAGAGTTATTGGTTTTTGGTGGTGGTGGTAGTGGTGGCTCGCTGGAGGTGATGGTGGCTCGCCGGAGAAGATGAAGATGGAGGAGGTGTTTGGAGGAAGAAGATGAAAGTGTTTTTTGTTTTTGTTAATTTTATTTTTCAGTTTCATTTTGACCCCCTATGTTCTTTTTAAGTTTCAATTTGGTCCCTTATGTGCCACATCACCAAATCATGTCAAAGTGAACCCTGACATTTAAGATGTCACGTCAGCAGTTAACTGCCAGCGTGGCGTCCGTTAGAAAAAACTAACGGCAGGGGCCAAAATGACACAAAAAAACATGAGGGGCTAAAAAAAGAAAAAAAACATAAAGGGCCAAATTGACACAAACCCCAAACATAAAGGGCCAAAAGTGCAATTTTGCCCTTTAAGAATAAGAAGGAAATCGATTTCTAACTTTAAAAATAAGAATGAAATCGATTTCTAGCTTTAAGGTACCAAATCAAGAATCATTCTTTACTTCAAAAACAATTTCTTTTAAAACACTAAGCCATGAATCTATTTCTTTAAAAACAACAAGGGCCTAACCTATTTAACATGATTTTATCAATTGAAGGCATATGTTAGGTTGAATATGTGAGTGATAGTGTGTTGAGTGATTTGAGCCGATACTCACAAGCGGCTTACATTTCATTCCTAAGACTCGACCCGACTTCCTAGGGACTACCCTTAACACGTACTTACTTCTTGAGTTGGTTGTGCCTTAGAGTTCCGTTTGTCACTCTGTCTCAAATTACTTCATCATCA